>OZ025250.1:319779-646247 GCA_964019135.1 Arenicola marina
GACCGTGAGGGCTGGCCGTGAGGGGTGGCCGTGAGGGCTGGCCGTGAGGGGTGGCCGTGAGGGCTGGCCGTGAGGGCTGACCGTGAGGGCTGGCCGTGAGGGCTGGCCTAGCGGGCTGGCCGTGAGGGCTGGCCGTGAGGGCTGGCCGTGAGGGCTGGCTGTGAGGGCTGGCTGTGAGGGCTGGCCGTGAGGGCTGGCCGTGAGGGCTGGCCGTGAGGGCTGGCCGTGAGGGCTGGCCGTGAGGGCTGGGCTAGCGGGCTGGCCGTGAGAGCTGGCCGTGGGGGCTGGCCGTGAGGGCTAGCCGTGAGGGCTGGCCGTGAGGGCTGGCCTAGCGGGCTGGCCGTGAGGGCTGGCCGTGAGGGCTGGCCGTGAGGGCTGGCCGTGAGGGCTGGCCATGAGGGCTGGCCGTGACCGTGAGGGTTGGCCGTGAGGGCTGGCCGTGAGGGCTGGCCGTGAGGGCTGGCCGTGAGGGCTGGCCGTGAGGGCTGGCCGTGAGGGCTGGCTGTGAGGGCTGGCTGTGAGGGCTGGCCGTGAGGGCTGGCCGTGAGGGCTGGCCGTGACCGTGAGGGTTGGCCGTGAGGGCTGGCCGTGAGGGCTGGCCGTGAGGGCTGGCCGTGAGGGCTGGCCGTGAGGGCTGGCCGTGAGGGCTGGCTGTGAGGGCTGGCTGTGAGGGCTGGCCGTGAGGGCTGGCCGTGAGGGCTGGCCGTGAGGGCTGGCTGTGAGGGCTGGCTGTGAGGGCTGGCCGTGAGGGCTGGCCGTGAGGGCTGGCCGTGAAGCCTGGCCGTGAGGGCTGGCCGTGAGGGCTGGCCATGGGCTGGCCGTGAGGGCTGGCTGTGAGGGCTGGCCGTGAGGGTTGGCCGTGAGGGCTGGCCGTGAGGGCTGGCCGTGAGGGCTGGCCGTGAGGGCTGGCCGTGAGGGCTGGCCGTGAGGACTGGCCGTGAGGGCTGGCCGTGAGGGCTGGCCATGGGCTGGCCGTGTGGGCTGGCCCTGAGGGCTGGCCCTGAGGGCTGGCCGTGAGGGCTGGCCGTGAGGGCTGGCCATGGGCTGGCCGTGTGGGCTGGCCGTGAGGACTGGCCGTGAGGGCTGGCCGTGAGGGCTGGCCGTGAGGGCTGGCCGTGAGGGCTGGCCGAGAGGGCTGGTCATGGGCTGGCCGTGAGGGCTGGCCGTGAGGACTGGCCGTGAGGGCTGGCCGTGAGGGCTGGCCGTGAGGGCTGGCCGTGAGGGCTGGCCGTGAGGGCTGGCCGTGAGGGCTGGCCATGGGCTGGCCGTGAGGGCTGGCCGTGAGGGCTGGTCGTGAGGGCTGGCCGTGAGGGCTGGCCGTGAGGACTGGCCGTGAGGGCTGGCCGTGAGGGCTGGCCGTGAGGGCTGGCCGTGAGGGCTGGCCGTGAGGGCTGGCCGTGAGGGCTGGCCATGGGCTGGCCGTGAGGGCTGGCCGTGAGGGCTGGTCGTGAGGGCTGGCCGTGAGGGCTGGCCGTGAGGGCTGGCCGTGAGGGCTGGCCATGGGCTGGCCGTGAGGGCTGGCTGTGAGGGCTGGCCGTGAGGGTTGGCCGTGAGGGCTGGCCGTGAGGGCTGGCCATGGGCTGGCCGTGTGGGCTGGCCCTGAGGGCTGGCCGTGAGGGCTGGCCGTGAGGGCTGGCCATGGGCTGGCCGTGTGGGCTGGCCCTGAGGGCTGGCCGTGAGGGCTGGCCGTGAGGGCTGACCGTGAGGGCTGGCCGTGAGGGCTGGCCGAGAGGGTTGGCCGTGAAGGCTGGCCATGAGAGCTGGCCGTGACCGTGAGGGTTGGCCGTGAGGGCTGGCCGTGAGGGCTGGCCTAGCGGGCTGGCCGTGAGGGCTGGCCGTGAGGGCTGGCCGTGAGGGCTGGCTGTGAGGGCTGGCCGTTAGGGCTGGCCGTGAGGGCTGGCCTAGCGGGCTGGCCGTGAGGGCTGGCCGTGAGGGCTGGCCGTGAGGGCTGGCCGTGAGGGCTGGCCATGGGCTGGCCGTGAGGGCTGGCCGTGAGGGCTGGCCGTGGGCTGGCCGTGAGGGCTGGCCGTGAGGGTTGGCCGTGAGGGCTGGCCGTGAGGGCTGGCCTAGCGGGCTGGCCGTGAGGGCTGGCCGTGAGGGCTGGCCGTGAGGGCTAGCCGTGAGGGCTGGCCGTGAGGGCTGGCCGTGAGGGCTGGCCGTGAGGGCTGGCCGTGAGGGCTGGCCGTGAGGGCTGGCCTAGCGGGCTGGCCGTGAGGGCTGACCGTGAGGGCTGGCCATGAGGGCTGGCCGTGACCGTGAGGGTTGGCCGTGAGCGCTGGCCGTGAGGGCTGGCCGTGAGGGCTGGCCGTGAGGGCTGGCTGTGAGGGCTGGCTGTGAGGGCTGGCCGTGAGGGCTGGCCATGGGCTGGCCGTGAGGGCGGGCCGTGAGGGCTGGCCGTGAGGGCTGGCCGTGAGGGCTGGCCGTGAGGGCTGGCTGTGAGGGCTGGCTGTGAGGGCTGGCCGTGAGGGCTGGCCATGGGCTGGCCGTGAGGGCTGGCCGTGAGGGCTGGCCGTGGGCTGGCCGTGAGGGCTGGCCGTGAGGGTTGGCCGTGAGGGCTGGCCGTGAGGGCTGGGCTAGCGGGCTGGCCGTGAGGGCTGGCCGTGAGGGCTGGCCGTGAGGGCTAGCCGTGAGGGCTGGCCGTGAGGGCTGGCCTAGCGGGCTGGCCGTGAGGGCTGGCCGTGAGGGCTGGCCGTGAGGGCTGGCCGTGAGGGCTGGCCATGAGGGCTGGCCGTGAGGGCTGGCCGTGAGGGCTGGCCGTGAGGGCTGGCCGTGAGGGCTGGCCGTGAGGGCTGGCTGTGAGGGCTGGCTGTGAGGGCTGGCCGTGAGGGCTGGCCGTGAGGGCTGGCCGTGAAGCCTGGCCGTGAGGGCTGTCCGTGAGGGCTGGCCGTGAAGCCTGGCCGTGAGGGCTGGCCGTGAGGGCTGGCCGTGAGGGCTGGCCATGGGCTGGCCGTGAGGGCTGGCTGTGAGGGCTGGCCGTGAGGGTTGGCCGTGAGGGCTGGCCGTGAGGGCTGGCCGTGAGGGCTGGCCGTGAGGGCTGGCCGTGAGGGCTGGCCGTGAGGACTGGCCGTGAGGGCTGGCCGTGAGGGCTGGCCATGGGCTGGCCGTGTGGGCTGGCCCTGAGGGCTGGCCGTGAGGGCTGGCCGTGAGGGCTGGCCATGGGCTGGCCGTGTGGGCTGGCCGTGAGGACTGGCCGTGAGGGCTGGCCGTGAGGGCTGGCCGTGAGGGCTGGCCGTGAGGGCTGGCCGAGAGGGCTGGTCATGGGCTGGCCGTGAGGGCTGGCCGTGAGGACTGGCCGTGAGGGCTGGCCGTGAGGGCTGGCCGTGAGGGCTGGCCGTGAGGGCTGGCCGTGAGGGCTGGCCGTGAGGGCTGGCCATGGGCTGGCCGTGAGGGCGGGCCGTGAGGGCTGGCCGTGAGGGCTGGCCGTGAGGGCTGGCCGTGAGGGCTGGCTGTGAGGGCTGGCTGTGAGGGCTGGCCGTGAGAGCTGGCCATGGGCTGGCCGTGAGGGCTGGCCGTGAGGGCTGGCCGTGGGCTGGCCGTGAGGGCTGGCCGTGAGGGTTGGCCGTGAGGGCTGGCCGTGAGGGCTGGGCTAGCGGGCTGGCCGTGAGGGCTGGCCGTGAGGGCTGGCCGTGAGGGCTAGCCGTGAGGGCTGGCCGTGAGGGCTGGCCTAGCGGGCTGGCCGTGAGGGCTGGCCGTGAGGGCTGGCCGTGAGGGCTGGCCGTGAGGGCTGGCCATGAGGGCTGGCCGTGAGGGCTGGCCGTGAGGGCTGGCCGTGAGGGCTGGCCGTGAGGGCTGGCCGTGAGGGCTGGCTGTGAGGGCTGGCTGTGAGGGCTGGCCGTGAGGGCTGGCCGTGAGGGCTGGCCGTGAAGCCTGGCCGTGAGGGCTGTCCGTGAGGGCTGGCCGTGAAGCCTGGCCGTGAGGGCTGGCCGTGAGGGCTGGCCGTGAGGGCTGGCCATGGGCTGGCCGTGAGGGCTGGCTGTGAGGGCTGGCCGTGAGGGTTGGCCGTGAGGGCTGGCCGTGAGGGCTGGCCGTGAGGGCTGGCCGTGAGGGCTGGCCGTGAGGGCTGGCCGTGAGGACTGGCCGTGAGGGCTGGCCGTGAGGGCTGGCCATGGGCTGGCCGTGTGGGCTGGCCCTGAGGGCTGGCCGTGAGGGCTGGCCGTGAGGGCTGGCCATGGGCTGGCCGTGTGGGCTGGCCGTGAGGACTGGCCGTGAGGGCTGGCCGTGAGGGCTGGCCGTGAGGGCTGGCCGTGAGGGCTGGCCGAGAGGGCTGGTCATGGGCTGGCCGTGAGGGCTGGCCGTGAGGACTGGCCGTGAGGGCTGGCCGTGAGGGCTGGCCGTGAGGGCTGGCCGTGAGGGCTGGCCGTGAGGGCTGGCCGTGAGGGCTGGCCATGGGCTGGCCGTGAGGGCTGGCCGTGAGGGCTGGTCGTGAGGGCTGGCCGTGAGGGCTGGCCGTGAGGGCTGGCCGTGAGGGCTGGCCATGGGCTGGCCGTGAGGGCTGGCTGTGAGGGCTGGCCGTGAGGGTTGGCCGTGAGGGCTGGCCGTGAGGGCTGGCCATGGGCTGGCCGTGTGGGCTGGCCCTGAGGGCTGGCCGTGAGGGCTGGCCGTGAGGGCTGGCCATGGGCTGGCCGTGTGGGCTGGCCCTGAGGGCTGGCCGTGAGGGCTGGCCGTGAGGGCTGACCGTAAAGGCTGGCCGTGAGGGCTGGCCGAGAGGGATGGCCGTGAGGGCTGACCGTGAGGGCTGGCCGTGAGGGCTGGCCGTGAGGGCTGACCGTGAGGGTTGGCCGTGAGGGCTGGCCGAGAGGGCTGGCCGTGAGGGCTGGCCGTGAGGGCTGGCCGAGAGGGCTGGCCGTGAGGGCTGGCCGTGAGGGCTGGCCGTGAGGGGTGGCCGTGAGGGTTAGCTATGAGGGCTGGCCGTGAGGGCTAGCTATGAGGGCTGGCCGTGAGGGTTGGCCGTGAGGGCTGGCCGTGAGGGCTGGCCGTGAGGGCTGGCCGTGAGGGCTGGCCGTGAGGGCTGGCCGTGAGGGCTGGCCGAGAGGGCTGGCCGTGAGGGCTGGCCGTGAGGGCTGGCCGTGAGGGGTGGCCGTGAGGGTTAGCTATGAGGGCTGGCCGTGAGGGTTAGCTATGAGGGCTGGCCGTGAGGGTTGGCCGTGAGGGCTGGCCGTGAGGGTTGGCTGTGAGGGCTGGCCGTGAGGCCTGACCGTGAGGGCTGGCCGTGAGGGCTTGCCGAGCAGACATACACATATACAAAAAACTATAAAATTGACCATTCAAATATTGGTCTGAGTGGGCCCCACTTTCTTTCAAATTTACACAAACTGCATCCCCCCTTACTGTATCCAATACATCGCTCTGTGATATAATTGGACTTTATAACCCTGAGACATACTTGGAGGTTTGGTGTCTTCCCTTTCCATTTACATATGTAAATGTGTCTTTTTACAATAAGTATTAAGTGGTTAATTAAGCTACTACACCGTGTGTCGGAAAGCCCGAAAATTATACTAGTTATAGAAAATAAAGTTGTTGTCTTCACATGAATATACGGTACTACCCAATTAGTAAAAGCTATCCATACACCCTTAACATACGGACAGTCTCAGAATGGATGAGTGATGGATTCTGGGGCCTTACTACAAAACGCATAAAAATCCGTGTCTTTTACCTTTCAGTTTTTCAAATAGACATTAGTCGCGATCACCCTATGCAATATCTCAAACTGGAAATTTCTAAGCTTTTTATTCACCGTGACATCATACGACAATTCATAGTGACGGTGCCATTGATCAGGTGACCACGTGCATTCCAGCTCACTTTCCCATTTCAGTTCATTAACATTATTCATTTTCAGACACATTACTAGTTTATTATAAATGAAATTACACACCTTTGTTTTCTTAGCTTAATTCCTGCAATGCAGAGGTTCGTGTACTAGTAAAGAGCTCATTATCAATAGGCTTGGCATAGACAGCTTTTCACTCTCGAGGCAGCGAATGTATCGAACTATAAAAGTCAGCGAAGTTAACATAAATTTGATATCGATCCCTGAATTCTGACCAACCCAATAATGTTCTGTTTTCGTCAAACAGGTCTTTTACATATATGACACCTTTCTGAATAAATTATTTTTTCCTAGCCACAAGATTATAGTTTGTAATAACATACACAGTTCCAGATAGGGTATCCAGGACGGTCTGCGGTAACGTGTTCCAGATAGGGTATCCAGGACGGTCTGCGGTAACGTGTTCCAGATAGGGTATCCAGGACGGTCTGCGGTAACGTGTTCCAGATAGGGTATCCAGGACGGTCTGCGGTAACGTGTTCCAGATAGGGTATCCAGGACGGTCTGCGGTAACGTGTTCCAGATAGGGTATCCAGGACGGTCTGCGGTAACGTGTTCCAGATAGGGTATCCAGGACGGTCTGCGGTAACGTGTTCCAGATAGGGTATCCAGGACGGTCTGCGGTAACGTGTTCCAGATAGGGTATCCAGGACGGTCTGCGGTAACGTGTTCCAGATAGGGTATCCAGGACGGTCTGCGGTAACGTGTTCCAGATAGGGTATCCAGGACGGTCTGCGGTAACGTGTTCCAGATAGGGTATCCAGGACGGTCTGCGGTAACGTGTTCCAGATAGGGTATCCAGGACGGTCTGCGGTAACGTGTTCCAGATAGGGTATCCAGGACGGTCTGCGGTAACGTGTTCCAGATAGGGTATCCAGGACGGTCTGCGGTAACGTGTTCCAGATAGGGTATCCAGGACGGTCTGCGGTAACGTGTTCCAGATAGGGTATCCAGGACGGTCTGCGGTAACGTGTTCCAGATAGGGTATCCAGGACGGTCTGCGGTAACGTGTTCCAGATATGGTATCCAGGACGGTCTGCGGTAACGTGTTCCAGATAGGGTATCCAGGACGGTCTGCGGTAACGGGTTCCAGATAGGGTATCCAGGACGGTCTGCGGTAACGTGTTCCAGATAGGGTATCCAGGACGGTCTGCGGTAACGTGTTCCAGATAGGGTATCCAGGACGGTCTGCGGTAACGGGTATCCAGGACGGTCTGCGGTAACGTGTTCCAGATATGGTATCCAGGGCGGTCTGCGGTGACGTGTTCCAGATAGGGTATCCAGGACGGTTTGCGGTAACGGGTTCCAGATAGGGTATCCAGGACGGTCTGCGGTAACGTGTTCCAGATAGGGTATCCAGGACGGTCTGCGGTAACGGCTTCCAGATAGGGTATCCAGGACGATCTGCGGTAACGTGTTCCAGATAGGGTATCCAGGACGGTCTGCGGTAACGTGTTCCAGATAGGGTATCCAGGACGGTCTGCGGTAACGTGTTCCAGATAGGGTATCCAGGACGGTCTGCGGTAACGTGTTCCAGATAGGGTATCCAGGACGGTCTGCGGTAACGTGTTCCAGATAGGGTATCCAGGACGGTCTGCGGTAACGTGTTCCAGATAGGGTATCCAGGACGGTCTGCGGTAACGTGTTCCAGATAGGGTATCCAGGACGGTCTGCGGTAACGTGTTCCAGATAGGGTATCCAGGACGGTCTGCGGTAACGTGTTCCAGATAGGGTATCCAGGACGGTCTGCGGTAACGTGTTCCAGATAGGGTATCCAGGACGGTCTGCGGTAACGTGTTCCAGATAGGGTATCCAGGACGGTCTGCGGTAACGTGTTCCAGATAGGGTATCCAGGACGATCTGCGGTAACGTGTTCCAGATAGGGTATCCAGGACGGTCTGCGGTAACGTGTTCCAGATAGGGTATCCAGGACGGTCTGCGGTAACGTGTTCCAGATAGGGTATCCAGGACGGTCTGCGGTAACGTGTTCCAGATAGGGTATCCAGGACGGTCTGCGGTAACGTGTTCCAGATATGGTATCCAGGACGGTCTGCGGTAACGTGTTCCAGATAGGGTATCCAGGACGGTCTGCGGTAACGGGTTCCAGATAGGGTATCCAGGACGGTCTGCGGTAACGTGTTCCAGATAGGGTATCCAGGACGGTCTGCGGTAACGTGTTCCAGATAGGGTATCCAGGACGGTCTGCGGTAACGGGTATCCAGGACGGTCTGCGGTAACGTGTTCCAGATATGGTATCCAGGACGGTCTGCGGTAACGTGTTCCAGATAGGGTATCCAGGACGGTTTGCGGTAACGGGTTCCAGATAGGGTATCCAGGACGGTCTGCGGTAACGTGTTCCAGATAGGGTATCCAGGACGGTCTGCGGTAACGGGTTCCAGATAGGGTATCCAGGACGATCTGCGGTAACGTGTTCCAGATAGGGTATCCAGGACGGTCTGCGGTAACGTGTTCCAGATAGGGTATCCAGGACGGTCTGCGGTAACGTGTTCCAGATAGGGTATCCAGGACGGTCTGCGGTAACGTGTTCCAGATAGGGTATCCAGGACGATCTGCGGTAACGTGTTCCAGATATGGTATCCAGGACGGTCTGCGGTAACGTGTTCCAGATAGGGTATCCAGGACGGTCTGCGGTAACGTGTTCCAGATAGGGTATCCAGGACGGTCTGCGGTAACGTGTTCCAGATAGGGTATCCAGGACGATCTGCGGTAACGTGTTCCAGATAGGGTATCCAGGACGGTCTGCGGTAACGTGTTCCAGATAGGGTATCCAGGACGGTCTGCGGTAACGTGTTCCAGATAGGGTATCCAGGACGATCTGCGGTAACGTGTTCCAGATAGGGTATCCAGGACGGTCTGCGGTAACGTGTTCCAGATAGGGTATCCAGGACGGTCTGCGGTAACGTGTTCCAGATAGGGTATCCAGGACGATCTGCGGTAACGTGTTCCAGATAGGGTATCCAGGACGGTCTGCGGTAACGTGTTCCAGATAGGGTATCCAGGACGGTCTGCGGTAACGTGTTCCAGATAGGGTATCCAGGACGGTCTGCGGTAACGGGTTCCAGATAGGGTATCCAGGACGGTCTGCGGTAACGTGTTCCAGATAGGGTATCCAGGACGGTCTGCGGTAACGTGTTCCAGATAGGGTATCCAGGACGATCTGCGGTAACGTGTTCCAGATAGGGTGTCCAGGACGGTCTGCGGTAACGTGTTCCAGATAGGGTATCCAGGACGGTCTGCGGTAACGTGTTCCAGATAGGGTATCCAGGACGGTCTGCGGTAACGTGTTCCAGATAGGGTATCCAGGACGGTCTGCGGTAACGTGTTCCAGATAGGGTATCCAGGACGGTCTGCGGTAACGGGTTCCAGATAGGGTATCCAGGACGGTCTGCGGTAACGTGTTCCAGATAGGGTATCCAGGACGGTCTGCGGTAACGTGTTCCAGATAGGGTATCCAGGACGGTCTGCGGTAACGTGTTCCAGATAGGGTATCCAGGACGGTCTGCGGTAACGGGTTCCAGATAGGGTATCCAGGACGGTCTGCGGTAACGTGTTCCAGATAGGGTATCCAGGACGGTCTGCGGTAACGTGTTCCAGATAGGGTATCCAGGACGGTCTGCGGTAACGTGTTCCAGATAGGGTATCCAGGACGGTCTGCGGTAACGTGTCTTTCTTTGCAAATAATGTCAGAGAAGAGTCGTTGCCATCGGTTTTCACACCTGTACATCGTGGATACGGTTTATCCACAAGATTTTTAACGCTTTCTGAAATGATTCAATATGGGTCAGACCCAAACCACCATTTTGAACATTCTGACATACCCTATTCATAGAGACTTTCGCCTTTCCACTTTTCCAGATAAAATTTCGTACCAATTTAGTCAATTTATCAACATCAACAAAAGTTCCTGGTGTAGGCAAAACTGACATGACATGTACAAATTTGGGTAGTGCCAGATATTTCGCAACTGTCACTCTGCCCCTGTATGGCAGGCTTCTCTTCCCGCATGCATTCAAAGTTCTTTTTGATATTGACCTATCAAATATTCCACCTCATTTATAACAATACCTATAACCAAACTGTCTTTCTTGAGATGCATAGCAGGTGGTTCTATGGCTAATATAAAAACATTTGGCGATAATGGATCACCCTGTCGACACCCTCTACCAATAGTAAGGTCTTCAGAGAGATTACCGTTATTCACAACACTGCTCTTAGGTTCTGTATAAACTATATTAAACCATTCTGTAAGTGACGGGCCGAATCCATATTCTTTAAATACACTGTTTATCTATTTCCAGCTTACAATGTCAAACGCTTTCTCGAAGGCTATTAAAAGTAGCATACCGGCCTTCGTTCTATCCCGCATATAATGCATTATGCCATACACCAGTCTTGTACTGTCGCCAATAAATCTTCCCTTTATGTCTGGTAATACTTGTTTCATCCTTTTAGCTAATACCCCATACCCCAATATTTTCAAATGTGCATTTAATAAAGATATAGGACTCCAGTTGTTTATGTATTCCCTAGGCGTATCACCCTTCAGTAAAGATGTAATTATCCCCAACCTTTGGGTTACTGATAGCGACTCAGATGTATATACTGTTTGAAGGCTGCGATACAAATAGGTACCAATGTCATTCCAGAAAAATGTATTCAAATCTATGGGAAAGCCATCAATTCCCGGCGACTTATTATTTTTCATCTCCTTAACGACCAATTTAACTTCATGTAACGTAGTGTTACCTTCACATAGATCTCTCTGTTGCTAATTTAAGCGCTTGATGTTTGCTGGCTGTAAAAAAGTATGCGCGTATCCTTCTGCCCTTAGTATGGTCACCACGGAGGGAGAGGTCGTTACCCCGGGGGGGGGGGAGGTGATTAGCCCGGGAGGGGGAGAGGTGATTACCCCGGGGGGAGAGGTGATTACCCCGGGGGAGAGGTGATTACCCCGGGGGGGGGGAGAGGTGATTACCCCGGGGGGGGGGGGGGTGATTACCCCGGGGGAGGGAGAGGTGATTACCCCGGGGGAGGGGGAGGTGATTACCCCGGGGGAGAGGTGATTACCCCGGGGGAGAGGTGATTACCCCGGGGGGGGGGGTGATTACCCCGTGGGGGAGAGGTGATTACCCCGGGGGGGGAGAGTTGATTACCCCTGGGGGGGAGGTCATTATCCCTGAAGCCACTGATTGGAGGGTCAGCGAAGTTACTGATTGGAGGAAGTGGTGGAAGCAGAGGTAGGGTGGTGGAAGGGGGGGGGGGGGCAGCACAAGAAATACGCGACTCCCTTTTACTGGAAAATAATAGAAAAAAGGCGCGCGGTCCCCCTCCCCGGTCGCAACTTTCTCTGTGGATCCGCGCCTGGATAGTACTAAATAAATGATGCCCCCCTTGCGTAAATTCCTTGATCCGCCACTGGGAGGGACACTGAAGCTACTGATTGGAGGGATACTGAAGGTACTCATTGGACGGGCAGTGAATCTACTGATTGGGTGAGCAGTGAATCTACTGATTGGGCGAGCAGTGAAGCTAATGATTGGAGGGTCAGTGAAGCTACTGATAGCAGGGCCAGCACAACTACTGATTGGATGGCAGTGAATCTACTGATTGGACGGGCAGTGAATTTACTGTTTGGAGAGTCAGTGAACCTACTGATTGGAAGGTCAGTGAACCTACTGATTGGACGGGCAATGAATCCACTGCTCGGAGGGTCAATGAATCTACTGATTGGACGGGCAGTGAATCTACTGATTGGAGTTTGACCGAAGCTACTGATTGAAGGGTCAGCGAAGCTACTGATTGAAGGGATACTGAAGCTACTGATTTGACGAATACTGAAGCTACTGATTGGGGTCACTGAAGCTACTGATTGGAGGGTCAAGGAAGTTACTGATTGGACGGGCAGTGAATCTACTGATTGGAGGGTCAACGAAGCTACTGATTGGATGGGCAGTGAAGCTATTGATTGAAGGGTCAGTGAATCTACTGATTGGAGGGGCACTTTCAAAGCTACTGATTGGACTGTTAGTCGAGGTAGGGATGAGATCATGTCTCAGCTTAGCTGGATAAGTTGAGGTTTAGTTTAGTATCCACCCTATGCGATGGAGGATCGGCCTGCGCCCCCCCCCTCCCCTCCGCCTGCCAGTCCCCTACCCAGCCGTAGCCCCTAACCTTCACATGGCGGGGTTGCTAAGTGACCCAGGTCGCACCTCAACTCGCACCTCGATTACAACACCCTTAGGCCACTCCATGGGGTGAATGGAGTGGATGGGTGGAGGGGTGAAAACCATATCCCGAGCCCAGGGGTAATCGCCCCCTCCCCTCCCCCTGATGTAACACTTGATCCCCTTGAACCCCCCCCCCCCCTCCCCCACCCAATCACCCACCTCTCTCCGACGAGTGCGGGAGAAAAAGCAACTTTGCAAAAGAGAAATTTGCGGTTGTCCGCCGTATAACGCAGAAGTATAATACTAGGCAGCGGAAGGTGCGACCCTCGCATAGCCTGGGTAATCCGAGGGTGGACGGGTTAGGGGTGGGGGGGGCGTGCTAGGGTGTCAGGGTAGCGGGTCGTGCTTGGGGTGGGGTGGGGGCCGGGGGGGGGGGCGTGCTAGGGTGTCAGGGTGGGGGCCGGGGGGGAGGCGTGCTAGGGTGTCAGGGTGGGGGCCGTGGGGGAGGCGTGCTAGGGTGTCAGGATGGCGGGTCGTGCTTGAGGTGGAGTGGGGGCCGGGGGGGGGGGACCGTGCTAGGGCGTCAGGGTAGCCGGTCGTGGTTGGGGTGGGGTGTGGGTCGGGGTTAGGGTGGGGTCCGTTGTTAGGTGTCCACGTGAGGGTCGGCTTAGGGAGGGGGATGGTGTCCAGTGCACGTGGAGATCACCTGAAGGGCACGAGGGAGGGAGTGGTGGTGCTGAGGGGGCTCCTACTCCGGCCGGTGGGGGGAGGGTGGCTGAGATCAGTGGGGGGGGGGGGGGGGGGTGCGCCAGACATATACCACGCGGCGGTGGGTGTCAGCCCCATTCTGGAGCGACGGCCACGCCAGCGGTCATCAGGAGTCGGAGGCTGTCGGACGTACTACTCAGTGGCACAGTCTGCTCAGAGCCCGCCCCCCACCATGGCGTCCCAGGTAAGTCTGGAATATCAGGCAAAAGATCTCAGGTAGTCTAGGATCCCAGGCAAGTCAAAGGATCTCAGGTGCTCTGGGATCCCAGGTAAGTCTAGGATCCCAGGCAAGTCAAAGGATCTCAGGTACTCTAGGATCCCAGGTAAGTCTAGGATCCCAGGCAAGTCAAAGGATCTCAGGTACTCTAGGATCCCAGGTAAGTCTAGGATCCTAGGCAAGTCAAAGGATCTCAGGTACTCTAGGATCCCAGGTAAGTCTAGGATCCCAGGCAAGTCAAAGGATCTCAGGTACTCTAGGATCCCAGGTAAGTCTAGGATCCCAGGCAAGTCAAAGGATCTCAGGTACTCTAGGATCCCAGGTAAGTCTAGGATCCCAGGCAAGTCAAAGGATCCCACGCAAGTCAAATGATCTCTGGTAAATCCAATGATCTCAGGTAAGTTTAGGATCCCAGACAAGTTAAATGATCTCTGGTCTAGGATGTTAGGCAGGTCAAATAGAGGGTAAGTCTGATCCCAAGTAAGATCCCATCGCAAGTGTACTCTGTATGAACAATGTAATGTACTGTTACCAGGATTACCAGTGTACTCTGTATGAACAATGTAATGTACTGTCACCAGGATTACCAGTGTACTCTGTATGAACAATGTAATGTACTGTTACCAGGATTACCAGTGTACTCTGTATGAACAATGTAATGTACTGTCACCAGGATTACCAGTGTACTCTGTATGAACAATGTAACGTACTGTTACCAGGATTACCAGTGTACTCTGTATGAACAATGTAATGTACTGTCACCAGGATTACCAGTGTACTCTGTATGAACAATGTAATGTACTGTTACCAGGATTACCAGTGTACTCTGTATGAACAATGTAATGTACTGTTACCAGGATTACCAGTGTACTCTGTATGAACAATGTAATGTACTGTCACCAGGCTTACCAGTACACCATGTATGAACAATGTAATGTACTGTCACCAGGATTACAAGTACTCGGCCACGTCCCAATCTGAGCACGAGATGGCCGCTAAGAAGAAAAAGGGCAAGAAAAACCGGAAGGAAGAACTGGACGACCTCAAGCAAGAAATAGAGATGGTTAGCACGGCAAACCTACCCTAACCCTTCCCTACCCTACCCTACCCTAACCCTGCCCTAATCATAACCTAACCTACCCTAATCATAACCTAACCTACCCTAATCATAACCTAACCCTACCCTACCCTAACCCTGCCCTAATCATAACCTAACCCTACCTAAACTAACCCTAGCTTACCTACCCTAATCCTACCCTAACGTACCCTAATCCTACCCTAACGTACCCTTACCTACCCTAAACCTACCCTTAACATTACCTAACCCTACATACTGTACCCTAACCCTTCCTAACCTACCCCAATCCTACCCTAACCCTACCCTAACCTACCCAAACATACCCTAACCATTACCTTACCCTACCTACTCTACCCTAACCATTACCTCAGCTTACCCTAACAATTACTTAACCTTACCCTACCTACTCTACCCTAACCATTACCTAACCTTACCTTAACAATTACCTAACTCTACCCAACCTACTCTACCCTAACCATTACCTAACCTTACCCTAACCATTAGCTTACCCTACCTACTCCACCCTAACCATTACCAGGGTGTAGTAACCAGAGGGTGTAGTAACCAGAGGGTGTAGTAACCAGAGGGTGTAGTAACCAAAGGGTGTAGTAACCAGAGGGTGTAGTAACCAGATGGTGTAGTAACCAGAGGGTGTAGTGACCAGAGGGTGTAGTAACCAGAGGGTGTAGTAACCAGAGCTCATAGTAACCAGAGCTCATAGTAACCAGAGGGTGTAGTAACCAGAGCTCATAGTAACCAGAGGGTGTAGTAACCAGAGGGTGTAGTAACCAGAGGGTGTAGTAACCAGAGGGTGTAGTAACCAGAGGGTGTAGTAACCAGAGGGTGTAGTAACCAGATGGTGTAGTAACCAGAGGGTGTAGTAACCAGAGCTCATAGTAACCAGAGCTCATAGTAACCAGAGGGTGTAGTAACCAGAGGGTGTAGTAACCAGAGGGTGTAGTAACCAGAGGGTGTAGTAACCGGAGGGTATAGTAACCAGAGGGTGTAGTAACCAGAGGGTGTAGTAACCAGAGGGTGTAGTAACCAGAGGGTGTAGTAACCAGAGGGTGTAGTAACCAGAGGGTGTAGTAACCAGATGGTGTAGTAACCAGAGGGTGTAGTAACCAGAGCTCATAGTAACCAGAGCTCATAGTAACCAGAGGGTGTAGTAACCAGAGCTCATAGTAACCAGAGGGTGTAGTAACCAGAGCTCATAGTAACCAGAGGGTGTAGTAACCAGAGGGTGTAGTAACCAGAGGGTGTAGTAACCAGAGGGTGTAGTAACCGGAGGGTGTAGTAACCAGAGCTCATAGTAACCAGAGGGTGTAGTAACCAGAGCTCATAGTAACCAGAGGGTGTAGTAACCAGAGGGTGTAGTAACCAGAGGGTGTAGTAACCAGAGGGTGTAGTAACCAGAGGGTGTAGTAACCAGAGGGTGTAGTAACCGGAGGGTATAGTAACCAGATGCAGTAACCAGACGCCCAGCAACTAGGGAAAAACGCTTTTAACCATAGAAACAATAACTATGGTCACTGGATTATGAGATATGTTTGGATCGTTAATATATCGCCCACCATATTAGCCAGCTACTGCCATGCCCTCAGGAGTTAACGTGATGTGGTTTGTTGCCCGACAGGACGAACACAGCATCCCAATGGATGAACTCCTTAAAAGATACGGAAGTGATGTTGAAAAGGTAGGTCAGAAGTCAACACCCGTGACCAAGGTCATGGCATGGCCATGGTCATGGCGCGAACAGGTCACAGACAGTGGCTAAAAATATCACGTTTCTGGGGTGAAGGTCACAATTGTTTCCTCACATTGTTTCCTCTGCATTCTAATGTTGACGAGAGACATTTCAGACCGCACCCGGCTGGCTAACCCGGCAGGCTAACCCGGCTAGCTAAACAGGCTGGCTAATCCGGATGGCTAACCCGGCTAGCTAATCCGGCTAGCCCACTTAGCTAACCAGGCTGACTAACCCAGCTAGCTAACCAGGCTGGCTAACCTGGTTAGTAAACTCCACTAGCTAAGCCGGCTTGCTAACCCGGCTAGCTAACCCGGCTGGCCAACCATGGTGGCTAACCCGGCTGGCTAACCCGGCTAGCTAACCCGGCTGGCTAACCCGATTAGCTAACCCGGCTGGCTAACCCGGCTAGCTAACCCGGCTAGCTAACCTGGCTGGGTAACACGGCTAGCTAACCCGGCTTGCTAACCCGGCTGGCTAACCCGCCTAGCTAACCCGGCTAGCTAACCCGGCTAGCTAACCCGGCTAGCCCACGTAGCTAGCTAACCCGGTTAGCTCACCTAGCTAGCTAACCCAGCTGGCTAACCCGGCTAGCTAACCCAGCTTGCTAACCCGGCTGGCTAACCCGGCTGACTAACCCGTCTAGCTAACCCGGCTAGCTCATCCGGCTAGCTCACCGGGCTGCCAAACCGGCTGGCTAACCCGACTATTGCTGTCGTCATGGAGTCATCATGTTGTTGTAGGGTCTGAGTGCAGAACGCACCCGTCAGATTCTGGAGCGACACGCCCCCCCCCCCCCCCTCCTTAATGACGGTGTGACTGACGTCATCATGTTGTTGTAGGGTCTGAGTGCAGAGCGCGCCCGTCAGATTCTGGAGCGAGCCCCCCCCCCCTCCTTAATGACGGTGTGACTGACGTCATCATGTTGTTGTAGGGTCTGAGTGCAGAGCGCGCCCGTCAGATTCTGGAGCGAGACGGTCCCAACCGGCTGAGGAAGCCCAAGACAACACCGGAGTGGATCAAGTTCTGCACAGAGCTGTTCGGCGGGTTTTGCGCCATGCTGTGGATCGGGGCCATCCTCTGCTTCGTCGCCTACTCCATCCAGGCAAAGACCTACGAACACCCCCCGGGGGACAATGTGAGTTACCCCCATCTGCCCAAACCCGGCCCTACCATCCCCAATCACAATCAAGTCACAATGTCAGTCACCCCCATCAGCCCAAACCCCAGCCTATCGCGCCCAATCATCCTCCAGCCACAATGTCAGTCAACCCCATCAGCTTAAACCCCACCCTACCGCCCCCAGTCACCCACCAGCCCTAATGACAGTCACCCCCATCATCTCAAACCCCACCCTACCACCCCCAATCACCCTCCAGCCTCAATGTCAGTCACCCCCATCATCTGAAACCCCACCCTACCACCCTAAGCACCCTCCAGCCTCAATGTCAGTCACCCGCATCATCTCAAACCCCACCCTACCACACCAAGCACCCTCCAGCCTCAATGTCAGTCACCCCCATCATCTCAAACCCCACCCTACCACCCCAAGCACCCTCCAGCCTCAATGTCAGTCACCCTCATCATCTCAAACCCCACCCTACCACCCCCAATCATCCTCCAGCCACAATGTCAGTCACCCCCATCAGCCTAAACCCCATCTTACCGCCTCCAATCACCCTCCAGCCGCAACGTCAGTCACCGTAATCAGCCTAAACCCCACCCTACCACCTCCAATCATCCTCCAGCCACA
The DNA here is from genome assembly GCA_964019135.1 of Arenicola marina. Taxonomy (NCBI): domain Eukaryota; kingdom Metazoa; phylum Annelida; class Polychaeta; family Arenicolidae; genus Arenicola; species Arenicola marina. The sequence continues at coordinate 337,367 of OZ025250.1, forward strand.
ATGTCAGTCACGCCCATCAGCCCAAACCCCACCCTACCAACCCCAATCACCCTCCAGCCACAAAGTCAGTCACCCCCATCAGCCCAAACCCCACCCTACCACCCCCAATCACCCTCCAGCCTCAATGTCAGTCACCCCCATCAGCCTAAACCCCATCTTACCGCCTCCAATCACCCTCCAGCCGCAACGTCAGTCACCCCCATCATCTAAAACCCCACCCTACCACCCCCAATCACCCTCCAGCCACAATGTCAGTCAACCCCATCAGCCTAAACCCGACCCTAACACCCCCAATCACCCTCTAGCCACAATGTCAGTCACCCCCATCAGCCTAAACCCCACCCTACCACCCCCAATCACCCTCCAGTCACAATGTCAGTCAACCCCATCAGCCTAAACCCCACCCTACCACCCCCAATCACCCTCTAGCCACAATGTCAGTCACCCCCATCAGCCTAAACCCCACCCTACCACCCTCAGTCACCCTCCAGCCTCAATGTCAGTCACCCCATCATCTAAAACCCCACCCTACCACCCACAATCAACCTCCAGCAGCAATGTCAGTCACCCCCGTCAGCTCAAACCCCACCCTTCCACCCCCAATCACCCTCCAGCCACATTATGGGTCACCCCCATCAGCCCAAATCCCACCCTACCACCTCCATTCACCCTCTAGCCACAAAGTCAGTCACCCCCATCAGCCCAAATCCCACCCTACCACCCCCAATCACCCTACAGCCACAAAGTCAGTCACCCCCATCAGCCCAAATCCCACCCTACCACCCCCAATCACCCTCCAGCCACAATGTCAGTCAACCCCATCAGCCCAAACCCCACCCTACCGCCTCCAATCATCCTCCAGCCACAATGTTATTCACCCCCATCAGACCAAACCCCACCCTACCACCCCCAATCACCCTCCAGCCACAAAGTCAGTCACCCCCATCAGCCCAAACCCCACCCTACCGCCCCCAATCACCCTCCAGCCACAATGCCAGTCACCCCCATCAGCCCAAACCCCACCCTACCACCCCAGTCACCCTCCAGCCACAATGCCAGTCACCCCCATCAGCCCAATCCCCACCCTACCACCCCCAATCACCCTCCAGCCACAATGTCAGTCATCCCCATCAGCCCAAACCCCACCCTACAACCCCAGTCACCCTCCAGCCACAATGCCAGTCACCCCCATCAGCCCAATCCCCACCCTACCACCCCCAATCACCCTCCAGCCTCAATGTCAGTCACCCCCATCAGCCCATACCTCACCCTACCACCACCAATCACCCTCCAGCCACAAAGTCAGTCACCCCCATCAGCCCAAACCCCACCCTACCGCCCCCAATCACCCTCCAGCCACAATGCCAGTCACCCCCATCAGCCCAAATCCCACCCTACCACCCCCAATCACCCTCCAGCCGCAATGTCAGTCACCCCCATCAGCCCAAACCCCACCCTACCACCACCAATCACCCTCCAGCCACAATGTCAGTCACCCCCATCAGCCCAATCCCCACCCTACCACCCCCAATCACCCTCCAGCCTCAATGTCAGTCACCCCCATCAGCCCATACCTCACCCTACCACCACCAATCACCCTCCAGCCACAAAGTCAGTCACCCCCATCAGCCCAAACCCCACCCTACCGCCCCCAATCACCCTCCAGCCACAATGCCAGTCACCCCCATCAGCCCAAATCCCACCCTACCACCCCCAATCACCCTCCAGCCGCAATGTCAGTCACCCCCATCAGACCAAACCCAACCCTACCACCCCCAATCACCCTCCAGCCACAAAGTCAGTCACCCCCATCAGCCCAAACCTCACCCTACTACCCCCTATCACTCTCCAGCCTCAATGTCAGTCACCCCCATCAGCCTAAACCCCACCCTACCACCCCCAATCACCCTGCAGCCTCAATGTCAGTCACCCCCATCAGCCCAAACCCCACCCTACCACCCCCAATCATCCTCCAGCCACAATGTCAGTCACGCCCATCAGCCCAAACCCCACCCTACCGCATCCAATCATCCTCCAGCCACAATGTCAGTCACGGCCATCAGCCCAAACCCCACCCTACCACCCCCAATCACCCTCCAGCCACAAAGTCAGTCACCCCCATCAGCCCAAACCCCATCTTACCGCCTCCAATCACCCTCCAGCCGCAACGTCAGTCACCCCCATCATCTCAAACCCCACCCTACCACCCCCAATCACCCTCTAGGCACATTGTCAGACAACCCCATCAGCCCAAACCCCACCCTACCACCCCCAATCACCCTCTAGCCACAATGTCAGTCACCCCCATCAGCCTAAACCCCACCCTACCACCCTCAGTCACCCTCCAGACTCAATGTTAGTCACCCCCATCATCTAAAACCCCACCCTACCACCCACAATCAACCTCCAGCAGCAATGTCAGTCACCCCCATCAGCTCAAACCCCACCCTTCCACCCCAATCACCCTCCAGCCACATTGACAGTCAACCCCGTCAGCCTAAACCCAACCCTACCACCCCCAATCACCCTCTAGGCACATTGTCAGACAACCCCATCAGCCCAAACCCCACCCTACCACCCCCAATCACCCTCCAGCCACAAAGTCAGTCACCCCCATCAGCCCAAACCCCATCTTACCGCCTCCAATCACCCTCCAGCCGCAACGTCAGTCACCCCCATCAGCTCAAACCCAACCCTACCACCCCCAATCACCCTCTAGCCACAATGCCAGTCACCCCCATCAGCCTAAACCCCACCCTACCGCCCCCATTCACCCTCCAGCCACAATGTCAGTCACGGCCATCAGCCCAAACCCCACCCTACCACCCCCAATCATCCTCCAGCCACATTGTCAGACAAGCCCATCAGCCTAAACCCCACCCTACCGCCCCCAATCACCCTCCAGCCGCAACGTCAGTCACCCCCATCAGCTCAAACCCAACCCTACCACCCCCAATCACCCTCTAGCCACAATGCCAGTCACCCCCATCAGCCTAAACCCCACCCTACCGCCCCCATTCACCCTCCAGCCACAATGTCAGTCACGGCCATCAGCCCAAACCCCACCCTACCACCCCCAATCATCCTCCAGCCACATTGTCAGACAACCCCATCAACCCAAACCCCAGCCTATCGCGCCCAATCATCCTCCAGCCACAATGTCAGTCAACCCCATCAGCTCAAACCCCACCCTACCACCCTCAATCATCCTCCAGCCACAATGTCAGTCACCCCCATCAGCCCAATCCCCACCCTACCGCCCCAGTCACCCTCCAGTCGTAATGACAGTCACCCCCATCATCTCAAACCCCACCCTACCACCCCAAGCACCCTCCAGCCTCAATGTCAGTCACCCTCATCATCTCAAGCCCCACCCTACCACCCCCAATCACCCTCCAGCCACAATGTCAGTCAACCCCATCAGCCGAAACCCCACCCTACCACCCCCAATCACCCTCCAGCCACAATGTCAGTCAACCCCATCAGCCGAAACCCCACCCTACCACCCCCAATCACCCTCCAGCCTCAATGTCAGTCACCCCCATCAGCCTAAACCCCATCTTACCGCCTCCAATCACCCTCCAGCCGCAACGTCAGTCACCCCCATCATCTAAAACCCCACCCTACCACCCCCAATCACCCTCCAGCCACAATGTCAGTCAACCCCATCAGCCTAAACCCGACCCTACCACCCCCAATCACCCTCTAGCCACAATGTCAGTCACCCCCATCAGCCTAAACCCCACCCTACCACCCCCAATCACCCTCCAGTCACAATGTCAGTCAACCCCATCAGCCTAAACCCCACCCTACCACCCCCAATCACCCTCTAGCCACAATGTCAGTCACCCCCATCAGCCTAAACCCCACCCTACCACCCTCAGTCACCCTCCAGCCTCAATGTCAGTCACCCCATCATCTAAAACCCCACCCTACCACCCACAATCAACCTCCAGCCACAATGTCAGTCACCCCCATCAGCTCAAACCCCACCCTTCTACCCCTATTCACCCTCCAGCCACATTATGGGTCACCCCCATGAGCCCAAATCCCACCCTACCACCTCCATTCACCCTCTAGCCACAGTATGAGTCACCCCCATCAGCCAAAACCCCACCCTACTGCCCCCATTCACCCTCCAGCCTCAATGTCAGTCACCCCCATCAGCCCAAACCCCAGCCTATCGCGCCCAATCATCCTCCAGCCACAATGTCAGTCAACCCCATCAGCTCAAACCCCACCCTACCACCCTCAATCATCCTCCAGCCACAATGTCAGTCACCCCCATCAGCCCAATCCCCACCCTACCGCCCCAGTCACCCTCCAGTCGTAATGACAGTCACCCCCATCATCTCAAACCCCACCCTACCACCCCAAGCACCCTCCAGCCTCAATGTCAGTCACCCTCATCATCTCAAACCCCACCCTACCACCCTCAATCATCCTCCAGCCACAATGTCAGTCACGGCCATCAGCCCAAACCCCACCCTACCACCCCCAATCATCCTCCAGCCACATTGTCAGACAACCCCATCAACCCAAACCCCAGCCTATCGCGCCCAATCATCCTCCAGCCACAATGTCAGTCAACCCCATCAGCTCAAACCCCACCCTACCACCCTCAATCATCCTCCAGCCACAATGTCAGTCACCCCCATCAGCCCAATCCCCACCCTACCGCCCCAGTCACCCTCCAGTCGTAATGACAGTCACCCCCATCATCTCAAACCCCACCCTACCACCCCAAGCACCCTCCAGCCTCAATGTCAGTCACCCTCATCATCTCAAGCCCCACCCTACCACCCCCAATCACCCTCCAGCCACAATGTCAGTCAACCCCATCAGCCGAAACCCCACCCTACCACCCCCAATCACCCTCCAGCCACAATGTCAGTCAACCCCATCAGCCGAAACCCCACCCTACCACCCCCAATCACCCTCCAGCCTCAATGTCAGTCACCCCCATCAGCCTAAACCCCATCTTACCGCCTCCAATCACCCTCCAGCCGCAACGTCAGTCACCCCCATCATCTAAAACCCCACCCTACCACCCCCAATCACCCTCCAGCCACAATGTCAGTCAACCCCATCAGCCTAAACCCGACCCTACCACCCCCAATCACCCTCTAGCCACAATGTCAGTCACCCCCATCAGCCTAAACCCCACCCTACCACCCCCAATCACCCTCCAGTCACAATGTCAGTCAACCCCATCAGCCTAAACCCCACCCTACCACCCCCAATCACCCTCTAGCCAGAATGTCAGTCACCCCCATCAGCCTAAACCCCACCCTACCACCCTCAGTCACCCTCCAGCCTCAATGTCAGTCACCCCATCATCTAAAACCCCACCCTACCACCCACAATCAACCTCCAGCCACAATGTCAGTCACCCCCATCAGCTCAAACCCCACCCTTCTACCCCTATTCACCCTCCAGCCACATTATGGGTCACCCCCATGAGCCCAAATCCCACCCTACCACCTCCATTCACCCTCTAGCCACAGTATAAGTCACCCCCATCAGCCAAAACCCCACCCTACTGCCCCCATTCACCCTCCAGCCTCAATGTCAGTCACCCCCATCAGCCCAAACCCCAGCCTATCGCGCCCAATCATCCTCCAGCCACAATGTCAGTCAACCCCATCAGCTCAAACCCCACCCTACCACCCTCAATCATCCTCCAGCCACAATGTCAGTCACCCCCATCAGCCCAATCCCCACCCTACCGCCCCAGTCACCCTCCAGTCGTAATGACAGTCACCCCCATCATCTCAAACCCCACCCTACCACCCCAAGCACCCTCCAGCCTCAATGTCAGTCACCCTCATCATCTCAAACCCCACCCTACCACCCTCAATCATCCTCCAGCCACAATGTCAGTCACCCCCATCAGCCCAATCCCCACCCTACCGCCCCAGTCACCCTCCAGTCGTAATGACAGTCACCCCCATCATCTCAAACCCCACCCTACCACCCCAAGCACCCTCTAGCCACAATGTCAGTCACCCCCATCAGCCTAAACCCCACCCTACCACCCTCAGTCACCCTCCAGCCTCAATGTCAGTCACCCCCATCAGCCCAAACCCCACCCTACCGCCCCAGTCACCCTCCAGTCGTAATGACAGTCACCCCCATCATCTCAAACCCCACCCTACCACCCCCAATCACCCTCCAGCCACAATGTCAGTCACCCCCATCAGCCTAAACCCCACCCCACCACCTTCAGTCACCCTCCAGCCTCAATGTCAGTCACCCCCATCAGCCCAAACCCCACCCTACCACCCCAGTCACCCTCCAGTCGTAATGACAGTCACCCCCATCATCTCAAACCCCACCCTACCACCCCCAATCACCCTCCAGCCACAATGTCAGTCACCCCCATCAGCCTAAACCCCACCCCACCACCTTCAGTCACCCTCCAGCCTCAATGTCAGTCACCCCCATCAGCCCAAACCCCACCCTACCACCCCAGTCACCCTCCAGTCGTAATGACAGTCACCCCCATCATCTCAAGCCCCACCCTACCACCCCCAATCATCCTCCAGCCACAATGTCAGTCACGCCCATCAGCCCAAACCCCACCCTACCACCCCCAATCACCCTCCAGCCACAAAGTCAGTCACCCCCATCAGCCCAAACCCCACCCTACCACCCCCAATCACCCTCCAGCCACAAAGTCAGTCACCCCCATCATCTCAAGCCCCACCCTACCACCCCCAATCACCCTCCAGCCTCAATGTCACTCACCCCCATCAGCCTAAACCTCATCTTACCGCCTCCAATCACCCTCCAGCCGCAACGTCAGTCACCCCCATCATCTCAAACCCCACCCTACCACCCCCAATCACCCTCCAGCCACAATATCAGTCAACCCCATCAGCCCAAACCCCACCCTACCACCCCCAATCACCCTCCAGCCACAAAGTCAGTCACCCCCATCATCTCAAACCCCACCCTACCACCCCCAATCACCCTCCAGCCACAATGTCAATCAACCCCATCAGCCCAAACCCCACCCTACCGCCTCCAATCACCCTCCAGCCACAAAGTCAGTCACCCCCATCATCTCAAACCCCACCCTACCACCCCAATCACCCTCCAGCCACAATATCAGTCAACCCCATCAGCCCAAACCCCACCCTACCACCCCCAATCACCCTCCAGCCACAAAGTCAGTCACCCCCATCATCTCAAACCCCACCCTACCACCCCCAATCACCCTCCAGCCACAATGTCAATTAACCCCATCAGCCCAAACCCCACCCTACCGCCTCCAATCACCCTCCAGCCGCAATGTCAGTCACCCCCATCAGCCTAAACCCCACCTTACCACCCCCAATCATCCTCCAGCCGCCATGTCAGTCACGCCCATCAGCCCAAACCCCATCTTACCACCCCCAATCACCCTCCAGCCACAAAGTCAGTCACCCCCATCAGCCCAAACCCCACCCTACCACCCCCAATCACCCTCCAGCCTCAATGTCAGTCACCCCCAATAGCCTAAACCCCATCTTACCGCCTCCAATCACCCTCCAGCCGCAACGTCAGTCACCCCCATCATCTCAAACCCCACCCTACCACCCCCAATCACCCACCAGCCGCAACGTCAGTCACCCCCATCAGCCCAAACCCCACCCCACCACCCCCAATTACCCACTAGGCACATTGTCAGACAAGCCCATCAGCCTAAACCCCACCCTACCACCCCCAATCACATTCTAGCCACAATGTCAGTCACCCCCATCAGCCTAAACCCGACCCTACCACCCCCAATCACCCTGCAGCCACAATGTCAGTCACCCCCATCAGCCCAAACCCCACGCTACGACCCTCAATCACCCTGCAGCCACAATGTCAGTCACCCCCATCAGCCCAAACCCCACCCTACCACCCCCAATCACCCTGCAGCCACAATGTCAGTCACCCCTATCAGCCCAAACCCCACCATACCACCCCAATCACCTTCTAGCCACTTTATCAGTCAACCACATGTTATTGAGCCCAAACCCCAATTGTTTTCTGAATTTTCCTACAGCTTTATCTGGGAGTTGTGCTGACAACAGTCGTCATCGTCACCGGCTGCTTCTCCTACTACCAGTCCTTCAAGAGTTCCAAGATCATGGAGTCCTTCAAAAACATGGTGCCCCAGGTAATAGCATGGTGCCCTAAGTAATAACATGGTGCCCCAGGTAACAGCATGGTGCCCTAAGTAATAACATGGTGTCCCAGGTAATATCTTGGTGCCCAGGTAATAACAAGGTGCCCAGAAAATAACATGGTGCCCAGATAATAACATGGTGCCCAAGGGAATAACATGGTGCCCAGATAATAACATGGCGCCCCAGGTAATAACATTGTGCTCAGATAATAACAAGGTGCCCCAGATAATAACATGGTGCCCTAGATAATAACACGGTGCCCAGATAATAACATGGTGTCCAGATAATAACATGGTGCCCAGGTAATAACATGGTGCCCTAGGTAATAGCATGGTGCCCAGATAATGACATGGTGCCAGATAATAATATGGTGCCCAGAAAATAACATGGTGCCGAGATAATGACATGGTACCCCAGGGCCTAATGCCTCATGCTATTTCCACTGCCTACCGTGAATATTTCCGACTGACCTCCCTCCGCATCCCTCCCTCAGTTCGCCCCATTGGTGCGTGACGGGCAGCCCTTGCCATCACTGCCACTGACCTCCCTCCGCATCCCTCCCTCAGTTCGCCCTGGTGGTGCGTGACGGGCAGCCCTTGCCATCACTGCCACTGACCTCCCTCCGCATCCCTCCCTCAGTTCGCCCTTGTGGTGCGTGACGGGCAGCCCTTGCCATCACTGCCACTGACCTTCCTCCTCATCCCTCCCTCAGTTCGCCCTGGTGGTGCGTGACGGGCAGCCCTTGCCATCACTGCCACTGACCTCCCTCCGCATCCCTCCCTCAGTTCGCCCTGGTGGTGCGTGACGGGCAGCCCTTGCCATCACTGCCACTGACCTCCCCCCGCATCCCTCCCTCCGTTCGCACTGGTAGTGCGTGACGGCAGCTCTTGCCATCACTGCCACTGACCTCCCTCCGCATCCCTCCCTCAGTTCGTCCTGGTGGTGCGTGACGGGCAGCCCTTGCCATCACTGCCACTGACCTCCCTCCGCATCCCTCCCTCAGTTCGCCCTGGTAGTGCGTGACGGGCAGCTCTTGCCATCACTGCCACTGACCTCCCTCCGCATCCCTCCCTCAGTTCGTCCTGGTGGTGCGTGACGGGCAGCCCTTGCCATCACTGCCACTGACCTCCCTCCGCATCCCTCCCTCAGTTCGCCCTGGTGGTGCGTGACGGGCAGCCCTTGCCATCACTGCCACTGACCTCCCTCCGCATCCCTCCCTCAGTTCGCCCTGGTGGTGCGTGACGGGCAGCCCTTGCCATCACTGCCACTGACCTCCCTCCGCACCCCTCCCTCAGTTCGGCCTGGTGGTGCGTGACGGGCAGCCCTTGCCATCACTGCCACTGACCTCCCTCCGCATCCCTCCCTCAGTTCGCCCTGGTGGTGCGTGACGGGCAGCTCTTGCCATCACTGCCACTGACCTCCCTCCGCATCCCTCCCTCAGTTCGCCCTGGTGGTGCGTGACGGGCAGCCCTTGCCATCACTGCCACTGACCTCCCTCCGCATCCCTCCCTCAGTTCGCCCTGGTGGTGTGTGACGGGCAGCCCTTGCCATCACTGCCACTGACCTCCCTCCGCATCCCTCCCTCAGTTCGCCCTGGTGGTGCGTGACGGGCAGCCCTTGCCATCACTGCCACTGACCTCCCTCCGCATCCCTCCCTCAGTTCGCCCTGGTGGTGCGTGACGGGCAACCCTTGCCATCACTGCCACTGACCTCCCTCCGCATCCCTCCCTCAGTTCGCCCTGGTGGTGCGTGACGGGCAGCCCTTGCCATCACTGCCACTGACCTCCCTCCGCATCCCTCCCTCTGTTCGCCCTGTTGGTGCGTGACGGGCAGCATTTGCCATCACTGCCACTGACCACCCTCCGCATCCCTCCCTCAGTTCGCCCTGGCGGTGCGTGACGGGCAGCCCTTGCCATCACTGCCACTGACCTCCCTCCGCATCCCTCCCTCAGTTCGCCCTGGTGGTGCGTGACGGGCAGCTCTTGCCATCACTGCCACTGACCTTCCTCCTCATCCCTCCCTCAGTTCGCCCCATTGGTGCGTGACGGGCAGCCCTTGCCATCACTGCCACTGACCTCCCTCCGCATCCCTCCCTCAGTTCGCCCTGGTGGTGCGTGACGGGCAGCCCTTGCCATCACTGCCACTGACCTCCCTCCGCATCCCTCCCTCAGTTCGCCCTTGTGGTGCGTGACGGGCAGCCCTTGCCATCACTGCCACTGACCTTCCTCCTCATCCCTCCCTCAGTTCGCCCTGGTGGTGCGTGACGGGCAGCCCTTGCCATCACTGCCACTGACCTCCCTCCGCATCCCTCCCTCAGTTCGCCCTGGTGGTGCGTGACGGGCAGCCCTTGCCATCACTGCCACTGACCTCCCTCCGCATCCCTCCCTCAGTTCGCCCTGGTGGTGCGTGACGGGCAGCCCTTGCCATCACTGCCACTGACCTCCCTCCGCATCCCTCCCTCAGTTCGCACTGGTGGTGCGTGACGGGCAGCCCTTGCCATCACTGCCACTGACCTCCCTCCGCATCCCTCCCTCTGTTCGCCCTGGTGGTGCGTGACGGGCAGCCCTTGGCATCACTGCCACTGACCCCCCTCCGCATCCCTCCCTCAGTTCGCCCTGGTGGTGCGTGACGGGCAGCCCTTGCCATCACTGCCACTGACCCCCCTCCGCATCCCTCCCTCAGTTCACCCTGGTGGTGCGTGACGGGCAGCCCTTGCCATCACTGCCACTGACCTTCCTCCTCATCCCTCCCTCAGTTCGCCCTGGTGGTGCGTGACGGGCAGCCCTTGCCATCGCTGCCACTGACCTCCCTTGGCATCCCTCCCTCAGTTCGCCCTGGTGGTGCGTGACGGGCAGCCCTTGCCATCACTGCCACTGACCTCCCTCCGCATCCCTCCCTCAGTTCGCCCTGGTGGTGCGTGACGGGCAGCCCTTGCCATCACTGCCACTGACCTCCCTCCGCATCCCTCCCTCAGTTCGCCCTGGTGGTGCGTGACGGGCAGCTCTTGCCATCACTGCCACTGACCTCCCTCCGCATCCCTCCCTCAGTTCGCCCTAGTGGTGTGTGACGGGCAGCCCTTGCCATCATTGCCACTGACCTCCCTCCGCATCCCTCCCTCAGTTCACCCTGGTAGTGCGTGACGGGCAGCCCTTGCCATCACTGCCACTGACCTCCCTCCGCATCCCTCCCTCAGTTCGCCCTGGTGGTGCGTGACGGGCAGCCCTTGCCATCACTGCCACTGACCTCCCTCCGCATCCCTCCCTCAGTTCGGCCTGGTGGTGCGTGACGGGCAGCCCTTGCCATCACTGCCACTGACCTCCCTCCGCATCCCTCCCTCAGTTCGGCCTGGTGGTGCGTGACGGGCAGCCCTTGCCATCACTGCCACTGACCTCCCTCCGCATCCCTCCCTCAGTTCGCCCTAGTGGTGCGTGACGGGCAGCCCCTGCCATCACTGCCACTGACCTCCCTCCGCATCCCTCCCTCAGTTCGGCCTGGTGGTGCGTGACGGGCAGCCCTTGCCATCACTGCCACTGACCTCCCTCCGCATCCCTCCCTCAGTTCGCCCTGGTGGTGCGTGACGGGCAGCCCTTGCCATCACTGCCACTGACCTCCCTCCGCATCCCTCCCTCAGTTCGCCCTGGTGGTGCGTGACGGGCAGCCCTTGCCATCACTGCCACTGACCTCCCTCCTCATCCCTCCCTCAGTTCGCCCTGGTGGTGCGTGACGGGCAGCCCTTGCCATCACTGCCACTGACCTCCCTCCGCATCCCTCCCTCAGTTCGCCCTAGTGGTGCGTGACGGGCAGCCCTTGCCATCACTGCCACTGACCTCCCTCCGCATCCCTCCCTCAGTTCGCCCTGGTGGTGCGTGACGGGCAGCCCTTGCCATCGCTGCCACTGACCTCCCTCCGCATCCCTCCCTCAGTTCGCCCTGGTGGTGCGTGACGGGCAGCCCTTGCCATCACTGCCACTGACCTCTCTCCGCATCCCTCCCTCAGTTCGCCCTGGCGGTGCGTGACGGGCAGCCCTTGCCATCACTGCCACTGACCTCCCTCCGCATCCCTCCCTCAGTTCGCTCTGGTGGTGCGTGACGGGCAGCCCTTGCCATCAGTGCCACTTAACTCCCTCCGCATCCCTCCCTCAGTTCGCCCTGGTGGTGCGTGACGGGCAGCCCTTGCCATCACTGCCACTGACCTCCCTCCGCATCCCTCCCTCAGTTCGCCCTGGTAGTGCGTGACGGGCAGCCCTTGCCATCACTGCCACTGACCTCCCTCCTCATCCCTCCCTCAGTTCGCCCTGGTGGTGCGTGACGGGCAGCCCTTGCCATCACTGCCACTGACCTCCCTCCGCATCCCTCCCTCAGTTCGCACTGGTGGTGCGTGACGGGCAGCCCTTGCCATCACTGCCACTGACCTCCCTCCGCATCCCTCCCTCTGTTCGCCCTGGTGGTGCGTGACGGGCAGCCCTTGCCATCACTGCCACTGACCCCCCTCCGCATCCCTCCCTCAGTTCGCTCTGGTGGTGCGTGACGGGCAGCCCTTGCCATCAGTGCCACTTAACTCCCTCCGCATCCCTCCCTCAGTTTGCCCTGGTGGTGCGTGACGGGCAGCCCTTGCCATCACTGCCACTGACCTCCCTCCGCATCCCTCCCTCAGTTCGCCCTGGTAGTGCGTGACGGGCAGCCCTTGCCATCACTGCCACTGACCTCCCTCCTCATCCCTCCCTCAGTTCGCCCTGGTGGTGCGTGACGGGCAGCCCTTGCCATCACTGCCACTGACCTCCCTCCGCATCCCTCCCTCAGTTCGCACTGGTGGTGCGTGACGGGCAGCCCTTGCCATCACTGCCACTGACCTCCCTCCGCATCCCTCCCTCTGTTCGCCCTGGTGGTGCGTGACGGGCAGCCCTTGCCATCACTGCCACTGACCCCCCTCCGCATCCCTCCCTCAGTTCGCCCTGGTGGTGCGTGACGGGCAGCCCTTGCCATCACTGCCACTGACCCCCCTCCGCATCCCTCCCTCAGTTCGCCCTGGTGGTGCGTGACGGGCAGCCCTTGCCATCACTGCCACTGACCTTCCTCCTCATCCCTCCCTCAGTTTGCCCTGGTGGTGCGTGACGGGCAGCCCTTGCCATCGCTGCCACTGACCTCCCTTGGCATCCCTCCCTCAGTTCGCCCTGGTGGTGCGTGACGGGCAGCCCTTGCCATCACTGCCACTGACCTCCCTCCGCATCCCTCCCTCAGTTCGCCCTGGTGGTGCGTGACGGGCAGCCCTTGCCATCACTGCCACTGACCTCCCTCCGCATCCCTCCCTCAGTTCGCCCTGGTGGTGCGTGACGGGCAGCCTTTGCCATCACTGCCACTGACCTCCCTCCGCATCCCTCCCTCAGTTCGCCCTGGTGGTGCGTGACGGGCAGCCCTTGCCATCACTGCCACTGACCTCCCTCCGCATCCCTCCCTCAGTTCGCCCTGGTGGTGCGTGACGGGCAGCCCTTGCCATCACTGCCACTGACCTCCCTCCTCATCCCTCCCTCAGTTCGCCCTGGTGGTGCGTGACGGGCAGCCCTTGCCATCACTGCCACTGACCTCCCTCCGCATCCCTCCCTCAGTTCGCCCTAGTGGTGCGTGACGAGCAGCCCTTGGCATCACTGCCACTGACCTCCCTCCGCATCCCTCCCTCAGTTCGCCCTGGTGGTGCGTGACGGGCAGCCCTTGCCATCACTGCCATTGACCTCCCTCCGCATCCCTCCCTCAGTTCGCCCTGGTGGTGCGTGACGGACAGCCCTTGCCATCACTGCCACTGACCTCCCTCCGCATCCCTCCCTCAGTTCGCCCTGGTAGTGCGTGACGGGCAGCCCTTGCCATCACTGCCACTGACCTCCCTCCGCATCCCTCCCTCAGTTCGCCCTGGTGGTGCGTGACGGGCAGCCCTTGCCATCACTGCCACTGACCTCCCTCCGCATCCCTCCCTCAGTTCGGCCTGGTGGTGCGTGACGGGCAGCCCTTGCCATCACTGCCACTGACCTCCCTCCGCATCCCTCCCTCAGTTCGGCCTGGTGGTGCATGACGGGCAGCCCTTGCCATCACTGCCACTGACCTCCCTCCGCATCCCTCCCTCAGTTCGCCCTGGTGGTGCGTGACGGGCAGCCCTTGCCATCACTGCCACTGACCTCCCTCCGCATCCCTCCCTCAGTTCGGCCTGGTGGTGCGTGACGGGCAGCCCTTGCCATCACTGCCACTGACCTCCCTCCGCATCCCTCCCTCAGTTCGGCCTGGTGGTGCATGACGGGCAGCCCTTGCCATCACTGCCACTGACCTCCCTCCGCATCCCTCCCTCAGTTCGCCCTAGTGGTGCGTGACGGGCAGCCCCTGCCATCACTGCCACTGACCTCCCTCCGCATCCCTCCCTCAGTTCGGCCTGGTGGTGCGTGACGGGCAGCCCTTGCCATCACTGCCACTGACCTCCCTCCGCATCCCTCCCTCAGTTCGCCCTGGTGGTGCGTGACGGGCAGCCCTTGCCATCACTGCCACTGACCTCCCTCCGCATCCCTCCCTCAGTTCGCCCTGGTGGTGCGTGACGGGCAGCCCTTGCCATCACTGCCACTGACCTCCCTCCGCATCCCTCCCTCAGTTCGCCCTGGTGGTGCGTGACGGACAGCCCTTGCCATCACTGCCACTGACCTCCCTCCGCATCCCTCCCTCAGTTCGCCCTGGTGGTGCGTGACGGGCAGCCCATGCCATCACTGCCACTGACCTCCCTCCGCATCCCTCCCTCAGTTCGCCCTGGTGGTGCGTGACGGGCAGCCCTTGCCATCGCTGCCACTGACCTCCCTCCGCATTCCTCCCTCAGTTCGCCCTGGTGGTGCGTGACGGGCAGCCCTTGCCATCACTGCCACTTAACTCCCTCCGCATCCCTCCCTCAGTTCGCCCTGGTGGTGCGTGACGGGCAGCCCTTGCCATCACTGCCACTGACCTCCCTCCGCATCCCCCCCTCAGTTCGCCCTGGTAGTGCGTGACGGGCAGCCCTTGCCATCACTGCCACTGACCTCCCTCCGCATCCCTCCCTCAGTTCGCCCTGGTGGTGCGTGACGGGCAGCCCTTGCCATCACTGCCACTGACCTCCCTCCGCATCCCTCCCTCAGTTCGCACTGGTGGTGCGTGACGGGCAGCCCTTGCCATCACTGCCACTGACCTCCCTCCGCATCCCTCCCTCTGTTCGCCCTGGTGGTGCGTGACGGGCAGCCCTTGCCATCACTGCCACTGACCCCCCTCCGCATCCCTCCCTCAGTTCGCCCTGGTGGTGCGTGACGGGCAGCCCTTGCCATCACTGCCACTGACCCCCCTCCGCATCCCTCCCTCAGTTCGCCCTGGTGGTACGTGACGGGCAGCCCTTGCCATCACTGCCACTGACCTTCCTCCTCATCCCTCCCTCAGTTTGCCCTGGTGGTGCGTGACGGGCAGCCCTTGCCATCGCTGCCACTGACCTCCCTCCGCATCCCTCCCTCAGTTCGCCCTGGTGGTGCGTGACGGGCAGCCCTTGCCATCACTGCCACTGACCTCCCTCCGCATCCCTCCCTCAGTTCGCCCTGGTGGTGCGTGACGGGCAGCCCTTGCCATCACTGCCACTGACCTCCCTCCGCATCCCTCCCTCAGTTCGCCCTGGTGGTGCGTGACGGGCAGCCTTTGCCATCACTGCCACTGACCTCCCTCCGCATCCCTCCCTCAGTTCGCCCCGTTGGTGCGTGACGGGCAGCCCTTGCCATCACTGCCACTGACCTCCCTCCGCATCCCTCCCTCAGTTCGCCCTGGTGGTGCGTGACGGGCAGCCCTTGCCATCACTGCCACTGACCTCCCTCCTCATCCCTCCCTCAGTTCGCCCTGGTGGTGCGTGACGGGCAGCCCTTGCCATCACTGCCACTGACCTCCCTCCGCATCCCTCCCTCAGTTCGCCCTAGTGGTGCGTGACGAGCAGCCCTTGCCATCACTGCCACTGACCTCCCTCCGCATCCCTCCCTCAGTTCGCCCTGGTGGTGCGTGACGGGCAGCCCTTGCCATCACTGCCACTGACCTTCCTCCTCATCCCTCCCTCAGTTTGCCCTGGTGGTGCGTGACGGGCAGCCCTTGCCATCGCTGCCACTGACCTCCCTCCGCATCCCTCCCTCAGTTCGCCCTGGTGGTGCGTGACGGGCAGCCCTTGCCATCACTGCCACTGACCTCCCTCCGCATCCCTCCCTCAGTTCGCCCTGGTGGTGCGTGACGGGCAGCCCTTGCCATCACTGCCACTGACCTCCCTCCGCATCCCTCCCTCAGTTCGCCCTGGTGGTGCGTGACGGGCAGCCTTTGCCATCACTGCCACTGACCTCCCTCCGCATCCCTCCCTCAGTTCGCCCTGGTGGTGCGTGACGGGCAGCCCTTGCCATCACTGCCACTGACCTCCCTCCGCATCCCTCCCTCAGTTCGCCCTGGTGGTGCGTGACGGGCAGCCCTTGCCATCACTGCCACTGACCTCCCTCCTCATCCCTCCCTCAGTTCGCCCTGGTGGTGCGTGACGGGCAGCCCTTGCCATCACTGCCACTGACCTCCCTCCGCATCCCTCCCTCAGTTCGCCCTAGTGGTGCGTGACGAGCAGCCCTTGCCATCACTGCCACTGACCTCCCTCCGCATCCCTCCCTCAGTTCGCCCTGGTGGTGCGTGACGGGCAGCCCTTGCCATCACTGCCACTGACCTCCCTCCGCATCCCTCCCTCAGTTCGCCCTGGTGGTGCGTGACGGGCAGCCCTTGCCATCACTGCCACTGACCTCCCTCCGCATCCCTCCCTCAGTTCACCCTGGTGGTGCGTGACGGGCAGCCCTTGCCATCACTGCCACTGACCTCCCTCCGCATCCCTCCCTCAGTTCGCCCTGGTGGTGCGTGACGGGCAGCCCTTGCCATCACTGCCACTGACCTCCCTCCGCATCCCTCCCTCAGTTCGCCCTAGTGTTGTGTGACGGGCAGCCCTTGCCATCACTGCCACTGACCTCCCTCCGCATCCCTCCCTCAGTTCGCCCTGGTAGTGCGTGACGGGCAGCCCTTGCCATCACTGCCACTGACCTCCCTCCGCATCCCTCCCTCAGTTCGCCCTGGTGGTGCGTGACGGGCAGCCCTTGCCATCACTGCCACTGACCTCCCTCCGCATCCCTCCCTCAGTTCGGCCTGGTGGTGCGTGACGGGCAGCCCTTGCCTACACTGCCACTGACCTCCCTCCGCATCCCTCCCTCAGTTCGGCCTGGTGGTGCGTGACGGGCAGCCCTTGCCATCACTGCCACTGACCTCCCTCCGCATCCCTCCCTCAGTTCGCCCTAGTGGTGCGTGACGGGCAGCCCCTGCCATCACTGCCACTGACCTCCCTCCGCATCCCTCCCTCAGTTCGGCCTGGTGGTGCGTGACGGGCAGCCCTTGCCATCACTGCCACTGACCTCCCTCCGCATCCCTCCCTCGGTTCGCCCTGGTGGTGCGTGACGGGCAGCCCTTGCCATCACTGCCACTGACCTCCCTCCGCATCCCTCCCTCAGTTCGCCCTGGTGGTGCGTGACGGGCCGCCCTTGCCATCACTGCCACTGACCTCCCTCCGCATCCCTCCCTCAGTTCGCCCTGGTGGTGCGTGACGGACAGCCCTTGCCATCACTGCCACTGACCTCCCTCCGCATCCCTCCCTCAGTTCGCCCTGGTGGTGCGTGACGGGCAGCCCATGCCATCACTGCCACTGACCTCCCTCCGCATCCCTCCCTCAGTTCGCCCTGGTGGTGCGTGACGGGCAGCCCTTGCCATCGCTGCCACTGACCTCCCTCCGCATTCCTCCCTCAGTTCGCCCTGGTGGTGCATGACGGGCAGCCCTTGCCATCACTGCCACTGACCTCCCTCCGCATCCCTCCCTCAGTTCGCCCTGGTGGTGCGTGACGGGCAGCCCTTGCCATCACTGCCACTGACCTCCCTCCGCATCCCTCCCTCAGTTCGCCCTGGTGGTGCGTGACGGGCAGCCCTTGCCATCACTGCCACTGACCTCCCTCCGCATCCCTCCCTCAGTTCGCCCTGGTGGTGCGTGACGGGCAGCCCTTGCCATCACTGCCACTGACCTCCCTCCGCATCCCTCCCTCAGTTCGCCCTGGTGGTGCGTGACGGGCAGCCCTTGCCATCACTGCCACTGACCTCCCTCCGCATCCCTCCCTCAGTTCGGCCTGGTGGTGCGTGACGGGCAGCCCTTGCCTACACTGCCACTGACCTCCCTCCGCATCCCTCCCTCAGTTCGGCCTGGTGGTGCGTGACGGGCAGCCCTTGCCATCACTGCCACTGACCTCCCTCCGCATCCCTCCCTCAGTTCGCCCTAGTGGTGCGTGACGGGCAGCCCCTGCCATCACTGCCACTGACCTCCCTCCGCATCCCTCCCTCAGTTCGGCCTGGTGGTGCGTGACGGGCAGCCCTTGCCATCACTGCCACTGACCTCCCTCCGCATCCCTCCCTCGGTTCACCCTGGTGGTGCGTGACGGGCAGCCCTTGCCATCACTGCCACTGACCTCCCTCCGCATCCCTCCCTCAGTTCGCCCTGGTGGTGCGTGACGGGCCGCCCTTGCCATCACTGCCACTGACCTCCCTCCGCATCCCTCCCTCAGTTCGCCCTGGTGGTGCGTGACGGACAGCCCTTGCCATCACTGCCACTGACCTCCCTCCGCATCCCTCCCTCAGTTCGCCCTGGTGGTGCGTGACGGGCAGCCCATGCCATCACTGCCACTGACCTCCCTCCGCATCCCTCCCTCAGTTCGCCCTGGTGGTGCGTGACGGGCAGCCCTTGCCATCGCTGCCACTGACCTCCCTCCGCATTCCTCCCTCAGTTCGCCCTGGTGGTGCATGACGGGCAGCCCTTGCCATCACTGCCACTGACCTCCCTCCGCATCCCTCCCTCAGTTCGCCCTGGTGGTGCGTGACGGGCAGCCCTTGCCATCACTGCCACTGACCTCCCTCCGCATCCCTCCCTCAGTTCGCCCTGGTGGTGCGTGACGGGCAGCCCTTGCCATCACTGCCACTGACCTCCCTCCGCATCCCTCCCTCAGTTCGCCCTGGTGGTGCGTGACGGGCAGCCCTTGCCATCACTGCCACTGACCTCCCTCCGCATCCCTCCCTCAGTTCGCCCTGGTGGTGCGTGACGGGCAGCCCTTGCCATCACTGCCACTGACCTCCCTCCGCATCCCTCCCTCAGTTCACCCTGGTGGTGCGTGACGGGCAGCCCTTGCCATCACTGCCACTGACCTCCCTCCGCATCCCTCCCTCAGTTCGCCCTGGTGGTGCGTGACGGGCAGCCCTTGCCATCACTGCCACTGACCTCCCTCCGCATCCCTCCCTCAGTTCGCCCTAGTGTTGTGTGACGGGCAGCCCTTGCCATCACTGCCACTGACCTCCCTCCGCATCCCTCCCTCAGTTCGCCCTGGTAGTGCGTGACGGGCAGCCCTTGCCATCACTGCCACTGACCTCCCTCCGCATCCCTCCCTCAGTTCGCCCTGGTGGTGCGTGACGGGCAGCCCTTGCCATCACTGCCACTGACCTCCCTCCGCATCCCTCCCTCAGTTCGGCCTGGTGGTGCGTGACGGGCAGCCCTTGCCTACACTGCCACTGACCTCCCTCCGCATCCCTCCCTCAGTTCGGCCTGGTGGTGCGTGACGGGCAGCCCTTGCCATCACTGCCACTGACCTCCCTCCGCATCCCTCCCTCAGTTCGCCCTAGTGGTGCGTGACGGGCAGCCCCTGCCATCACTGCCACTGACCTCCCTCCGCATCCCTCCCTCAGTTCGGCCTGGTGGTGCGTGACGGGCAGCCCTTGCCATCACTGCCACTGACCTCCCTCCGCATCCCTCCCTCGGTTCGCCCTGGTGGTGCGTGACGGGCAGCCCTTGCCATCACTGCCACTGACCTCCCTCCGCATCCCTCCCTCAGTTCGCCCTGGTGGTGCGTGACGGGCCGCCCTTGCCATCACTGCCACTGACCTCCCTCCGCATCCCTCCCTCAGTTCGCCCTGGTGGTGCGTGACGGACAGCCCTTGCCATCACTGCCACTGACCTCCCTCCGCATCCCTCCCTCAGTTCGCCCTGGTGGTGCGTGACGGGCAGCCCATGCCATCACTGCCACTGACCTCCCTCCGCATCCCTCCCTCAGTTCGCCCTGGTGGTGCGTGACGGGCAGCCCTTGCCATCGCTGCCACTGACCTCCCTCCGCATTCCTCCCTCAGTTCGCCCTGGTGGTGCATGACGGGCAGCCCTTGCCATCACTGCCACTGACCTCCCTCCGCATCCCTCCCTCAGTTCGCCCTGGTGGTGCGTGACGGGCAGCCCTTGCCATCACTGCCACTGACCTCCCTCCGCATCCCTCCCTCAGTTCGCCCTGGTGGTGCGTGACGGGCAGCCCTTGCCATCACTGCCACTGACCTCCCTCCGCATCCCTCCCTCAGTTCGCCCTGGTGGTGCGTGACGGACAGCCCTTGCCATCACTGCCACTGACCTCCCTCCGCATCCCTCCCTCAGTTCGCCCTGGTGGTGCGTGACGGGCAGCCCTTGCCATCACTGCCACTGACCTCCCTCCGCATCCCTCCCTCAGTTCGCCCTGGTGGTGCGTGACGGGCAGCCTTTCAACGTTCACGCCGAAGAACTGGTTGTCGGTGACATCATCGAAGTGAAGTTCGGAGACCGCGTCCCGGCCGACATCCGAGTAGTTTCCGCCCACGGCTTCAAGGTCGACAACTCGTCCTTGACGGGAGAGTCAGAGCCTCAGTCGAGAAATGCAGAATTCACCAACGAAAATCCTTTAGAAACGAAGAACGTAGCATTTTTCTCTACCAACGCGGTCGAAGGTAAGCTGTCACAGCCCCATTGTCTCTCCAATGGTAAACCCCAAGGCGGTGGAAGGTAAGCTGTCACAGCCCCATTGTCTCTCCAATGGTAAACCCCAAGGCGGTGGAAGGTAAGCTGTCACAGCCCCATTGTCTCTCCAATGGTAAACCCCAAGGCGGTGGAAGGTAAGCTGTCACAGCCCCATTGTCTCTCCAATGGTAAACCCCAAGGCCGTGGAAGTTAAGCTGTCACAGCTCCATTGTCTCTCCAAATTCAAACTCCAAGGCCGTGGAAGGTAAGCTGTCACAGCCCCATTGTCTCTCCAATGGTAAACCCCAGGCCCGTGGAAACTAAGCTGTCACAGCTCCATTGTCTCTCCAATGGTAAACCCCAGGGCCGTGGAAAGTAAGCTGTCACAGCTCCATTGTCTCTCCAATGGTAAACCCCAAGGTGGTGGAAGGTAAGCTGTCACAGCCCCATTGTCTCTCCAATGGTAAACCCCAAGGCGGTGGAAGGTAAGCTGTCACAGCCCCATTGTCTCTCCAATGGTAAACCCCAAGGTGGTGGAAGGTAAGCTGTCACAGCCCCATTGTCTCTCCAATGGTAAACCCCAAGGCGGTGGAAGGTAAGCTGTCACAGCCCCATTGTCTCTCCAATGGTAAACCCCAAGGTGGTGGAAGGTAAGCTGTCACAGCCCCATTGTCTCTCCAATGGTAAACCCCAAGGTGGTGGAAGGTAAGCTGTCACAGCCCCATTGTCTCTCCAATGGTAAACCCCAAGGTGGTGGAAGGTAAGCTGTCACAGCCCCATTGTCTCTCCAATGGTAAACCCCAAGGCGGTGGAAGGTAAGCTGTCACAGCCCCATTGTCTCTCCAATGGTAAACCCCAAGGCGGTGGAAGGTAAGCTGTCACAGCCCCATTTTCTCTCCAATGGTAAACCCCAAGGCGGTGGAAGTTAAGCTGTCACAGCCCCATTGTCTCTCCAATGGTAAACCCCAAGGTGGTGGAAGGTAAGCTGTCACAGCCCCATTGTCTCTCCAATGGTAAACCCCAAGGTGGTGGAAGGTTGGCTGTCACAGCCCCATTGTCTCTCCAATGGTAAACCCCAAGGTGGTGGAAGGTAAGCTGCCACAGCCCCATTGTCTCTCCAATGGTAAACCCCAAGGCGGTGGAAGGTAAGCTGTCACAGCCCCATTGTCTCTCCAATGGTAAACCCCAAGGTGGTGGAAGGTTGGCTGTCACAGCCCCATTGTCTCTCCAATGGTAAACCCCAAGGCGGTGGAAGGTAAGCTGCCACAGCCCCATTGTCTCTCCAATGGTAAACCCCAAGGTGGTGGAAGGTGGGCTGTCACAGCCCCATTGTCTCTCCAATGGTAAACCCCAAGGCGGTGGAAGGTAAGCTGTCACAGCCCCATTGTCTCTCCAATGGTAAACCCCAAGGTGGTGGAAGGTAAGCTGTCACAGCCCCATTGTCTCTCCAATGGTAAACCCCAAGGCGGTGGAAGGTAAGCTGCCACAGCCCCATTGTCTCTCCAATGGTAAACCCCAAGGTGGTGGAAGGTAAGCTGTCACAGCCCCATTGTCTCTCCAATGGTAAACCCCAAGGCGGTGGAAGGTAAGCTGTCACAGCCCCATTGTCTCTCCAATGGTAAACCCCAAGGTGGTGGAAGGTAAGCTGTCACAGCCCCATTGTCTCTCCAATGGTAAACCCCAAGGCGGTGAAAGGTAAGCTGCCACAGCCCCATTGTCTCTCCAATGGTAAACCCCAAGGTGGTGGAAGGTAAGCTGTCACAGCCCCATTGTCTCTCCAATGGTAAACCCCAAGGCGGTGGAAGGTAAGCTGTCACAGCCCCATTGTCTCTCCAATGGTAAACCCCAAGGTGGTGGAAGGTAAGCTGTCACAGCCCCATTGTCTCTCCAATGGTAAACCCCAAGGTGGTGGAAGGTAAGCTGTCACAGCCCCATTGTCTCTCCAATGGTAAACCCCAAGGCGGTGGAAGGTAAGCTGTCACAGCCCCATTGTCTCTCCAATGGTAAACCCCAAGGCGGTGGAAGGTAAGCTGTCACAGCCCCATTGTCTCTCCAATGGTAAACCCCAAAGCGGTGGAAGGTAAGCTGTCACAGCCCCATTGTCTCTCCAATGGTAAACCCCAAGGTGGTGGAAGGTAAGCTGTCACAGCCCCATTGTCTCTCCAATGGTAAACCCCAAGGCGGTGGAAGGTAAGCTGTCACAGCCCCATTGTCTCTCCAATGGTAAACCCCAAGGCGGTGGATGGTAAGCTGCCACAGCTCCATTGTCTCTCCAATGGTAAATCCCAAGGCGGTGGAAGGTAAGCTGTCACAGCTCCATTGTCTCTCCAATGGTAAACCCCAAGGCGGTGGAAGGTAAGCTGTCACAGCCCCATTGTCTCTCCAATGGTAAATCCCAAGGCGGTGGATGGTAAGCTGCCACAGCTCCATTGTCTCTCCAATGGTAAATCCCAAGGCGGTGGAAGGTAAGCTGTCACAGCTCCATTGTCTCTCCAATGGTAAACCCCAAGGCGGTGGAAGGTAAGCTGCCACAGCCCCATTGTCTCTCCAATGGTAAACCCCAAGGCGGTGGAAGGTAAGCTGTCACAGCCCCATTGTCTCTCCAATGGTAAACCCCAAGGTGGTGGAAGGTAAGCTGTCACAGCCCCATTGTCTCTCCAATGGTAAACCCCAAGGTGGTGGAAGGTAAGCTGTCACAGCCCCATTGTCTCTCCAATGGTAAACCCCAAGGTGGTGGAAGGTAAGCTGTCACAGCCCCATTGTCTCTCCAATGGTAAACCCCAAGGCGGTGGATGGTAAGCTGCCACAGCTCCATTGTCTCTCCAATGGTAAACCCCAAGGCGGTGGAAGGTAAGCTGTCACAGCCCCATTGTCTTTAATCGTAACCATCTCGTAAATGTATCGTATCGCATTCTTTAAAAGTAAAACGCATTGTAAGAGTGATTCTATGACCTGATAATATTACCAGTCTAATATACCACGGGTGTAATGAAGTGGTGTGTGCCACTTACATTTTATGCCGGAAAGTAACTAGTGGAAAGTGTCCAGATTGGGAGTTAGGGTAACCTAACCTAACCCTAACCCTAACCCTAGCGTCCAGATTGGGGTGGGTACACAGTTTCTGGTGACTTGTTTGTGATGCGTAGTCGTGTTGATTGTCCAGGGACCTGTCGTGGCATCGTGGTGAACACTGGCGACAGGACGGTCATGGGACGTATCGCCATCTTGGCCTCGGTCCTTGATGTGGGAGAGACCCCCATCGCCCGTGAGATCACTCATTTCATCCACATTATAACTGGTAAGTCGCCCACCCAAATCCCAATGTGTCGCTGTTAGCATCACAACTATGTGACATTCCAAAAATATATCTGACGGAAAGATGATATAACTACTCACAAACAAAGATATGTCACATATTTATAACCAAAAAGACGTGGTGTTATCACAAACATATGCGACATATTTATAACCAAAAAGATGTGGTGTTATCACAAAGATATGTGACATATGTATAACCAGAGAGACGTGGTGTTATCACAAAGATATGTGACATATTTATAACCAGAGAGACGTGGTGTTATCACAAAGATATGAGACATTGTTATCAACAAAGAGACGTGGTGTTATCACAAAGATATGCGACATATTTATAACCGGAGAGACGTGGTGTTATCTCAAAGATATGCGACATATTTATCAACAGAGAGACGTGGTGTTATCACAAAGATATGTGACATATCTGTAAACAGAGAGACGTGGTGTTATCACAAATATATGTGACATATCTATAAACAGAGAGACGTGTTGTTATCACAAAGATATGCGACATATTTCTAAATAGAGAGACGTGGTGTTATCACAAACATATGTGACATATTTATAAACAGAGAGACGTGGTGTTATTACAAAGATATGTGACATATTCATAACCAGAGAGACGTGGTGTTATCACAAAGATATGTGACATATTCATAACCAGAGAGACGTGGTGTTATCACAAAGATATGTGACATATTCATAACCAGAGAGACGTGGTGTTATCACAAAGATATGTGACATATTCATAACCAGAGAGACGTGGTGTTATCACAAAGATATGCGACATATCTATAAACAGAGCGACGTGGTGTTATCACACAGATATGCGACATATCTATAAACAGAGAGACGTGGTGTTATCACAAAGATATGTGACATATTTATAACCAGAGAGACGTGGTGTTATTAAAAAGATATGTGACATATTCATAACCAGAGCGACGTGGTGTTATCACAAAGATATGTGACATATTTATAACCAGAGCGACGTGGTGTTATCACAAAGATATGTGACATATTTATAACCAGAGCGACGTGGTGTTATCACAAACATATGCGACATATTTTTAACCAGAGCGACGTGGTGTTATTACAAAGATATGTGACATATTTATAAACAGAGAGACGTGGTGTTATCACAAAGATATGTGATATATTTATGAACAGAGAGGCGTGGAGTTATCACACAGATATGCGACATATCTACAAACAGAGAGACGTGGTGTTATCACAAAGATATGTGACATATTTATAACCAGAGAGACGTGGTGTTATCAAAAAGATATGTGACATATTCATAACCAGAGCGACGTGGTGTTATCACAAAGATATGTGACATATTTATAACCAGAGCGACGTGTTGTTATCACAAAGTTATGTGACATATTTATAACCAGAGCGACGTGGTGTTATCACAAACAAATGCGACATATTTATAACCATAGCGACGTGGTGTTATCACAAAGATATGTGACATATTTATAACCGGAGAGACGTGGTGTTATCACAAAGATATGTGATATATTTATGAACAGAGAGGCGTGGAGTTATCACAGAGATATGTGACATATTTATAACCAGAGAGACGTGGTGTTATCACAAAGATATGTGACATATTTATAACCCGAGAGACGTGGTGTTATCACAAAGATATGCGACATATTTATAACCAGAGCGACGTGGTGTTATCACAAAGATATGGGACATATTTTTAACCAGGGAGACGTGGTGTTATCACAAAG
Source organism: Arenicola marina (assembly GCA_964019135.1). NCBI lineage: Eukaryota > Metazoa > Annelida > Polychaeta > Arenicolidae > Arenicola > Arenicola marina. Next base: position 363,462 of record OZ025250.1, read on the forward strand.
ATATGTGACATATTTATAACCAGAGCGACGTGTAGTTATCACAAAGATATGTGACATATTTATAACCAGAGCGACGTGGTGTTATCACAAACATATGCGACATATTTATAACCAGAGCGACGTGGTGTTATCGCAAAGATATGTGACATATTTATAACCAGAGCGACGTGGTGTTATCACAAACATATGCGACATATTTATAACCAGAGCGACGTGGTGTTATCACAAAGATATGTGATATATTTATAACCAGAGCGACGTGGTGTTATCACAAAGATATGTGATATATTTATGAACAGAGAGGCGTGGAGTTATCACAGAGATATGTGACATATTTATAACCAGAGAGACGTGGTGTTATCACAAACATATGCGACATATTTATAACCAGAGCGACGTGGTGTTATCACAAAGATATGGGACATATTTTTAACCAGGGAGACGTGGTGTTATCACAAAGATATGTAACATATTTGTAAACAGAAGGGCAAATGTGTTATGTCATCTCGGTTATGTTATATATCTGTGAATAATATTATTCAGCGTGTCACCGTGTTAAAGTGGCTATTTCAACAAAAGGTAAACAAAGAAAAGTACACATAAAGTTGTGGGTTCAAAACGTGTGTAGTTATGTTAATGTGCTGATGACGTAGCACGCATGAAGTAATGACCGCCAGAGGGAGCACCAACGTCTCGCTTTCCTGAAGTCACCGGTACCAACCATATATATACTAAACGTGATGGGCCAGGAACAAGGCACAATCACCCACAATCAATATGGCGAGCAAGCGACCAGGGTTGTGTCCGGCTCGTAATCACTCGATGTATCCGCCATGCTTGAAGAAAAATTCGCGACTAGCAGCGCCTCCTTCACGCAGAGTGTTATACAGTGCAGTTCTGGGCCGTGACGCCAGGGAGCATCGCGAGATTGCCGGCCTGCCTGGTGCCGTGAATGCGAGCGGCCAGGCACCAGCCAATGTTTACAAATTTGTTGAAATAGTACCTTTAAGTATCTGTTCCAACGAGTCGCTGTCGTTTGTCAGTGATATTCGGCTACGAGTCGCTGTCGTTTGTTAGTGATATGCGGCTACAAGTCGCTATGTCGTTTGTCAGTGATATTTGGCTACGAGTACCTATGTTGTTTGTCAGTGATATTCGGCTATAAGTACTTGACGATGAATGTCTTATGTTATTGTCCAGGTGTTCATATGTTATTTCCCAGGTGTGGCGGTATTCCTGGGCGTGTCTTTCTTCGTCATCGCCTTCATCCTGGGCTACCACTGGCTAGACGCTGTCGTCTTCCTCATCGGTATCATCGTCGCCAACGTGCCCGAGGGTCTGCTGGCCACCGTCACGGTACGTGTCTCTGGGGTCAACTGTCCGCCAGGGGTCGGGGGGCGGGGAGGGAGGAGGCTAGGTCTGCTGGTCACCGTCACGGTACGTGTCTCTGGGGTCAACTGTCCCCCAGGGGGGAAGGTGAAGGCTGGGTGTGCTAGCCACCGTCACGGTACGTGTCTCTTGGGTGAACTGTCCGCCAGGGTTGGGGGGGGGGGGGGGGAGTGGGGGAGGTGGAGGCCAGGTCTGCTGGCCACCGTCACGGTACGTGTCTCTGGGGTCAACTGTCCGCCAGGGGGTGGGGGCGGCGGGTCTGCTGGTCACCGTCACGGTAGGTGTCTCTGGGATCAACTGTCCACCCGGGGGGAGGGGGAGTCAAGGTATTCTGGCCACGGTCACGGTACGTGTCTCTGGGGTCAACTGTCCGCCAGGGGGGGGGGGGGCGGCGGGTCTGCTGGTCACCGTCACGGTAGGTGTCTCTGGGATCAACTGTCCCCCAGGGGGGAAGGCGAAGGCCGGTTCTGCTAGCCACCGTCACGGTACGTGTCTCTGGGGTCAACTGTCCGCCAGGGGGTGGGGGCGGCGGGTTTGCTGGTCACCGTCACAGTAGGTGTCTATGGGATCAACTGTCCGCCCGCGGGGAAGGGGAGTCAAGGTATTCTGGCCACGGTCACGGTACGTGTCTCTGGGGTCAACTGTCCGCCAGGGGGAGGGGGGAGTCAGGGTCGGCTGGCCACGGTCACGGTACGTAGCTGCTTCAGGCGGTATCTTCTCGTCGTACCGTTGCACTATTGTTGTCCAATGACTGACTAGATGGAGACTGACCGCCCTTGCCTCTTCAGGTGTGTCTGACGCTGACCGCCAAGCGTATGGCCAGCAAGAACTGTCTGGTGAAGAACCTGGAGGCTGTGGAGACACTGGGCTCAACCTCGACCATCTGCTCCGACAAGACTGGAACTCTGACCCAGAACAGGATGACGGTCGCTCACATGTGGTTCGACAACCGCATCGTGGAGGCTGACACCAGCGAGGACCAGAGAGGTAAGACGCCCGCCTCGCCATGTTAACTACACCTTGACCTTACTGGTGTATCTCGTAAATATTGGGTCAGGTTCCCACATTTGATTTGAATACCGTGTTTTTGTAAAGTGACGTTGCTCTGCGTCGCATGACTACAGAAATGGGGATTTAACCACCTAGTGCACTGATACACTGCCACTGCATTGCTAATGATCTAGGGTTAGGGTTAGGATTAGGGCTGCAGGAGTGGTCTGTAACAGGTAACCTAGTGCACTGATACACTGCCACTGCATTGCTAATGATCTATGTTCATTAGCCCATTAGTTCATTAGCTCTGTATTGTTAGTGGTCTACTATTTATGTATTGTTAATGGTCTACTAGCTCTGCATTGTTCGTGGTCTACTAGCTCTGTATTGTTAGTGGTCTACTAGCTCTGTATTGTTAGTGGTCTACTAGCTCTGTATTGTTAGTGGTCTACTAGCTCTGTATTGTTAGTGGTCTGCTAGCTCTGTATTGTTAATGGTCTGCTAGCTCTGTATTGTTAGTGGTCTACTAGCTCTGTATTGTTAGTGGTCTACTAGCTCTGTATTGTTGATGGTCTACTAGCTCTGTATTGTTAGTGGTCTACTAGCTCTGTATTGTTAGTGGTCTACTAGCTCTGTATTGTTAGTGGTCAACTAGCCCTGTATTGTTAGTGGTCTACTAGCTCTGTATTGTTAGTGGTCTACTAGCTCTGTATTGTTAGTGGTCTACTAGCTCTGTATTGTTAGTGGTCTACTAGCTCTGTATTGTTAGTGGTCTACTAGCTCTGTATTGTTAGTGGTCTACTAGCTCTGTATTGTTAGTGGTCTACTAGCTCTGTATTGTTAATGGTCTACTAGCTCTGCATTGTTAGTGTTCTACTAGCTCTGTATTGTTAGTGGTCTACTAGCTCTGTATTGTTAGTGGTCTACTAGCTCTGTATTGTTAGTGGTCTACTAGCTCTGTATTGTTAGTGGTCTACTAGCTCTGTATTGTTAATGGTCTACTAGCTCTGTATTGTTAGTGGTCTGCTAGCTCTGCATTGTTAGTGTTCTACTAGCTCTGTATTGTTAGTGGTCTACTAGCTCTGTATTGTTAGTGGTCTACTAGCTCTGTATTGTTAGTGGTCTACTAGCTCTGTATTGTTAATGGTCTACTAGCTCTGTATTGTTAGTGGTCTACTATTTATGTATTGTTAATGGTCTACTAGCTCTGCATTGTTAGTGGTCTACTATTTATGTATTGTTAATGGTCTACTAGCTCTGCATTGTTAGTGTTCTACTAGCTCTGTATTGTTAGTGGTCTACTAGCTCTGTATTGTTAGTGGTCTACTAGCTCTGTATTGTTAGTGGTCTGCTAGCTCTGTATTGTTAGTGGTCTACTAGCTCTGCATTGTTAGTGGTCTACTAGCTCTGTATTGTTAATGGTCTGCTAGCTCTGTATTGTTAGTGGTCTACTAGCTCTGTATTGTTAGTGGTCTACTAGCTCTGCATTGTTAGTGGTCTACTAGCTCTGTATTGTTAGTGGTCAACTAGCTCTGTATTGTTAGTGGTCTACTAGCTCTGTATTGTTAGTGGTCTACTAGCTCTGTATTGTTAGTGGTCTACTAGCTCTGTATTGTTAGTGGTCAACTAGCCCTGTATTGTTAGTGGTCTACTAGCTCTGTATTGTTAGTGGTCTACTAGCTCTGTATTGTTAGTGGTCTACTAGCTCTGTATTGTTAGTGGTCAACTAGCCCTGTATTGTTAGTGGTCTACTAGCTCTGTATTGTTAGTGGTCTACTAGCTCTGTATTGTTAGTGGTCTACTAGCTCTGTATTGTTAGTGGTCTACTAGCTCTGTATTGTTAGTGGTCTACTAGCTCTGTATTGTTAGTGGTCTACTAGCTCTGTATTGTTAGTGGTCTACTAGCTCTGTATTGTTAGTGGTCTACTAGCTCTGTATTGTTAGTGGTCTACTAGCTCTGTATTGTTAGTGGTCTACTAGCTCTGCATTGTTAGTGGTCTACTAGCTCTGTATTGTTAGTGGTCTACTAGCTCTGTATTGTTAGTGGTCAACTAGCCCTGTATTGTTAGTGGTCTACTAGCTCTGTATTGTTAGTGGTCTACTAGCTCTGTATTGTTAGTGGTCTACTAGCTCTGTATTGTTAGTGGTCAACTAGCCCTGTATTGTTAGTGGTCTACTAGCTCTAGATTGTTAGTGGTCTACTAGCTCTGTATTGTTAATGGTCTACTAGCTCTGTATTGTTAGTGGTCTACTATTTATGTATTGTTAATGGTCTACTAGCTCTGCATTGTTAGTGGTCAACTATTTATGTATTGTTAATGGTCTACTAGCTCTGCATTGTTAGTGTTCTACTAGCTCTGTATTGTTAGTGGTCTACTAGCTCTGTATTGTTAGTGGTCTACTAGCTCTGTATTGTTAGTGGTCTACTAGCTCTGTATTGTTAGTGGTCTACTAGCTCTGTATTGTTAGTGGTCTACTAGCCCTGTATTGTTAGTGGTCTACTAGCTCTGTATTGTTAGTGGTCTACTAGCTCTGTATTGTTAATGGTCTACTAGCTCTGTATTGTTAGTGGTCTACTATTTATGTATTGTTAATGGTCTACTAGCTCTGCATTGTTAGTGGTCTACTATTTATGTATTGTTAATGGTCTACTAGCTCTGCATTGTTAGTGTTCTACTAGCTCTGTATTGTTAGTGGTCTACTAGCTCTGTATTGTTAGTGGTCTACTAGCTCTGTATTGTTAGTGGTCAACTAGCCCTGTATTGTTAGTGGTCTACTAGCTCTGTATTGTTAGTGGTCTACTAGCTCTGTATTGTTAGTGGTCTACTAGCTCTGTATTGTTAGTGGTCTACTAGCTTTGTATTGTTAGTGTTCTACTAGCTCTGTATTGTTAGTGGTCAACTAGCCCTGTATTGTTAGTGGTCTACTAGCTCTGTATTGTTAGTGGTCTACTAGCTCTGTATTGTTAGTGGTCTACTAGCTCTGTATTGTTAGTGGTCTACTAGCTCTGTATTGTTAGTGGTCTACTAGCTTTGTATTGTTAGTGTTCTACTAGCTCTGTATTGTTAGTGTTCTACTAGCTCTGTATTGTTAATGGTCTACTAGCCCTGTATTGTTAGTGGTCTACTAGCTCTGTATTGTTAATGGTCTACTAGCTCTGCATTGTTAGTGTTCTACTAGCTCTGTATTGTTAGTGGTCTACTAGCTCTGTATTGTTAGTGGTCTACTAGCTCTGTATTGTTAGTGGTCTACTAGCTCTGTATTGTTAATGGTCTACTAGCTCTGTATTGTTAGTGGTCTACTAGCTCTGTATTGTTAGTGGTCTACTAGCTCTGTATTGTTAATGGTCTACTAGCTCGGTATTGTTAGTGGTCTGCTAGCTCTGTATTGTTAGTGGTCTACTAGCTCTGTATTGTTAGTGTTCTACTAGCTCTGTATTGTTAATGGTCTACTAGCTCGGTATTGTTAGTGGTCTACTAGCTCTGTATTGTTAGTGGTCTACTAGCTCTGTATTGTTAGTGGTCTACTAGCTCTGTATTGTTAGTGTTCTACTAGCTCTGTATTGTTAGTGTTCTACTAGCTCTGTATTGTTAATGGTCTACTAGCTCGGTATTGTTAGTGGTCTACTAGCTCTGTATTGTTAATGGTCTACTAGCTCTGTATTGTTAGTGGTCTACTAGCTCTGTATTGTTAGTGGTCTACTAGCTCTGTATTGTTAGTGGTCTACTAGCTCTGTATTGTTAGTGGTCTACTAGCTCTGTATTGTTAGTGGTCTACTAGCTCTGTATTGTTAGTGGTATACTAGCTCTGTATTGTTAGTGGTCTACTAGCTCTGTATTGTTAGTGGTCTACTAGCTCTGTATTGTTAGTGGTCTACTAGCTCTGTATTGTTAGTGGTCTACTAGCTCCGTATTGTTAGTGGTCTACTAGCTCTGTATTGTTAGTGGTCTACTAGCTCTGTATTGTTAGTGGTCTACTAGCTCCGTATTGTTAGTGGTCTACTAGCTCTGTATTGTTAGTGGTCTACTAGCTCTGTATTGTTAGTGGTCTACTAGCTCCGTATTGTTAGTGGTCTACTAGCTCTGTATTGTTAGTGGTCTACTAGCTCTGTATTGTTAGTGGTCTACTAGCTCTGTATTGTTAGTGGTCTACTAGCTCTGTATTGTTAGTGGTATACTAGCTCTGTATTGTTAGTGGTCTACTAGCTCTGTATTGTTAGTGGTCTACTAGCTCTGTATTGTTAGTGGTCTACTAGCTCTGTATTGTTAGTAGTCTACTAGCTCTGAATTGTTAGTGGTCTACTAGCTCTGTATTGTTAGTGATCTACTAGCTCTGTATTGTTAGTGGTCTACTAGCTCTGTATTGTTAGTGGTATACTAGCTCTGTATTGTTAGTGGTCACCTAGCCCTGCATTGTTAGTGGTCTACTAGCTCTGTATTGTTAGTGGTCTACTAGCTCTGTATTGTTTGTGGTATACTAGCTCTGTATTGTTAGTGGTCTACTAGCTCTGTATTGTTTGTGGTCTGCTAGCTCTGTATTGTTAGTGGTCTACTAGCTCTGTATTGTTAGTGGTATACTAGCTCTGTATTGTTAGTGGTCTACTAGCTCTGTATTGTTAGTGGTCTACTAGCTCTGTATTGTTAGTGGTCTACTAGCTCTGTATTGTTAATGGTCTACTAGCTCTGTATTGTTAGTGGTCTACTAGCTCTGTATTGTTAGTGGTCTACTAGTTCTGTATTGTTAATGGTTTCCTACCTCTGCATTGTTAGTGGTCTACTAGCTCTGTATTGTTAGTGGTCTACTAGCTCTGTATTGTTAATGGTCTGCTAGCTCTGTATTGTTAGTGGTCAACTAGCTCTGTATTGTTAGTGGTCTACTAGCTCTGTATTGTTAGTGGTCTACTAGCTCTGTATTGTTAGTAGTCTACTAGCTCTGTATTGTTAGTGGTCTACTAGCTCTGTATTGTTAATGGTCTACTAGCTCTGTATTGTTAGTGGTCTACTAGCTCTGTATTGTAAGTGGTCTACTAGCTCTGTATTGTTAGTGGTCTACTAGCTCTGTATTGTTAGTGGTCTACTAGCTCTGCATTGTTAGTGGTCTACTAGCTCTGTATTGTTAGTGGTCTACTAGCTCTGTATTGTTAGTGGTCTACTACCTCTGTATTGTTGATGGTCTACTAGCTCAGTATTGTTAATAGTCTACTAGCTCTGTATTGTTAGTGGTCTACTAGCTCTGCATTGTTAGTGGTCTACTAGCTCTGTATCGTTAGTGGTCTACTAGCTCTGTATTGTTAGTGGTCTACTAGCTCTGCATTGTTAGTGTTCTACTAGCTCTGTATTGTTAGTAGTCTACCAGCTCTGTATTGTCAGTGGTCTACTAGCTCTGTATTGTTAGTAGTCTACCAGCTCTGTATTGTCAGTGGTCTACTAGCTCTGTATTGTTAGTGGTCTACTAGCTCTGTATTGTTCGTGGTCTACTAGCTCTGTATTGTTAGTGGTCTACTAGCTCTGTATTGTTAGTGGTCTACTAGCTCTGTATTGTTAGTGGTCTACTAGCTCTGTATTGTTAGTGGTCTACTAGCTCTGTATTGTTAGTGGTCTACTAGCTCTGTATTGTTAGTGGTCTACTAGCTCTGTATTGTTAGTGGTCTACTAGCTCTGTATTGTTAGTGGTCTCCTAGCTCTGTATTGTTAATGGTCTGCTAGCTCTGTATTGTTAGTGGTCTACTAGCTCTGCATTGTTAGTGGTCTACTGGTTATGCATTGTTAATGGTCTCCTAGGTCTCTATTGTTAGTGTTCTACTAGTTATGTATTGTTAATGGTCTACTAGCTCTGTATTGTTAGTGGTCTACTAGCTCTGTATTGTTAGTGGTCTACTAGCTCTGTATTGTTAATGGTCTACTGGTTCTGTTTTTTATTGGTTTTCTGGTTCTGTATTGTTAGTGGTGTACTAGCTCTGTATTGTTTGTGGTATACTAGCTCTGTATTGTTAGTGGTCTACTAGCTCTGTATTGTTAGTGGTATACTAGCTCTGTATTTTTAGTGGTCTACTAGCTCTGTATTGTTAGTGGTCTACTAGCTCTGCATTGTTAATGGTCTACTAGCTCTGCATTGTTAATGGTCTACTAGCTCTGTATTGTTGATGGTCTACTAGCTCTGTATTGTTGATGGTCTACTAGCTCTGTATTGTTAGTGGTCTACTAGCTCTGTATTGTTAGTGGTCTACTAGCTCTGTATTGTTAATGGTCTGCTAGCTCTGTATTGTTAGTGGTCTACTAGCTCTGTATTATTGATGGTCTACTAGCTCTGTATTGTTATTGGTCTCCTAGCACTGTATTGTTAGTGGTCTAGTAGCTCTGTATTGTTAATGGTCTGCTAGCTCTGTATTGTTAATGGTCTACTAGCTCTGTATTGTTAGTGGTCTACTAGCTCTGTATTGTTAGTGGTCTACTAGCTCTGTATTGTTAGTGGTCTACTAGCTCTGTATTGTTAGTGGTCTACTAGCTCTGTATTGTTAGTAGTCTACCAGCTCTGTATTGTTAGTGGTCTACTAGCTCTGTATTGTTAGTGGTCTACTAGCTCTGTATTGTTCGTGGTCTACTAGCTCTGTATTGTTAGTGGTCTACTAGCTCTGTATTGTTAGTGGTCTGCTAGCTCTGTATTGTTAATGGTCTGCTAGCTCTGTATTGTTAGTGGTCTACTAGCTCTGTATTGTTAGTGGTCTACTAGCTCTGTATTGTTGATGGTCTACTAGCTCTGTATTGTTAGTGGTCTACTAGCTCTGTATTGTTAGTGTTCTACTAGCTCTGTATTGTTAGTAGTCTACCAGCTCTGTATTGTCAGTGGTCTACTAGCTCTGTATTGTTAGTAGTCTACCAGCTCTGTATTGTCAGTGGTCTACTAGCTCTGTATTGTTAGTGGTCTACTAGCTCTGTATTGTTCGTGGTCTACTAGCTCTGTATTGTTAGTGGTCTACTAGCTCTGTATTGTTAGTGGTCTACTAGCTCTGTATTGTTAGTGGTCTACTAGCTCTGTATTGTTAGTGGTCTGCTAGCTCTGTATTGTTAATGGTCTGCTAGCTCTGTATTGTTAGTGGTCTACTAGCTCTGTATTGTTAGTGGTCTACTAGCTCTGTATTGTTGATGGTCTACTAGCTCTGTATTGTTAGTGGTCTACTAGCTCTGTATTGTTAGTGTTCTACTAGCTCTGTATTGTTAATAGTCTACCAGCTCTGTATTGTCAGTGGTCTACTAGCTCTGTATTGTTAGTAGTCTACCAGCTCTGTATTGTCAGTGGTCTACTAGCTCTGTATTGTTAGTGGTCTACTAGCTCTGTATTGTTCGTGGTCTACTAGCTCTGTATTGTTAGTGGTCTACTAGCTCTGTATTGTTAGTGGTCTGCTAGCTCTGTATTGTTAGTGGTCTACTAGCTCTGTATTGTTGATGGTCTACTAGCTCTGTATTGTTAGTGGTCTACTAGCTCTGTATTGTTAGTGTTCTACTAGCTCTGTATTGTTAGTAGTCTACCAGCTCTGTATTGTCAGTGGTCTACTAGCTCTGTATTGTTAGTAGTCTACCAGCTCTGTATTGTCAGTGGTCTACTAGCTCTGTATTGTTAGTGGTCTACTAGCTCTGTATTGTTCGTGGTCTACTAGCTCTGTATTGTTAGTGGTCTACTAGCTCTGTATTGTTAGTGGTCTACTAGCTCTGTATTGTTAGTGGTCTACTAGCTCTGTATTGTTAGTGGTCTATTAGGTCTGTATTGTTAGTGGTCTACTAGCTCTGTATTGTTAGTGGTCTACTAGCTCTGTATTGTTAGTGGTCTACTAGCTCTGTATTGTTAGTGGTCTACTAGCTCTGTATTGTTAGTGGTCTACTAGCTCTGTATTGTTAGTGGTCTACTAGCTCTGTATTGTTAGTAGTCTACCAGCTCTGCATTGTAAGTGGTCTGCTAGCTCTGTATTGTTCGTGGTCTACTAGCTCTGTATTGTTAGTGGTCTACTAGCTCTGTATTGTTAGTGGTCTACTAGCTCTGTATTGTTAGTGGTCTACTAGCTCTGTATTGTTAGTGGTCTACTAGCTCTGTATTGTTAATAGTCTACTAGCTCTGTATTGTTAGTGGTCTACTAGCTCTGTATTGTTAGTGGTCTACTAGCTCTGTATTGTTAGTGGTCTACTAGCTCTGTATTGTTAGTGGTCTACTAGCTCTGTATTGTTAGTGGTCTACTAGCTCTGCATTGTTAGTGGTCTACTAGCTCTGTATTGTTAGTGGTCTACTAGCTCTGTATTGTTAGTGGTCTACTAGCTCTGTATTGTTAATGGTCTGCTAGCTCTGTATTGTTAGTAGACTACTAGCTCTGTATTGTTAGTGGTCTACTAGCTCTGTATTGTTAGTGGTCTGCTAGCTCTGTATTGTTAGTGGTCTACTAGCTCTGCATTGTTAGTGCACTGGTTATGTATTGTTAATAGTCGACTAGCCCTGTATTGTTAGTGGTCTACTAGCTCTGTATTGTTAGTGGTCTACTAGCTCTGTATTGTTAGTGGTCTACTAGCTCTGTATTGTTAATGGTCTCCTAGCTCTGTATTGTTAGTGGTCTACTAGCTCTGTATTGTTAGTGGTCTACTAGCTCTGTATTGTTAATGGTCTGCTAGCTCTGTATTGTTAGTGGTCACCTAGCTCTGTATTGTTAGTGGTCTACTAGCTCTGTATTGTTAATGGTCTGCTAGCTCTGTATTGTTAGTGGTCTACTAGCTCTGTATTGTTAGTGGTCTACTAGCTCTGTATTGTTAGTGGTCTACTAGCTCTGTATTGTTAGTGGTCTACTAGCTCTGTATTGTTAGTGGTCTACTAGCTCTGCATTGTTAGTGGTCTACTAGCTCTGTATTGTTAGTGGTCTACTAGCTCTGTATTGTTAGTGGTCTACTAGCTCTGTATTGTTAGTGGTCTGCTAGCTCTGTATTGTTAGTGGTCTACTAGCTCTGCATTGTTAGTGCACTGGTTATGTATTGTTAATAGTCGACTAGCCCTGTATTGTTAGTGGTCTACTAGCTCTGTATTGTTAGTGGTCTACTAGCTCTGTATTGTTAGTGGTCTACTAGCTCTGTATTGTTAATGGTCTCCTAGCTCTGTATTGTTAGTGGTCTACTAGCTCTGTATTGTTAGTGGTCTACTAGCTCTGTATTGTTAATGGTCTGCTAGCTCTGTATTGTTAGTGGTCACCTAGCTCTGTATTGTTAGTGGTCTACTAGCTCTGTATTGTTAATGGTCTGCTAGCTCTGTATTGTTAGTGGTCTACTAGCTCTGTATTGTTAGTGGTCTACTAGCTCTGTATTGTTAGTGGTCTACTAGCTCTGCATTGTTAGTGGTCTACTGGTTATGCGTTGTTAATGGTCTCCTAGGTCTGTATTGTTAGTGTTCTACTAGTTCTGTTTTTTAATGGTTTTCTGGTTCTGTTTAATTAATGGTCTATTAGTTTCTTTACTGCTAATGGTCTCCCCATTGGGTGACCCGCCTCTCACGTCGAACCAATTCATACCTCCTCACCCCTCTCCCCGGGTCTCTCCCAGAGGCGACATACGACAAGCACAGCACCACGTGGCAGGCCCTGGCCCGTGTCGCCATGTTGTGTAATAGAGCAGAGTTTATTGGAGGCCAAGAGAAGGTGCCGGTTCTGAAGAGGTAAGCATTCTCCAGCACCAGGATAAGGTGTCGGTCCTAAAGAGGTAAGCATTCTCTAGCACCAGGATAAGGTGCCGGTCCTGAAGAGGTAAGCATTCTCTAGCACCAGGATAATGTGTCGGTTCTGGAGAGGTAAGCATTATCTAGCACCAGGATAAGGTGTCGGTCCTGAAGAGGTAGGCATTCTCCAGCACCAGGTTAAGGTGCCGGTCCTGAGGAGGTTTTGTGGGTAGTGTAACAGGTAGTGTAACGATAAAGAGTTAATTAAGCCGTGCATTGTGTGCGCTCTTGTCGACAGACAGTCCAGGATAAGGTGCCGGTCCTGAAGAGGTAAGCATTCTCCAGCACCAGGATAAGGTGCCGGTCCTGAAGAGCTAAGTTTTCTCCAGGATAAGGTGTCGGTCCTGAAGAGGTAAGCATTCTTCAGCACCAGGATAAAGTGCCGGTTCTGAAGAGGTAAGCATTCTCGAGCACCAGGATAAGGTGTCGGTCCTGAGCAGGTAAGCATTCTTCAGCACAAGGATAAAGTGCCGGTCCGGAAGAGGTAAGCATTCTCCAGCACCAGGATAATGTGCCGGTCCTGATGAGGTAAGAATTCTCCAGCACCAGGATAAGGTGTCGGTCCTGAAGAGGTAAGCATTATCTAGCACCAGGATAAGGTGTCGGTCCTGAAGAGGCAAGCATTCTCTAGCACCAGGATAAGGTGCCTGTCCTGGGGAGGTAAGCATTCTGCAGCACCAGGATAAGGTGTCGTGCCTGAAGAGGTAAGCATTCTCTAGCACCAGGATAAGGTGTCGGTCCTGAAGAGGTAAGCATTCTTCAGCACCAGGATCAAGTGCCGGTCCTGAAGAGGTAAGCATTCTCCAGCACCAGGATAAGGTCTCGGTCCTGAGCAGGTAAGCATTCTTCAGCACCAGGATAAAGTGCCGGTCCTGAAGAGGTAAGTTTTCTCCAGGATAAGGTGTCGGTCCTGAAGAGGTAAGCATTCTTCAGCACCAGGATAAAGTGCCTGTCCTGAAGAGGTAAGCATTCTCCAGCACCAGAATAGGGTGTCGGTCCTAAAAAGGTAAACATTTCCCAGCACCAGGATAAGGTGTCGGTCCTGAAGAGGTAGGCATTCTCCAGCACCAGGATAAAGTGTCGGTCCTGAAAAGGCAAGCATTCTCCAGTACCAGGATAAGGTGCCGGTCCTGAAGAGGTAAGCATTCTCCAGCACCAGGATAAGGTGCCGGTCCTGAAGAGCTAAGTTTTCTCCAGGATAAGGTGTCGGTCCTGAAGAGGTAAGCATTCTTCAGCACCAGGATAAAGTGCCGGTTCTGAAGAGGTAAGCATTCTCGAGCACCAGGATAAGGTGTCGGTCCTGAGCAGGTAAGCATTCTTCAGCACAAGGATAAAGTGCCGGTCCGGAAGAGGTAAGCATTCTCCAGCACCAGGATAATGTGCCGGTCCTGATGAGGTAAGAATTCTCCAGCACCAGGATAAGGTGTCGGTCCTGAAGAGGTAAGCATTATCTAGCACCAGGATAAGGTGTCGGTCCTGAAGAGGCAAGCATTCTCTAGCACCAGGATAAGGTGCCTGTCCTGGGGAGGTAAGCATTCTGCAGCACCAGGATAAGGTGTCGTGCCTGAAGAGGTAAGCATTCTCTAGCACCAGGATAAGGTGTCGGTCCTGAAGAGGTAAGCATTCTTCAGCACCAGGATCAAGTGCCGGTCCTGAAGAGGTAAGCATTCTCCAGCACCAGGATAAGGTCTCGGTCCTGAGCAGGTAAGCATTCTTCAGCACCAGGATAAAGTGCCGGTCCTGAAGAGGTAAGTTTTCTCCAGGATAAGGTGTCGGTCCTGAAGAGGTAAGCATTCTTCAGCACCAGGATAAAGTGCCTGTCCTGAAGAGGTAAGCATTCTCCAGCACCAGAATAGGGTGTCGGTCCTAAAAAGGTAAACATTTCCCAGCACCAGGATAAGGTGTCGGTCCTGAAGAGGTAGGCATTCTCCAGCACCAGGATAAAGTGTCGGTCCTGAAAAGGCAAGCATTCTCCAGTACCAGGATAAGGTGTCGGTCCTGAAGAGGTAAGCATTATCTAGCACCAGGATAAGGTGTCGGTCCTGAAGAGGCAAGCATTCTCCAGCACCAGGATAAGGTGTCGGTCCTGAAGAGGTAGGCATTCTCCAGCACCAGGATAAGGTGCCGGTCCTGAGGAGGTTTTGTGGGTAGTGCAACAGGTAGTGTAACGATAAAGAGTTAATTAAGCCGTGCATTGTGAGCACTCTTATCGACAGGCAGTGTAACGGTAAAGGGTTAATTAAGCCGTGCATTGTGTGCACTCTTATCGACAGGCAGTGTAACGGTAAAGGGTTAATTAAGCCGTGCATTGTGTGCACTCTTATCAACAAGCAGTGTAATGGTAAAGGGTTAATTAAGCCGTGCATTGTGTGCACTCTTATCAACAGGCAGTGTAACGATAAAGAGTTAATTAAGCCGTGCATTGTGTGCACTCTTATCGACAGGCAGTGTAACGGTAAAGGGTTAATTAAGCCGTGCATTGTGTGCACTCTTATCAACAGGCAGTGTAATGGTAAAGGGTTAATTAAGCCGTGCATTGTGTGCACTCTTATCAACAGGCAGTGTAATGGTAAAGGGTTAATTAAGCCGTGCATTGTGTGCACTCTTATCGACAGGCAGTGTAACGATAAAGAGTTAATTAAGCCGTGCATTGTGTGCACTCTTATCGACAGGCAGTGTAACGGTAAAGGGTTAATTAAGCCGCGCATTGTGTGCACTCTTATCAACAGGCAGTGTAATGGTCAAGGGTTAATTAAGCCGTGCATTGTGTGCACTCTTATCAACAGGCAGTGTAATGGTAAAGGGTTAATTAAGCCGCGCATTGTGTGCACTCTTATCAACAGGCAGTTTAATGGTAAAGGGTTAATTAAGCCGTGCATTGTGTGCACTCTTATCAACAGGCAGTGTAATGGTAAAGGGTTAATTAAGCCGCGCATTGTGTGCACTCTTATCAACAGGCAGTGTAATGGTAAACGGTTAATTAAGCCGCGCATTGTGTGCACTCTTATCAACAGGCAGTGCAACGGTAAAGGGTTAATTAAGCCGTGCATTGTGTGCACTCTTATCAACAGGCAGTGTAATGGCAAAGGGTTAATTAAGCCGCGCATTGTGTGCACTCTTATCAACAGGCAGTGTAATGGTAAAGGGTTAATTAAGCCGTGCATTGTGTGCACTCTTATCGACAGGCAGTGTAACGATAAAGAGTTAATTAAGCCGCGCATTGTGTGCACTCTTATCAACAGGCAGTGCAACGGTAAAGAGTTAATTAAGCCGCGCATTGTGAGCACTCTTATCGACAGGCAGTGTAACGGTAAAGGGTTAATTAAGCCGTGCATTGTGTGCACTCTTATCGACAGGCAGTGTAATGGTAAAGGGTTAATTAAACCGTGCATTGTGTGCACTCTTATCAACAGGCAGTGTAATGGTAAAGGGTTAATTAAGCCGCGCATTGTGTGCACTCTTATCGACAGGCAGTGTAACGGTAAAGGGTTAATTAAGCCGCGCATTGTGTGCACTCTTATCAACAGGCAGTGTAACGGTAAAGGGTTAATTAAGCCGCGCATTGTGTGCACTCTTATCGACAGGCAGTGTAACGATAAAGAGTTAATTAAGCCGCGCATTGCGTGCACTCTTATCGACAGGCAGTGTAACGATAAAGAGTTAATTAAGCCGCGCATTGTGTGCACTCTTATCGACAGGCAGTGTAATGGTAAAGGGTTAATTAAGCCGCGCATTGTGTGCACTCTTATCGACAGGCAGTGTAATGGTAAACGGTTAATTAAGCCGTGCATTGTGTGCACTCTTATCGACAGGCAGTGTAATGGTAAACGGTTAATTAAGCCGTGCATTGTGTGCACTCTTATCAACAGGCAGTGTAACGATAAAGAGTTAATTAAGCCGCGCATTGTGTGCACTCTTATCGACAGGCAGTGTAATGGTAAACGGTTAATTAAGCCGCGCATTGTGTGCACTCTTGTCGACAGGCAGTGTAACGATAAAGGGTTAATTAAGCCGTGCATTGTGTGCACTCTTATCAACAGGCAGTGTAACGGTAAAGGGTTAATTAAGCCGTGCATTGTGTGCACTCTTATCAACAGGCAGTGTAATGGTAAACGGTTAATTAAGCCGCGCATTGTATGCCCTCTTGTCGACAGAGTGTGTAACGGAGACGCCTCGGAATCCGCGCTCCTCAAGTGCGTGGAGCTCTCTATCGGTGACGTCACAACCTTCAGGGCCAAGAACAAGAAGGTCTGCGAGATTCCATTCAACTCGACAAACAAATACCAGGTGAGGACAGTGGCCTTTAATGTACGGTGCACGGTGTGCGGACGTCGGCATCGCCTCGGCATGGTAGTGCGGAAGGGGGGGTGGGGGGGCTGGGGCATGAAGAAGATTGATACTTGATATATATGGTAGTAAAAAAGGCGTATGCTCTCATCATGGAGGCGTGACTTCCTGCTGCCATGGCCGTGTGTTATACTCTTATCATGGAGGCGTGACTTCATGCTGCCATGGCCCTGTGTTATGCTCTCATCATGGAGGCGTGACTTCCTGCTGCCATGGCCGTGTGTTATGCTCTCATCATGGAGGCGTGACTTCCTGCTGCCATGGCCGTGTGTTATACTCTTATCATGGAGGCGTGACTTCCTGCTGCCATGGGCGTGTGTTATGCTCTCATCATGGAGGCGTGACTTCATGCTGCCATGGCCGTGTGTTATGCTCTCATCATGGAGGCGTGACTTCCTGCTGCCATGGCCGTGTGTTATGCTCTCATCATGGAGGCGTGACTTCATGCTGCCATGGCCGTGTGTTATGCTCTCATCATGGAGGCGTGACTTCCTGCTGTCATGGCCGTGTGTTATGCTCTCATCATGGAGGCGTGACTTCATGCTGCCATGGCAGTGTGTATGCTCTCATCATGGAGGCGTGACTTCCTGCTGCCATGGGCGTGTGTTATGCTCTCATCATGGAGGCGTGACTTCCTGCTGTCATGGCCGTGTGTTATGCTCTCATCATGGAGGCGTGACTTCATGCTGCCATGGCAGTGTGTATGCTCTCATCATGGAGGCGTGACTTCCTGCTGCCATGGGCGTGTGTTATGCTCTCATCATGGAGGCGTGACTTCCTGCTGCCATGGCCGTGTGTTATGCTCTCATCATGGAGGCGTGACTTCATGCTGCCATGGCCGTGTGTTATGCTCTCATCATGGAGGCGTGACTTCATGCTGCCATGGCAGTGTGTATGCTCTCATCATGGAGGCGTGACTTCCTGCTGCCATGGGCGTGTGTTATGCTCTCATCATGGAGGCGTGACTTCCTGCTGTCATGGCCGTGTGTTATGCTCTCATCATGGAGGCGTGACTTCATGCTGCCATGGCAGTGTGTATGCTCTCATCATGGAGGCGTGACTTCCTGCTGCCATGGGCGTGTGTTATGCTCTCATCATGGAGGCGTGACTTCATGCTGCCATGGCAGTGTGTATGCTCTCATCATGGAGGCGTGACTTCCTGCTGCCATGGCCGTGTGTTATGCTCTCATCATGGAGGCGTGACTTCATGCTGCCATGGCCGTGTGTTATGCTCTCATCATGGAGGCGTGACTTCCTGCTGTCATGGCCGTGTGTTATGCTCTCATCATGGAGGCGTGACTTCATGCTGCCATGGCAGTGTGTATGCTCTCATCATGGAGGCGTGACTTCCTGCTGCCATGGGCGTGTGTTATGCTCTCATCATGGAGGCGTGACTTCCTGCTGTCATGGCCGTGTGTTATGCTCTCATCATGGAGGCGTGACTTCATGCTGCCATGGCAGTGTGTATGCTCTCATCATGGAGGCGTGACTTCCTGCTGCCATGGCCGTGTGTTATACTCTTATCATGGAGGCGTGACTTCCTGCTGCCATGGCCGTGTGCTATGCTCTCATCATGGAGGCGTGACTTCATGCTGCCATGGCCGTGTGTTATGCTCTCATCATGGAGGCGTGACTTCCTGCTGCCATGGCCGTGTGTTATGCTCTCATCATGGAGGCGTGACTTCCTGCTGCCATGGCCGTGTGTTATGCTCTCATCATGGAGGCGTGACTTCATGCTGCCATGGCCGTGTGTTATGCTCTCATCATGGAGGCGTGACTTCCTGCTGCCATGGCCGTGTGTTATGCTCTCATCATGGAGGCGTGACTTCATGCTGCCATGGCCGTGTGTTATGCTCTCATCATGGAGGCGTGACTTCCTGCTGCCATGGCCGTGTGTTATACTCTTATCATGGAGGCGTGACTTCCTGCTGCCATGGCCGTGTGTTATGCTCTCATCATGGAGACGTGACTTCATGCTGCCATGGCCGTGTGTTATGCTCTCATCATGGAGGCGTGACTTCCTGCTGCCATGGCCGTGTGTTATGCTCTCATCATGGAGGCGTGACTTCCTGCTGCCATGGCCGTGTGTTATGCTCTCATCATGGAGGCGTGACTTCATGCTGCCATGGCCGTGTGTTATGCTCTCATCATGGAGGCGTGACTTCCTGCTGCCATGGCCGTGTGTTATGCTCTCATCATGGAGGCGTGACTTCATGCTGCCATGGCCGTGTGTTATGCTCTCATCATGGAGGCGTGACTTTCTGCTGCCATGGGCGTGTGTTATGCTCTCATCATGGAGGCGTGACTTCCTGCTGCCATGGCCGTGTGTTATGCTCTCATCATGGAGGCGTGACTTCATGCTGCCATGGCCGTGTGTTATGCTCTCATCATGGAGGCGTGACTTCCTGCTGTCATGGCCGTGTGTTATGCTCTCATCATGGAGGCGTGACTTCATGCTGCCATGGCAGTGTGTATGCTCTCATCATGGAGGCGTGACTTCCTGCTGCCATGGCCGTGTGTTATGCTCTCATCATGGAGGCGTGACTTCCTGCTGCCATGGGCGTGTGTTATGCTCTCATCATGGAGGCGTGACTTCATGCTGCCATGGCCGTGTGTTATGCTCTCATCATGGAGGCGTGACTTCATGCTGCCATGGCAGTGTGTATGCTCTCATCATGGAGGCGTGACTTCCTGCTGCCATGGCCGTGTGTTATGCTCTCATCATGGAGGCGTGACTTCATGCTGCCATGGCCGTGTGTTATGCTCTCATCATGGAGGCGTGACTTTCTGCTGCCATGGCCGTGTGTTATGCTCTCATCATGGAGGCGTGACTTCATGCTGCCATGGCCCTGTGTTATGCTCTCATCATGGAGGCGTGACTTCATGCTGCCATGGCCGTGTGTTATGCTCTCATCATGGAGGCGTGACTTCATGCTGCCATGGGCGTGTGTTATGCTCTCATCATGGAGGCGTGACTTCATGCTGCCATGGCCGTGTGTTATGCTCTCATCATGGAGGCGTGACTTCCTGCTGCCATGGCCGTGTGTTATGCTCTCATCATGGAGGCGTGACTTCATGCTGCCATGGCCGTGTGTATTCTCTCATCATGGAGGCGTGACTTCATGCTGCCATGGCCGTGTGTTATGCTCTTATCATGGAGGCGTGACTTCCTGATGCCATGGCCGTGTGTTATGCTCTCATCATGGAGGCGTGACTTCATGCTGCCATGGGCGTGTGTTATACTCTCATCATGGAGGCGTGACTTCATGCTGCCATGGCCGTGTGTTATGCTCCCATCATGGAGGCGTGACTTCATGCTGCCATGGCCGTGTGTATGCTCTCATCATGGAGGCGTGACTTCATGCTGCCATGGCCGTGTGTTATGCTCTCATCATGGAGGCGTGACTTCATGCTGCCATGGCCGTGTGTTATGCTCTCATCATGGAGGCGTAACTTCCTGCTGCCATGGCCGTGTGTTATGCTCTCATCATGGAGGCGTGACTTCCTGCTGCCATGGCCGTGTGTTATGCTCTCATCATGGAGGCGTGACTTCATGCTGCCATGGCCGTGTGTTATGCTCTCATCATGGAGGCGTAACTTCCTGCTGCCATGGCCGTGTGTTATGCTCTCATCATGGAGGCGTAACTTCCTGCTGCCATGGCCGTGTGTTATGCTCTCATCATGGAGGCGTGACTTCCTGCTGCCATGGGCGTGTGTTATGCTCTTATCATGGAGGCGTGACTTCATGCTGCCATGGCCGTGTGTTATGCTCTCATCATGGAGGCGTAACTTCCTGCTGCCATGGCCGTGTGTTATGCTCTCATCATGGAGGCGTGACTTCATGCTGCCATGGCCGTGTGTTCTGCTCTCATCATGGAGGCGTGACTTCATGCTGCCATGGCCGTGTGTTATGCTCTCATCATGGAGGCGTGACTTCATGCTGCCATGGCCGTGTGTTATGCTCTCATCATGGAGGCGTGACTTCATGCTGCCATGGCCGTGTGTTATGCTCTCATCATGGAGGCGTGACTTCCTGCTGCCATGGCCGTGTGTATTCTCTCATCATGGAGGCGTGACTTCATGCTGCCATGGCCGTGTGTTATGCTCTCATCATGGAGGCGTGACTTCATGCTGCCATGGCCGTGTGTTATGCTCTCATCATGGAGGCGTGACTTCATGCTGCCATGGCCGTGTGTTATGCTCTCATCATGGAGGCGTGACTTCATGCTGCCATGGCCGTGTGTATTCTCTCATCATGGAGGCGTGACTTCATGCTGCCATGGCCGTGTGTTCCAGGTCTCTGTGCACGAGACGCAGGACACGAGCGACCCGCGCCACCTGCTGGTCATGAAAGGAGCCCCGGAGCGCGTCCTCGATCGCTGCGCCACCGTGGTGATGGACGGAGAGGAGAAGGAACTGACGGACGAGTGGCGAGATGCGTTCAATGCGGCCTACATGGAGCTGGGAGGCATGGGAGAGCGAGTGCTTGGTGAGTTAGCCAGAATATAGACATATACAGACATATAACATATACATTCCATGAGGCCTACAAGGAGTGGGGAGGCATACGGGGCGGGGGGGGGGGGGTCGAGTGCTTGGTGAGTTAGCCAGAATATAGTCATATACAGACATATAACATAGACATTCCATGAGGCCTACCAGGAGTGGGGAGGCACGGGAGGGGGAGGGGCGAGTGCCTGGTGAGTTAGCCAGAATATAGACATATACAGACATATAACATGGACATTCCATGGGGCCTACAAGGAATGGGGAGGCATGGGGGGGGGGGGGGGCGAGTGCCTGGTGAGTTAGCCAGAATATAGACATATACAGACATATAACATAGACATTCCATGAGGCCTACAAGGAATGGGGGGGAATAGCGGGGGGGGGGGCGAGTGCCTGGTGAGTTAGCCAGAATATAGACATATACAGACATATTCCATATTCCATTAAATGTCTACTACCGCCATGTCCATGTCTACTATCGCCATGTCCATGTCTACTACCGCCATGTCCATGTCTACTACCGCCATGTCCATGTTTGTGGTCTCTGCTGGTAGGTTTCTGCGACTACCTGCTGCCCGCCGAACAGTTCCCGGTCGGATTTCCCTTTGACGCCGACGAGGAGAACTTCCCGCTGACCGGCCTGCGGTTCGTGGGGCTGATGGCCATGATTGACCCCCCTCGGGCCGCCGTACCTGACGCCGTGGGCAAGTGCCGCAGCGCTGGCATCAAGGTGATCATGGTGACGGGCGACCACCCCATCACGGCCAAGGCCATCGCCAAGGGCGTCGGCATCATCTCAGCCAGAAACGAAACCGTCGATGACATCGCCGCCCGCCTCAGCATTCCCGTCTCGGAGGTCAACCCAAGGTCAGTTATCAAACCAAGTAAATGACTGTTCAAATAAGCATCAGTTTATTAAGAGCTTCAATGTTCATTAATATTGCAGGACGCCGACCTCTGATTCACTCTCCACCCCGCTTCCCACCCTGTCGGCCTAGATGCGCTAGCCAAGTGTGTGCATGATGTAACCACCATTACAGGGACGCCAAGGCGTGCGTCGTCCACGGCTCCGACCTCAGGGACCTGACGCCTTCGCAGCTAGATGACATCCTCGCCCACCACAGCGAGATTGTGTTTGCCAGGACTTCCCCCCAACAGAAGCTCATCATTGTGGAGGGCTGCCAGCGACAGGGACAGATTGTGGCCGTCACAGGCGACGGTGTCAACGACTCACCCGCCCTGAAGAAGGCTGACATCGGTAAGGCCAGCAAGGACCTAGCTCCCTTATCAGATCGCAATTAAGCCATAGTTACTACCTACCTACCTAGCTACCTACCTGACTAATTGTTATTGATGACGGTATAACGCTTGTCACGTGGTTGCAGGTGTTGCTATGGGTATTGCCGGAAGTGACGTCAGTAAGCAGGCCGCCGACATGATCCTATTGGACGACAACTTCGCCTCCATTGTGACTGGTGTTGAGGAAGGCCGAATTATTTTCGACAACTTGAAGAAGTCGATCGCTTACACACTGACTAGTAACATCCCCGAGATCACTCCCTTCTTGATGTACATCATCGCCGACATTCCACTACCTCTCGGCACCATCACCATCCTATGCATTGACCTGGGAACCGACATGGTGAGTCCCCTCCCTCCCTCCCAACCCATCACCATCCTGTTACGATCACCTCAGTTGCATCTGGGACCCTACAGTTACCAGCCTTGTATTACCATATCGTTACCAAACACCCAGGACCTTACAGTTACCGGCCTGGTATTACCATATCGCTAACTACATCCGGGACCTTACAGTTACCAGCCTGGTATTACCATATCGTTAACTACATCCGGGACCTTACAGTTACCGGCCTGGTATTACCATATCGTTAACTACATCCGGGACCTTACAGTTACAGGCCTGGTATTACTATATCGCTAACTACATCCGGGACCTTACAGTTACCGGCCTTGTATTACCATATCGCTAACTACATTCGGGACCTTACAGTTACCGGCCTGGTATTACCATATCGCTAACTACATCCGGGACCTTACAGTTACCGGCCTGGTATTACCATATCGTTAACTACATCCGGGACCTTACAGTTAACGGCCTGGTATTACTATATCGCTAACTACATCCGGGACCTTACAGTTACCGGCCTGGTATTACCATATCGTTAACTACATCCGGGACCTTACAGTTA
Organism: Arenicola marina; assembly: GCA_964019135.1. Lineage (NCBI taxonomy): Eukaryota > Metazoa > Annelida > Polychaeta > Arenicolidae > Arenicola > Arenicola marina. The sequence continues at coordinate 386,648 of OZ025250.1, forward strand.
ACGGCCTGGTATTACTATATTGTTAACTACATCCGGGACCTTACAATTACCGGCCTGGTATTACCATATCGCTAACTACATCCGGGACCTTACAGTTACCGGCCTGGTATTACCATATCGCTAACTACATCCGGGACCTTACAGTTACCGGCCTGGTATTACCATATCCTTAACTACATCCGGGACCTTACAGTTACCGACCTGGTATTACTATATCGCTAACTACATCCGGGACCTTACAGTTACCGGCCTTGTATTACCATATCGCTAACTACATTCGGGACCTTACAGTTACCGGCCTGGTATTACCATATCGCTAACTACATCCGGGACCTTACAGTTACCGGCCTGGTATTACCATATCGTTAACTACATCCGGGACCTTACAGTTAACGGCCTGGTATTACTATATCGCTAACTACATCCGGGACCTTACAGTTACCGGCCTGGTATTACCATATCGTTAACTACATCCGGGACCTTACAGTTAACGGCCTGGTATTACTATATTGTTAACTACATCCGGGACCTTACAATTACCGGCCTGGTATTACCATATCGCTAACTACATCCGGGACCTTACAGTTACCGGCGTGGTATTACCATATCGCTAACTACATCCGGGACATTACAGTTACCGGCCTGGTATTACAATATCGCTAACTACATCCGGGACTTTACAGTTACCGGCCTTGTATTACCATATCGCTAACTACATCCGGGACCTTACAGTTACCGGCCATATCCTACGCCTACGAGCAGCCCGAAAGTGACATCATGAAGCGGACGCCCAGGGACCCTCAGAAGGACAACCTGGTGACTGGCCGCCTGATCAGCATGGCGTACGGCCAGATCGGACCCACCCAGGCCACCGGCGGATTCTTCGTCTACTTCGTCATCATGTCGGAGGAGGGATTTTGGCCCGCGCGACTATTCGGACTGCGCCGAGCGTGGGACTCCATGGCAGTAAACGACCTGGAGGACTCCTACGGCCAGAACTGGGTGAGTGCGAGGGTCAATGACGTCACGCCAGGGCCAGTGACGTCACAGGGGTTGGGTTGGGTGAGTGCGAGGGTCAATGACGTCACGTCAGGGCCAATGACGTCACAGGGGTTTAATTAGGTGAGTGCGAGGGTCAATGGCGTCACGCCAGGGCCAGTGATGTCACGTCAGGGCCAGTAACGTCACGTCAGGGCCAGTGACGTCAGAGGGGTTTGATTGAGTGAGTGTGAGGATCAATGACGTCAGACAAGGGCCAGTGAGGTCACAGGGGTTTGAGTGAGTGCGAGAGTCAACGACGTCACGCCAGGGTCAGTCACAGCTGGGAGACGTCACACAGTGAGGACTGAGTGAGGCAGTGGCGTCACACAGTAAGGATTGAGTAAGGCAGTGACGTCACACAGTGAGGGCTGGGCGAGGCAGTGACGTCACACAGTGATGACTGCGTGAGGGAGTGACGTCACACAGTGATGACTGGGTGAGTCAGTGACGTCACGCAGCGAGGACTGGGTGAGGCAGTGACGTCACACAGTGAAGATGTAGTGACGTCATACAGTGAAGAGGTAGTGACGTCATACAGTGAAGACTAGATGAGGCAGTGACATCATACAGTGAGGACTGGGTGACCCAGTGACGTCACTCAGTGAGAACTGGGCGAGGAGTGGAGGTCACACAGTGAGGGGGTGAGTGCGATGTGGTACCATCAACAGAAAGCCATGATACTTTAAATGCATGTCGAAAAGATAGTCATGAGATCATAAGAATGGCATTGTGTGGACCTTTCAGACGTACGCCCAGCGTAAGATCCTGGAGCACACCTGTCATACGGCCTTCTTCATCTCCATCGTCATCATCCAGTGGGCCACACTGGTGGCATGCAAGACCAGGAGAAACTCGCTCGTCCAGCAGGGAATGATGAACCACAACATGACCTTCAGCCTCTTCTTCGAGACCACCCTGGCCGCCTTCCTGGCGTACTGTCCTGGGCTGGACGTGGGCCTCAAGATGTACCCCACCAGGTAGGCAATTCCTGGCGTTCTGTCCTGGGCTGGATGTGGGCCTCAAGATGTACCCCACCAAGTAGGCACTTCCTGGCGTATTGTCCTGGGCTGGACGTGGGCCTAAAGATGTACCCCACCAGGTAGGCACTTCCTGGCGTACTGTCCTGGGCTGTACGTGGGCCTCAAGATGTACCCCACCGAGTAGGCAATTCCTGGCGTTCTGTCATGGGCTGGACGTGGGCCTCAAGATGTACCCCACCAGGTAGGCACTTCCTGGCGTACTGTCCTGGGCTAGACGTGGGCCTCAAGGTGTACCCCACCAGGTAGGCACTTCCTGGCGTACTGTCCTGGGCTGGACGTGGGCCCCAAGATGTACCCCACCAGGTAGGCACTTCCTGGCGTACTGTCCTGGGCTGGACGTGGGCCTCAAGATGTACCCCACCAGGTAGGCACTTCCTGGCGTACTGTCCTGGGCTGGACGTGGGCCTCATGATGTACCCCACCAAGTAGGCAGTTCCTGGCGTACTGTCCGGGGCTGGACGTGGGCCTCAAGATGAACCCCACCAGGTAGGCACTTCCTGGCGTACTGTCCTGGGCTGGACGTGGGCCTCATGATGTACCCCACCAGGTAGGCACTTCCTGGCGTACTGTCCTGGGCTGGACGTGGGCCTCAAGATGTACCCCACCAGGTAGGCAATTCCTGGCGTACTGTCCTGGGCTGGACGTGGGCCTCAAGATGTACCCCACCAGGTAGGCACTTCCTGGCGTACTGTCCTGGGCTAGACGTGGGCCTCAAGATGTACCCCACCAGGTAGGCACTTCCTGGCGTACTGTCCTGGGCTAGACGTGGGCCTCAAGATGTACCCCACCAGGTAGGCACTTCCTGGCGTATTGTCCTGGGCTGGACGTGGGCCTCAAGATGTACCCCACCAGGTAGGCACTTCCTGGCGTATTGTCCTGGGCTGGACGTGGGCCTCAAGATGTACCCCACCAGGTAGGCACTTCCTGGCGTATTGTCCTGGGCTAGACGTGGGCTTCAAGATGTACCCCACCAGGTAGGCACTTCCTGGCGTATTGTCCTGGGCTGGACGTGGGCCTCAAGATGTACCCCACCAGGTAGGCACTTCCTGGCGTATTGTCCTGGGCTGGACGTGGGCCTCAAGATGTACCCCACCAGGTAGGCACTTCCTGGCGTACTGTCCTGGGCTGGACGTGGGCCTCATGATGTACCCCACCAGGTAGGCACTTCCTGGCGTACTGTCCTGGGCTAGACGTGGGCCTCAAGATGTACCCCACCAGGTAGGCACTTCCTGGCGGACTGTCCTGGGCTAGACGTGGGCCTCAAGATGTACCCCACCAGGTAGGCACTTCCTGGCGTATTGTCCTGGGCTGGACGTGGGCCTCATGATGTACCCCACCAGGTAGGCACTTCCTGGCGTACTGTCCTGGGCTAGACGTGGGCCTCAAGATGTACCCCACCAGGTAGGCACTTCCTGGCGTACTGTTCTGGGCTGGACGTGGGCCTCATGATGTACCCCACCAGGTAGGCACTTCCTGGCGTACTGTCCTAGGCTGGACGTGGGCCTCAAGATGTACCCCACCAGGTAGGCACTTCCTGGCGTACTGTCCTGGGCTGGACGTGGGCCTCAAGATGTACCCCACCAGGTAGGCACTTCCTGGCGTACTGTCCTGGGCTGGACGTGGGCCTCAAGATGTACCCCACCAGGTAGGCACTTCCTGGCGTACTGTCCTGGGCTGGACGTGGGCCTCATGATGTACCCCACCAGGTAGGCACTTCCTGGCGTACTGTCCTGGGCTAGACGTGGGCCTCAAGATGTACCCCACCAGGTAGGCACTTCCTGGCGTATTGTCCTGGGCTGGACGTGGGCCTCATGATGTACCCCACCAGGTAGGCACTTCCTGGCGTACTGTCCTAGGCTGGACGTGGGCCTCAAGATGTACCCCACCAGGTAGGCACTTCCTGGCGTACTGTCCTGGGCTGGACGTGGGCCTCAAGATGTACCCCACCAGGTAGGCACTTCCTGGCGTACTGTCCTGGGCTGGACGTGGGCCTCAAGATGTACCCCACCAGGTAGGCACTTCCTGGCGTACTGTCCTGGGCTGGACGTGGGCCTCAAGATGTACCCCACCAGGTAGGCACTTCCTGGCGTACTGTCCTGGGCTGGACGTGGGCCTCAAGATGTACCCCACCAGGTAGGCACTTCCTGGCGTACTGTCCTGGGCTGGACGTAGGCCTCAAGATGTACCCCACCAGGTAGGCAATTCCTGGCGTACTGTCCTGGGCTGGACGTGGGCCTCAAGATGTACCCCACCAGGTAGGCAATTCCTGGCGTACTGTCCTGGGCTGGACGTGGGCCTCAAGATGTACCCCACCAGGTAGGCAATTCCTGGCGTACTGTCTTGGGCTGGACGTGGGCCTCAAGATGTAGGCCACCAGGTAGACACTTCCTGGCGGACTGTCCTGGGCTGTACGTGGGCCTCAAGATGTACCCCACCAGGTAGGCAATTCCTGGCGTACTGTCTTGGGCTGGACGTGGGCCTCAAGATGTACCCCACCAGGTAGGCACTTCCTGGCGTATTGTCCTGGGCTGGACGTGGGCCTAAAGATGTACCCCACCAGGTAGGCACTTCCTGGCGTACTGTCCTGGGCTAGACGTGGGCCTCAAGATGTACCCCACCAGGTAGGCACTTCCTGGCGTACTGTCCTGGGCTGGACGTGGGCCTCAAGATGTACCCCACCAGTTTGGCAATTCCTGGCGTACCGTCCTGGGCTGGACGTGGGCCTCAAGATGTACCCCACCAGGTAGGCACTTCCTGGCGTACTGTCCTGGGCTGGACGTGGGCCTCAAGATGTACCCCACCAGGTAGGCACTTCCTGGCGTACTGTCCTGGGCTGGACGTGGGCCTCAAGATGTACCCCACCAGGTAGGCAATTCCTGGCGTACTGTCCTGGGCTGGACGTGGGCCTCAAGATGTACCCCACCAGGTAGGCAATTCCTGGCGTACTGTCTTGGGCTGGACGTGGGCCTCAAGATGAACCCCACCAGGTAGGCACTACTTGGCATACTGTCCTGGGCTGGACGTGGGCCTCATGATGTACCCCACCAGGTAGGCACTTCCTGGCGTACTGTCCTGGACTCTGCTGGGGTCACTAGTTGTGTTACAGATGGTGTGGTGTTGTTGTAACTCCTCGTTGTTGTGTTACAGATGGTGTGGTGGGTGGTGTAACTCCTCGTTGTTGTGTTACAGATGGTCCTGGTGGGTGGCCCCTTTACCTTTCACTGTTGCGATCTTCACCTACGACGAGCTGAGAAAGCTGTACATTCGCACTCACCCCGGCTGCTGGCTGGAAAGAGAAACGTACTATTAAGGGCGTTTGGGTCAACCTCCCGCCACTTCCGCCCGCCCCCGCCTCACTGATGCGCCGGAACCAGAAGTCACTTAGGGGCGGGATGGGTGGACGTCAGCAACTGGTCGGCCAGCCACCCGCCGGCGTATACCATGATGGTTGTCATGGTGATGACGCAGCGCCGTCTATGTACCCCCGGGAACCGTTTGTCCTACCATCCCAACAATAACTGGCTTCGCAACTTCATCCCTATAAGATGAACGATTCCCGAGCTATTTATAGAATTTCATTACTGGTCGCAAGACAAATCGTTGCAAATGGCGACAGAAACGATGCGTCGCCTTGGTACCACACGGCGGGTTACACAACTGGCCGTCGCTCGCCAGAGGACGCTAGCAGCTACCAGCCGAATGAAATCTAAGACTGATTTCGGGAAATCATAGCCGCCAGTGTCGGCACGTGTCTGCCTTGCCCCCCCCCCCCCCCGCTGGTGTGGACAGCCACAGCTTGCATGTCCCTTCTCCCACCCCGACCTCCCACCCCCTGGGTGCCTCTGAGTCCTGTGCGTAGCGCTGTACCACGATGAACGGTAGCACTCCAGCGCACACATTAGTGAATGAAAATAAAGTGTCAAAATATAACGCACCGGTGTCTGTTATCTCTGTATGGCGTCCTTGACCTTCACCATCAAGGCCATGCTCCGTAAAGTCTTGCTCCGTGCTCTGTATATTCCTGCTCCATAATGTTGTATTCCGCACACCTGCTTGGTTTAAACATATTTATTAACGAGGATACCCCGAATAGGATACGCTAGGAACATGGGGCTTCCTCAAAAACTGAAAAGCAAAATGTTACAATGTAAAACAAAATATGCAACAGTAACGTTACAATGGCGAGGCAAGTTTGATCACATATAACGGTACATGAAAAGAGACAGGAAGAGGGAAAGGGATAGACTAAAAGGCTTACTCCAGACAGATTATTGATATCTGAAATAATGAGTAGATTAAACAAATGTAGATATGGCGTCAATAATAATAGAGTTTTCAGTTGGACGCTCGTGGCCATAGAGGAATAAATGTACAATATCTTTTCGATTGAGGTCATGAGTTATCCTAATAAGCCGATTAAATATTCTCTTTCGCGGTTATAATTAGGACAGTCGAGAAAAAAAATCATAATAGTCTCACTAACAGCACCACATGAACAGTAGGGGCTTTTGTTGCATAGTTTATCGTACACATGTGTGTTTACATTGCTAAACCCCATTCGCATTTGCGCTAATGTCACTTGCAATTTTCTAGAACCCATATAGAAGTATCTTGTCTTGTTTGGACGTATGGTATACAGATAGCAATACAGAGATCGACATTGGCTAACAGATTGACAACTACGCAGTGCACGCGGCAAAGAGTTCCACATTCGTGTACCTGCGGGGAAGAAACTAGATAAGTAGCTGTTGGTTGTACAATGGATGGTGCGGAATTTATTGGCATGGTTGCCTCGCGTCATTCTGTTGGAAGCCACCCTGGATGGTAGTCTAGATATGATATAGGATGGGGTTGCCCCTAGGACGCACTGGGCATATTTAACAGCGATCTGAAATTGGCGGCGGTCTGTAAGTGAGGGCAGACTACTTTCGTTCAATAACCCGATTCTAGATGATCGGCTTTTTGCACCAGTGAATACGCGGATGGCCTCGTTTTTGAACGTTTTCGATCCCCTGGCTGCTCTTGGCATCACAGTTTTCAAATACAACACTACTATATTCTGGCCGCACATATGACAAATAAAATTCTAAACGCTTACGAGACCACTTATACTTCACCCGTTTAAGCAGATTCAATCTAACGGACGCTTTAGTAGTAATAATTTGGACGTGTCTTGTCCATGACATATTAGACATAAAGGTGATACCCAGGTGCTTATGAGATGACACTTGTTCATTAGTACGGCCGGCTATATGTACATGATGTTTGCTATCACGATTCTTCTTACTGAACAATACAGTCTTTCTCTACGCTGATCTCCATTTTCCATCTTTCAGACCACTCCTGTATAGCTTGTAGATCGCGGTTTAATGCTCTTATATCTGCCTTGCCATCTAAACCGATGACCTTGAATACAGACACATCGTCAGCGAAGAGAAATCTGTCGCTGTCTACGTCTTCTGTAATATCGTTAATATAAACCAAGAAAAGCAAAGGCCCCAAAACGGAGCCTTGCGGAACACCGGCTGCAACTTGGCGCATAGACGACGACCTATTACGCTGTACAACGCTGGATATCGTTACCTCTATCGAGTTTTCTATAAATATTGTCACATATAACAAGCAATTGGTTGACGGTAGATAATCGAGATATTGGTGAAGCCATCGCAACTCGTTTAACTTGGACAATATATTGTATACCTTCTCTTCGCTTACGACTTTGTCTGGGATAGTAGGGTAGAGGGACATTTCTAGTTCAGAATCACCTAACATTATGTTTGCATCATTAACGCGACTTTGTAATACAAAAAAAATCATTGAACACCTCCGCTTTTTCCAAGTCGTCGCAGATTGTGTTACCTTTGTAAAGCAGGGGCATTAAAGTTTCTGTCTTCCTTAAATTTGGCTGACGTTTGATTATGTGCCACCAATTGTGCGAACCACATGTTTCGCGTAGGAGACGATCTTTCACTTTTTGCGGCATAAAATGCCTTGCTTTTGCGGATTTCATTGACAATGTCATTGCGTAACCTTTTATAAGAACCTAAGGCATCTGTAAGGCATCGCGTAACATTCTGCATGAGTTTGTACAAACGGTCGCGTTTTCTGATAAGACATTTGATGTGGTTAGTTATCCAAGGCATTGATCCAGGACAAATAGTTGCCATGTAGTGCGGTATACAAAATTCTGCTGTTTAAAAAAAACGTTCAACCCATATACAGTCGTTAACGTTGGCCGCTAACAGGGCCGCCTTCCAAAGGAGCTCTATGTGTAACGTGCCGAGGGGGTGTCATGTTGTGGCGACTGCGCAGATATACTTGTCTGGTAGGGGTTGTGGCTTAAAGTCTTCCGTTCAGCATTTTTACTACTTGGGTAACGGTTTAACGACTTTTCGCATTCAGACAAGTTCGACATTGTAACCAGCGAACATAAAATGAAGGAAATGCAAATAAACTGTTCCAGTATTTATTTATAAAGACACGTTAAAGCCCTTGATACAAGATATAAAACAATCCACACTGCACGCCTGATCCTAACCAAAACTCTACACTATTCCGGTTACATCCTGCCCCTGCGACCTCTCTTCACTAATAAATGTACACTTGATATAACCAACTTCACAGCTATCTCACCATAAAGAATATGGCTGAGAAACCAGACAAGCTTGTAGCAAGTAGTTCTCTTCACTGGTAACTAATAGAACCCTACAATAACTAATAGCACCCTACAGTAACTACTAGCACCCTATAGTAACTAATAGCACCCTATGGAACCTCATAGCACCTCACAGTAACTAGTGGGAAAGGAAAGCACCTTGCATATAAAGAATATGCCCAAAGAACCAGACCCAGGAATCACACTCACTACAGCCGCGGCTACGGCGGCAAGCTTATAGCAAGTGTCGTCCGGCGATGTTCGGCACGATGGGGGAATTAAACACACGATAGGTGGTAGCAATATATATCTCATTTATTCCGTGGTAACTTGCACATACATCTATACTCGTTAGCTGGTGTGTTCCCGTCTGCCTCGCTCCGGGCCGCGTCCCCCTTTTCTTTACAGCGCGCGGACGTATTTGCGCGCCCCGTGCTGGCTGGCGAGGCAGTCTCCCGCTGAGGGGCGAGGCAGTCTCCCGCTGAGGGGCGAGGCAGTCTCCCGCTGAGGGGCGAGGCAGTCCCGCTCGCTAGAGATTGGCTAGGGCGCGCGGACCTTTTGGTGAGCCCCCGGCCGTCCTGACCGGCGAGCACCCCCCCCGCGGCGCCCACGCTGGATTGCTCGGATCCGGGGTGGGATCTGGGGCGTACTATAATATCCCCCTCGTATGATAAGTTTGGACCCCAAACTCGATTCCATGATACCTTATGTACAGTTACGTAGTAATGAACAGTCTTACAATCAAAGAGTCAAACAATTTAGATCGAAGGTTACTCGTGGTGTCCCGAAGTCTATCATGCCGTGCATTGTTGACGCCTTGGTTATAATGTTAGATTCGGCTGCGGCACTGCCTCATGCGGCATTGCGGCGTGGGTGTCGCAACGTACCTTTCGACGACCTGTGTCAGTGGCGTAAACATGCATACTGATAAACAACTGTGGTAACAATTCGGCTATACCGAATGCTAATGGGAGCCCTTACGGATGCTTTATGCGCCACTTTCCCGCTATTCATGGCTATGTGACGTCCCGAACTGTGTATCGCCCTTGCCGCCCTCTTTTACTTGGCCCTAAAGCCCATTGGCCTATAGCCCTTGAGTGATAGCGGACGGGGCGTGCGATTTATCTCAGCAGTGTCGCCCGTCTGCGCCGCCGGCGCTTCCTTGTCCGGTATTCTGTGACAATTGCTTCTGGCATGTTCTCGGCGGGTTCCCATGTCAACTGGGGATCATCCTTCCATTTTACTCGGTAGACGAGTTTGCCTCGCTGGCGTTTGTGCGCCATTATGCGCTCCACCTCGAACCACTCATCGTCCGCCGGAGCGTTCGTGTGGTCGGATGGGTCGAACTGCCCGTGTGGTGGGTCGGGTGGTTCATGTCCTCCGGGTGGTGCTGGGTGGTACTGGCGGTTCCTGGGATCGTCATATGGCTTCAGCCGGTTGCTGTGAGTAAGTGATTTCAGTGCCTTGTGGGTGTCGCATTCTGCTAGTTTGTAGGTGAAGTTTGGGCCCAATTCTAGTATGTAGTATGGACCCTGCCACTTGGGATGGAGTTTCGAGACATGCCCTGTGGTACCTTAGTGTTATGCAACAACACCTTGTCGCCGACCTGATATGTTGGAGCATTGGCATTCTTGTCATAGTTCTCCTTGTATTTTGTTTGATTGTTTGCTACGTTTTCCTTGGCTACCTTCCGGGCGATGTTCAGATTGTTAGGAGGTTATTGACATGTGTCTGAATGTCAGTGGGTAGCTTGGGTTTTGGTGCCGCGGTGGTGTCGAATGGGGTGTTCATTTGCTTCCCAAACAGGAGGAAAAAGGGACTGAATTGCGTGCTTCTGGTTGCCGGAGTCATTCTGTATGCCATGAGTATTCCGGGCAAGAGTTCTGGCCAGTTGCTTTGATCTGGTTTGCAGTAGGCTCTGAGAGCTTGGGCTATGGTACTGTTCATGCGTTCGCATGTGGCGTTTGTTTGCGCTTGATAGGCAGATGTGTGATGCTGCTTCACCTTAAATATCTCGCATAGAGCTCCTACCACCTTTGACATGAAGTTCTTGGCCCTGTCGGTTATTAAAACCCGTGGTGCTCCATAGCGCGTGAACATTTCACGATACAGGGCTTGTGCCACGACTGTTGCTTCCTGTGACTTGATGGGGATGGCTTCACACCAACGACTGAAACTATCCACCATGAGGAGGATATATTGGTTGCCTTCGGAGGTCTTGGTGATTGGTCCCAAGATGTCCATATGCCAGCGGTCAAAGACATCGGCGATTGGCATTGGAACCAGTGGTGCCGGCCTGCCGTGTTTGTATCTTTTCGCCCGCTGACATCGGTCACATGATTTTACATACCTCTCGGGATCGGCGAACATGCCAGGCCAAAAATACTTCTGTTTGATGGCCTGAAACGTCCGATCTGTTCCCTGGTGGCCCCCTCCCATAATGGAGTCATGATAAGCTGTGAGGAGCTTGTCTCGCATAGAGATAGGCACTACGAGCTGGGTGATACCCCGCTTCTCGTTAGTCGGACATTTCTTTGCTCCGGGTGTGTATCTGTGGTACATCACGCCCTCTAGCATCATGTATTGATTTGCTTCTGCGGCCAGCTTTCGTGCTTTTGCCGGGTCCTGTGGCACTGTGTTATGAGCTAAGTAGTTGTACATAGGTCCGACCACTGGGCAGGCGCTTTGCTCTACGGGCAGTTGAACGAGTGCGTCATCGCTGCCTGCCACGATGTTAATTAAGTCAAAGTCGGTGCTTGTTGGTGATCTGGGATTGTCTGATGCAAGTGGCATGGCGTATGTTTCTGTCTCCGATTCGTATTGGAACGTCACGTGAGTCAGGAGTTTCATATCCTTTTGGTCTCCTGGTGTCTCGTCTGTCCTTAGAGCGACAGCCGTGGGCATTGAGTCATCGCCCTCGCTGGCCTCTTGTGTCGTACAGTCGTACGATCGCCTGGACAGAGCGTCTGCCTGGTTCTCCCTGCCTGGTCTGTATTTGATACTGAAATCGTACCCTTGCAGCAACATCGCCCACCGCGACAGTCGACCGGTGGACAGTTTGATGTTGTTGAGGTACTCGAGACACTTATGATCAGTGACTGCGGTGAAGTGTTTGTTTGCCAGATAGGCATTCCACTGCTTCACCGCCTCAACGACGGCCAGACACTCCTTTTCAGATATTGGATAGTTAAGCTCCGCGTTTCGCAGGGCTCTACCTCCATATTCAATCACGACTTCTCGCCCGCCGTCATCTAATTGCCCTAATATATATCCTATGGAGTCGTGTGACGCGTCGGTGGTCACAATGAACTCCTTGTCCGTGTCGGGAAAGACCAAGATGGGCGGCGATAGTAGTTTCGATTTCAGTACTTCGAAAGCTGCCTGACACTCTGATGTCCACGTAAACCGTGTGTCTTTTTGAAGTAGTTTGTTTAGAGGGGCGGCGATTTTGGCGTAATCTTGTACGAATCGCCTGTAGTAGTTGGCCATGCCGAGGAAGCTGTGGACCTGCTTTTGGTTACGGGGAGCTGGGAATGTGCTCATGGCCTTGGTCTTGTTTTCGTCTACTTGGATGCCTTGTTTTGAGATAACGTGACTTAAATAGAGGATCTTTTCAACCGCAAACTTGCATTTGGACGGTTTTAACGTCATGTTTGCTTCTCTCAATCTTTGGAATACGGCCTCCAAGTGCTGTAGGTGTTCGTCAAAATTTTTACTGAACACGAGGACGTCATCAACGTATATCAACACGGTCTTCCAATTGAGTCCCCTGAGTACTTTGTTCATTGTCATTTGGAATGTCGTCGGGGCTCCGACCAGACCAAATGGGAGGACGTTGAACTCGTACTGACCCTCATGAGTCACGAAGCTTGTTTTCTCTTTGCTTTTGTCATCCATAGGTATTTGCCAATAACCTGATGCTAGGTCTAGTGAGGAGAATATCTGGGCTTGTGACTCGCCCACTGTATCAATTACGTCTGTTAGTCTCGGGAGTGGCCAACTTGTTAGACGTGTCACCTTGTTCACTTTACGGTAATCAACACAACATCTGAACTCACCCGACTTCTTTCTGACTACTACGATGGGGCTTGCCCATGGCGACGATGATGGGCGAATGATACCTGCGTCCAGCATCTTCTGGGTTTCTGTCTCCGTCACCTTTCTAATCTCGGGAGATTGACGGTAATGACGCTGTCGTTGAGGGGGTGCGTCCCCCGTGTCGATGACGTGTTTTACCGTATCCGTGCGTCCTAGCTCGGATGTGTCTTTGGCAAAAACGTCTCGATTCCGTGCCAACAACCTTCTCAGCTCCTCTTTTGGTTTGGTTGTCAGGTCTGAGTCAGATAGGTCAAAGTCTATATCGTCTGAGGCATGTGTGGTTGTTGATGAGGCCATCGACGAGTCGAGCGTCATACTCATACAAGCGGCAGATTCCTGCGCGCCTGCGGGGGCGACTTCCGCATCACGTTCATCCCCGTCAGGGGTACCTAATGAGGCTAATGAGTTCTCGCCGACAGGAAGGCGAGAGGCCTTCGCTATCACTGTGTTTTTTGGAATCCAGACATCTGTGTCTGTGGGATTGAGGATTCTGTACACCGTGCGACCGTCTGTGCCCTCAGTGAGACATCTTCCTCCTAGAAGGGAGAACTTTGGAAGGGTGTTTTTCATTGTTTCTACCAGGAGTGTCCCATTGATGTGGTGCTTTGGAAACTTGACGTTGATCACAGTTTCAGAGTTGGCGGGGATGAATTCGTCAGTGACTGTTCTGCACAGGCGGGTCTGAGACGGCGGAGATACTAGTGCAATGGAGACATGCTCGTCAATGGTGATTGAGCTATTGGACATGTTTAACTTTACGCCATGCTTCGTCATGAAGTCAATCCCCAGAATCAGAGGGTAATGGAGGTGACTGAATACATGGAACTCGGTTTCCCGTGTCATGGTCTCGATTGTTATGCCCAGTGCTACTGTTCCCAAGACCGGGTGCTTTTCGCCGCCTACTCCTATGATGCTGGCGAAGTCGGCAGCCGTGTATGGCTTACCAATTCTGGGTCTGATTTTGTCCAGGAGCGTCTCTGATATGCATGAAATGCTTGCTCCGGTATCCAGGAGCGCCTTGCAATGTACACTTCCCACCCTGACTTGTAGTAGGTTTTTATCAGTGCCGGTGGTGAAGCTTACCGGTCTGTCCGGTTGTGAGTTGGGTGGAGGACGAGCCTTGCCACTAGGGGGCCGAAGGGGCCAGGAGGGGGATCCTTCAGGTCTGATCGGATTACTCCCTCTGCGCTTCTTATCCCTGGAATCATCCATTCCCGCCCGATGGGGCTGAGAGCCAGTCCTGGGAGTCTTAGTATGCCTATCCTGTCGCCTATGGGAGGCGGGTCGGATAGGCCCCTCGTCCTACCTAGCTCCTAACCTGCACATACGGTAGAAATGCCCTTGTTTACCACAGTTGTCACAGTAACAATGCTTTGCCCTGCACATATCGGATTTAGGTGCGTGACCCCACTTACCGCATTGTGTGCACTGTCGCTCTGTTGGTTGCTGCGTTGACTGTGCTTGCCAGTGTTGTTGCTGCCTGGGTTGTGATTGCCAACCCTGTTGTGTTGGCGGCCGATGACGGTTCTCCTGTCTCCAGTACTGCCTTGGTTCTGGTCGCTGCCTGGGAGCGTGGAAGGCCGCGGGTGGCTCCCGCGTATGATTTGGTTCTCGTGGCTCTGCGGGGTATCTGGGTGCGTAGAACACGGCCCGTGGCTCCTGCTCGTGGCGCTGTGTCCCTGCCTCTGAGTAATAGAGTGGGTCATAGCACTCCGCGGGTGACTCCTGGACGCGACCCTGTCTGTCTGCGTCATGCTGATGTCTGGGTGCGTAGAACACCGCGGGTGGCTGCTGGACCCGGCCCTGTGTTCCTGCCAGCTGAACCGCCTTAAGCTGAGCCTCAATCAAATTGAGTCGAAGTCCGATGTCTGTTGGGACTTGGGTTTCTGGCGAGGCGGGTGTTTTTTCTGGAGCTGCTCTCTCTTCCAGGGTTGCAGCGGTTTCCAAAATATCCGCTATTGTCTTAGGCCGGCCTTGGAGGATAAAGGGTCTTATGGCTGGCTCTAAACCTCCTATGATGATTCTTTTGAGCTGGTCCTCCTGAATTTGGAGTTGGCTGGCCTCATATCTCACGGCCGACACAAATTCCTTTACTGACTGTTCTTCTCCTTGCAGTTTGGAGAGTAACGCCCTCTCTCTAGCCCATGCGGTCGTGCTGGGCGCGCAGTACATGGCCTTGAACGCGTCTGATAGTTTCGGAAAGTCGTCCTTGTCGGCCTGTGGCAATCCATGGTACCACATGGATGCGTTCCCTTCCAAAAGAAGAGGAAAGCAGAAGCGTTTGCTTTCATCTGCCATTTTGCTGAGTCCCGCGTATGCACAGAACTGTTCTAGCCAGGCTTCAGCACTGCCTTCCTTGCCCGAGAATTTGGGGGGAATAAGCATCCCGCCCAATGGTTGGGCGGCTTGATCCATGGCTTCAGGTATCCCGTTTGCTTTGTTGGCTGACGGCGCTGCTGTCCTGCTTCTTGTATTTCCTGCTGGACCGCTTTCTTCAGGCATTTACCGAGTCCGGATTCTGCACCAAGTTGTCGTCCGGCGATGTTCGGCACGATGGGGGAATTAAACACACGATAGGTGGTAGCAATATATATCTCTTTTATTCCGTGGTAACTTGCACATACATCTATACTCGTTAGTTGGTGTGTTCCCGTCTGCCTCGCTCCGGGCCGCGTCCCCCTTTTCTTTACAGCGCGCGGACGTATTTGCGCGCCCCGTGCTGGCTGGCGAGGCAGTCTCCCGCTGAGGGGCGAGGCAGTCTCCCGCTGAGGGGCGAGGCAGTCCCGCTCGCTAGAGATTGGCTAGGGCGCGCGGACCTTTTGGTGAGCCCCCGGCCGTCCTGACCGGCGAGCACCCCCCCCCCCCGCGGCGCCCACGCTGGATTGCTCGGATCCGGGGTGGGATCTGGGGCGTACTATACAAGTATGACCCCTGGGGTCTGCAGCAACTTCTGTCTCTGTATCTGTGGCTCTCTCTGTCTGTCCCGAGGCCTCCCGATGCACCTCTATTTATACCAGCCTGAGCCCCAAGCGTCCCACAGGCTCTCTCAGCCAATGGGCGATAAGCAAAGTAACTGTATACCTACGCTTGAAAATAGAACTAAAATACGACTGACTACACGTCAAAGTCCTGAAGAAACCTGCTAAATAAGCCACATAAAAAGCGAGGTAAACTGTTCATAAAGATACTCACGTTAAAAACCTTTAATCCTCTATTCTTCTTCATCTAACCTTTCTCTCTCTCTGTTTCCTCTTCTGGCCGAAGTTTACAAACCCAATCTCACTCACCAATCTCTTCTTCATATCCTGACTTACGCTGCCGCTATTCGCTAGATGGCGCCACTAAACTTGTAAGTCGGTGCGAAGGGGGGCCTCGCCGTTACATATGCAGCAAACTAAGTAACAGCTCATAGTTGCCGTTGCCGGACTAATAGTCCCAAACTTCTCTTCTATATGCTTGACTATTCTGAATGTTAATGTTCAGCTTTCCTATAATAGGGACGTGATCACAATTGGGGTATTTAGAGAGCGTACCTGTTTGATCTAACATGCGATTCATATTCGTACAAAGTAAATCGATACAGCTTTGCGAGTTGGTTCCGTAGCGCCTTGGTTCGTGTATCATTTGAGTTCGACTCAAGAAAAGTCAGTAATGCTCGACCGGCGGCAAACGTTTTGTCACCACCCCAGATATTGCTGTGCCTTGCATTGAAGTCGCCCATGAGTATTACTCCGCTGAGGTTCTTTTGGTGCGCCTGCTCAATAATGTCTGACAAATCTCGTACGAACTCACGAACCTGTCGAGTTTCGGGTCTATAACATATACACAACAAAATCCTTAGAGACTTGAGATGGAGTTCAAAACACATGATTTCGCTGTCGCTTGTTAAGACGAAAATTTTCAATTTTTCAATTTTTTTCAATTCAATGACGGACATGTCAGCCTAGAGGTAGTCAAATTTAGTCACACTGTTGTGTGCCCGTGTGTGAGCTGCAGCCAACAGACTTCTGATAGTGACATGGAACAAACATAGACGCTTTGATTCCCCCAGGCCCCGGGTTTTTGTGCATATCACCTGCTCAAACGGTTGTCATCATACCTTGGGCATGTTGCTACACTTGCCAATGTTGTCATAACTTATCGGTCCCAGGAAAAAAGTACCCCCCCCCCCCCACCTTGACATACAGTATGCTTTCAACAAGGTATTAATCCTTGCAGAGCAACACATTTAGAAAGTTAAACAATTGTTTTGTTGCAAAGTGAATGACATCATAAAGACGGTTTGGGATTTTGGACAGTAGACTATGAGTCATAGATGACTGTGTTGATGTAATAAACGCTTGCAAATCTTTAGAAAGGTTTCATAGACCGCTAGCAAGGGTTGTCTATTACCTGATTACCCCCCCGCCCCCTCCCGCCCACCATCCCCGAGATAATGATCGCATTTGGCAGGCAATAGAGGCAGAGATTATGTTACGTGTACTATACTCTTATCTGATAGAAGCCTGTTGTAGTTTGATGTTTATCATAGTAACTTACCTGTAGGTTGGCCACTCCTACTATGTCAGCCAAGGTGTCTTGGAAGCGTAAACTCTCAGCGTGAACACACATGCAGCACGGCCGGCACGGCTCCTCTCCGGGAATACACAGCTTGTCGGTCAAACTCAGGATACGCCGACGGTGAAATCAGAACCTGGAGTAAAGCTCACTATTATAGAAGTTTTCAATTGGGTTTTCGCGGTCAAGAAACACTCTTTTCTCGCCTTAAATTGCGTTGAGCCCGGGACCTCGGACAAACGTTGCCGCCATTTTGGATCTAGGGTTACGAGGGGTTGTATACAGCTCCACAGCAAACTTGGACTTACGATGAAAGTTACGGCCGTCGTAGCGCCGAGTGGGCTTTATGAAAACCAAATTCTCGTAAGTGAGTCCACTTAGCGCTAAGATGACTTACGTAGCGCTAAGTGGTGATTATGAAATTTCGTTTTGCCTACTTTGAGCATTTTTGGTGTGATTGCCATTTAGACAGTTATCTATTTAAAAAAAAAAGTATAGTTGATCATGATTATTGAATTATAAATGATTATGGTGATTACGTGAAGTGTTTCGTGTTTACGGGGATTCCATTAAAATTGTCATCCATGGAATAAAGCAAATGTAGTTGTCTTTGTAGCACCTAGCCCGAAAATTCATACGTTACAGTTTAGACAGTCGGATAATGGACTCCAGCCCCATCAAAATAATAGCTGGGTGTAATGTCTGGAAGTTCCGGCTATGTAGCTCCATCCTCGTGATTAAATGGCTACAGGGAATATTTATTGGGTTAAGAGTACATTTGCATAGTGCACATTTGCAAGTATAAAATAATAGCAGGCTGAGGTAGAGGTTGAGGAGAATTGCCAACCAACCAGGTGATGCTGTGATAAAGGGTCCGGGCCCAGACCAGTTGGGTGTTTTCGTCACTTTTGGATCACGAAAAGACCAAGTTTCTTCATTTTTGTAAGTTTTCTGTTTGAAGCGTTGCGCCAACGTTGTCACCGGCGAGAATCCGTGTGACGTCATAATGCCTCGTTTTCGTAGGAAATGCAAAAAAACGTTAGTTTCTCAGTCGTATTGTCCCGTCGTAAAAAAAATTCGTCATTGTGATGGCGCAAACGAGTAAAAAATATGTCATCTATCCGTTTTGTAAAGCTATATTTCTTAAATATTCTTAGTCATAGCGCTAGGCCTTCCGCAATGGACCCACCCCTCGGCGCCTGGCTTTTGCGCAGGTAGTCTGGTTCTCAGTCTCTCTCTTTGCGTAACATACACGTCACCCCTACGTCACAGATAGTCAGGATACTAGTGTGCGCAGAGATTCTAAACTCGTTCCGAACACGTGCTTCGTTTGTTTGTCCCCATAATGAGTAAACCGGATGTCTAAGCGAACGAGACTTTATAGCCCTATCGGCGACTTCACCTGGTTAGGTGCATTTTCATGCGGTGATTCTGATACATGTGCTGCCGATTCATGCGAAGGCCACACCGATGGAGAATGTCCACTGAAACTGTCCGGTGCGATAAACAGTGGCGGCCTCTCTTGTGTCTTTCTGAGAAACCGTCTGTTTCGTCTTAATGTTCCAGTCTCATGTTGTATGCTCTAGGAACGTGGTTGTTTGCATTGTTCAACAACTATCGCTGGTTCCCACTTTCCTCTTCTTTGCAAACGAACTACATCTCCTCTTCTCAGTTCAGGAAGTGGTTTTGTTCCTCTGTTGTAATATCTACGTTGTCTTTCTTGTCTTTCTTTGTGTTGTGCTTGCACAATTCTCGGTTGCAGCAGGTCTCTTTGGGCTGGTAATTTGGTCCTTAACAACCTGCTCATCAGAAGTTGTGGAGGCGCATATTTCAATCCTGAAACAGGGGTGTTTCGAAATTCCAGTAAAGCAATGTATGGATCTCTACCGTCAGCCTCAGCCTTTCGGAGACGATTCTTGATTGTCTGTACAAATCTCTCAGCTTGGCTGTTGCTTTGAACATATTCGGGGCTCGATGTGGTCAGCTGGATTCCCCAATCTTTTGTGAAATCCCTGAATTCTTTGCTTGCAAATGGCATATTATCGCTGATAATCTCTGCCGGTATGTCATGCCTCGCAAAGATACGTTTGGAGTGTGCGACGATGGTTCTGGCCATCTTATCAGACAACAGGGCTAGCTCAGGATATTTTGAGTAGTAATCTATCACTAGCAGATAATCCTGTCCTTGGTGTGTCAAGATATCCATCCCAACTTTCATAAAACATGGAGCTCATCTCTTATATGCCAATAGCTTTGCACATCCGCTGAGAGTCCTTTCTTGGATTTGGGCCATCCTTGCGCAACACATTTCTTTACCTTCTGCAATGTTGTGTCTTGCTCAGTGGCTTCCTTTATTTCATTCATCTTGGCCGCACCCACTGGAGCATTAGTCATCAGAGCGTGAACAACAACAGAAAGCTCCTCTTCTAGTTCGTGGTCAGGTATTCCTGGCAGATACGCTCGGGATAACGTATCAGCCATGTACATGTATTTTCCCGCTAAATACTATACACACAAGTCATATTGTGATATTTTCGGGAATGGAGGGGTCTTTACTGACTTCTTTAATGTACTTCTCGTTGTGTTATTCTAATTACTTCTAAACTTAATTTCGACAACCCCAACTGGGTGTTCGTTCCGAGCTCGGTCTTCAGTTAACACTAGGCGGCGAAGGCACTGAGGCGAAACGAAGTGGTTCAGTTTCAATGATTTATTTAACCCTTAAACTCAACTCAAGACAAGTTACAACTCCGTGATCGGTGTCACTTACCTGGCAGCAATTGGTAAAACTGCTGCCAGCCCCTTGCTCCGCAGGGCGGTTATCCAGAAACTAAAACTATCCCTTTGGTAAAAACACGTCCGTCTCGCTCGCTGCTTCCCCGCTGACTCCCTCGCTAGACTCAACCCAAGCGGTGACATCACCGTTGCGGTTGCTATAGCAACGCTCGCGAGACTACACTCGGGGCCAAAAGTATGGGCACCCGAATACCACAATATGGCCGAATCTTGAGCATGAGTCTCTGCAGCCGTGGTGGAGCTTTGCTCAAAGGCTTTTTCATTATAATCTCAAGCGGCTTGTGATCTGTGAACACTTGTACATTTGGCTTGTAGTAAATGTACTGGTGAAACTTTGTACATGCGAAACAAATAGCCAGCATCTCCTTCTCAATCTGAGCGTAGTTACATTCAGCGCTGGTCAATGCCCTTGATGCATATGCCACAGGTCTATTTCCTTGTAACAGACAAGCTCCTAATCCTGTTTGCGATGCGTCTGCTTATATCACGACTGGCTTAGTGACGTCATAGAAAGCTAAAACAGGTTTGCTTGTCAGGCTTCTCTTCAACTCATCTAGTGCTTTTGTGTGCTCATGCTGCCATATCCAATCAGCATCTTTCTCCAGTAAGTTTCTCAGAGGTGCTGTCACATCAGATTCATTTGGAATATAGTGTGCTAGGTATTTACCTACACCCAGAAGACGCTGCAGTGATGTTACATTTGTTGGCACTGGCATATTAACAATAGCTTCAATCTTCTTCTCATCCGGCTTCAGTCCATTAGCTGTGATGATGTTTCCCATATCGCCAACCTCACTGACCTTCAGTTGCATTTTGTCTTTGTTGAACTTAACTCCTCTGTCACGCGCTCGCTCTAAGACATTGATCAGAATGGAGTCATGTTCTGCTTCGTTGACTGCTGCAATGATTATGTCATCAGCTATTATGTGTGCACCATTGATGTCACCGAAAGTCTCCTCATTTCTCTTTTGCATGATTTCACTTGCTGAATTTATCCCAAATGGCATTCGAAGAAATCTCTTCCGACCCCATGGGGTATTGAATGTACACAGATATGATGACTCGTCATCAAGTTTGACATGCCAATATGCATCTTTCATGTCAATCACTGTAAACAATTGTTTTCCACTCAACTGTGCCTGAATCTCTGCTGGTGTGGGGATGATGTGATGTTCTCGTTTAATTAATTTATTCAGTGGCTTGGGCTCCAGGCAGATCCGTAGTGATCCATTCTTTTTGGGAGTGATTACGAGGCTGCTGACCCAATCAGTTGGTCTGTCCACATCCGCTTTGACTCCTTGTTCAGTCAACTTGGTCAACACCTCCTTAAGCTTTGGTTTCATAGCATATGGGATTCTGTGCGGTGGTTGTATGACACCACTAGCACCTGGTTTCAATTCAATGTGATAGACTTTGTCATACTCTCCCAATCCTGTGAAGACATCTTCATACTATTTTTCCAGTTTGGGTTGTGTCACAATTGGAGTGTCTATCTTGCATTCCCCAATGCGCTTTACAAGATCAAGTTTCTCACATGCTTCTTGTCCCAGAATCGCTGTATTGCTGTTGTTGGTTGCAAACATTTGAAAGTATCCATTCTGTCCTTTCTGTGTCTGGCATTCCACCATTACTGTGCCAAGAGGTTTGATCACATTATTGCCAAACGTGGTAAGTACAGTCTGGGTTTGGCGGAGTATTGGACGAGGTTGTAAAGGCTTGGCTC
Organism: Arenicola marina; assembly: GCA_964019135.1. Lineage (NCBI taxonomy): Eukaryota > Metazoa > Annelida > Polychaeta > Arenicolidae > Arenicola > Arenicola marina. The sequence goes on from OZ025250.1 coordinate 408,558, forward strand.
CTCATTATGCTTTTAATTATTTTAATTAAGCCTTTCATTTGGTAGTAATCCGGCTTGCCTTAATGGAAGCCTTTAATTAGTTTGTGCTATTTGGCTTTGCCTATAATCAACATGTAACCACACTTATACTTGATATACGCTAAGAGAGCCTCAGGCAACTGGCCAAGATCCCGCCGCGCCGCTGGCCTTGCAGCTGTCCCTACATGATAAACGACGTATAGGAGGAAGAGGTATAGGTCCGAGAGATAAGACCCAGAGGTCGGATCGGGCCATGGAAGTAAGCACTTTCCATGGGCGGTTACGTTGATTGGCCGACAGCTGTGTGTAAGAAGGTTCCAAGGTCGCTTGTCCCGTGAAAGAGTGGTTTTATTGATCACTCACATGGTTTTACTTCTCACTCCTAATAGTTTATTTCTCACTCAGCATGAGTAATGGTTCTCCAACAGTATACAAGGTTCTCGCCAGAAAGGTCACGGTAACCTTGTTTATCTTTGCTAAGACGAAAATAGATCGGGATAAACTCGTTAAAGAACCCGGGAGGAATGTTACCTTTTGGGCGTAACCACAACATCCACCCCGTCTCAGGAGACGTGGTATTCGCCGTATTTCCGGCTGATATTGCTGATATTGCTGAGTCAGAGACCGTGGGCGGGCGGCCCCTATAAAAGGGATCAGCCAGAGAGACTCGAGACCCCACTCGGAAGAAGACGCTAATCCAGTCGGTCGTAATGCCATAGCCGCCACCTGCGAGTGTGCGCGCTGTTATAACATGGCGGTTATATTGTATTGTATTTATTTATAATTGAAGAAAACTACGGACTGGAGAATAAACATCATGAAGTCTATTTGATCGTTATTCCTCTAAGCCCAGACGCCGTACACGCCCTGGCACGGATCGTGAAAAGTCTCACACACAACGAGAAGTCGAGAAGTACCGCAAGATGAAGTCCTAAATTATCGTTAATATTTAATAAGTTAAATTGAATCCCCAATTAACCCGCAGGGGTCAATTTTACACTGGGGCCGTGACCAGGATTGAGGATACAATGAAAACCGGAGGTATTCACAGCCCCAGAAGACTATGATACTACTCAAAATGTTATGTCGGACGCCACTCCGCCCCGCACGGGATCGGCACCACCGCAGGACCCCCATTAAAGCGCTACAGACTGTAGCGCACCCACAGGTGAGTGATCCTGGTGGTGGTAATGAGCGTAGCTTGTCCTATTGTTATATTTATGGCAGTCCCGACTATTTTATGCGTGATTGGGTTCAGCAGCGGCAGACTGAGCCACTAAACAGACATGTGCGACCAGGCTTCACTCAGCAGCCTACCCCTGGCGGCCAATTTCGTGGCGCTCGTCCACGTTTCCGCTCAAAACAATCTCAGGTGAAATATTAGACCCCGTTCGTTAAGGAATTATCAAAATAGATCAGGTCAAACAGTCACAAGATGTAATTTAGTTCAAGATCCTCAGATAAATCGTGAAATGATCTTAGGCCAATATGTGTTAGAGGGACCTCAATATAGATATAAAAAAGAACGAGTTAACATGGATCATAAACCCCTTTCTTCCCTATGCACTAAAAATATGGAAAACACTAAAATACAACGTTGGTCAGTACTCCTTGCTGAGTACGGAGCAAAAATCGAGTACCGTAAAGGGAAAAATAACATAAGAGCAGATATGTTATCTCGAATAACCCCTGAAAATAGCCATGAAAGCGAGGTTGCTCTGATCGATGTAGATGAGTGGGTAGACCCCAATGCGTTTAATGATGAATCTCGTGATGAAAGGCTACCCCTGGAACTAGATGACTTACATAGAAAGGAAGTAAACAAAGCACAACAACAAGAGTTTCCTGATTTGCTAGAACAATATAAGGATGACGACAGTCAGTATGTATTGTTGGGGGACCTATTATATAGCATATATAAACCTACACCGACGGCTGAAGTATATCCACGATTAGTATAGCAGGCGCCTTGTGGGCGTATAGAATCACAACTAGCTCGGTGACGGGTCATAGTCCGTTTTTCCTGATGTATGGTAGACAGCCCCGTGTTCCCTTATCGCGCTGTCTAGAAAGCGGCGACGCTGCTTTTGGCAACCGGCTGGATAATCTGGCAAGCAAACACGTCAATTAACGTCGGAAAGCCGTAAATACAACAGGGAAAGGTTAGCTCAAAAAGCAACCGCCAAGGACATTCAGGTGGGTGATACAGTCCAGATGCTCAACAGTGCGAGACTACCATTGACGACTCGATGGGATCCGAGATTTGTGGTGGTAAGTATATCTGGTACAACTCACTGGATCCAACACCAGCGGAGTGGTAAGGTCAATGTGATCCATAGGGAGCGCCTTAAACTGGTTGATCCAGATATTTGCTGGGATAAAGTTCCAGATAAACCCCTCCTGCGTCATCGAGGCACCAAGGCCTGACATCGACAACCCGAGTGATCCAGATGAAGCGCTGAACAGCGGCCCATATGATTGGACGGCAGCCTCAGACGTGAGAGCTGCCACCCCACCCATTGGCACGGAGCCAATGGAAGACGACGCCTCTTCATTGATTGATGATCAGAGAGCCCAGAGCTTGGCTCCTGGTCGACGGAAGCGGCGATGCAGTGACGATATAGGTCCCACCCTGAAGTCAAAGCCTTCAGTTGTGCATTCGGGACCCAACCAGTTCACACGTACTGAACTCTTACCTAACACGTTGAAGCTGCGGTTTATGAAAGGCCGTCCAACCCGACAGGCCACTCGCAGAACTTTGCTTTTTGATGCAGATATTGAGTCAAAGCGGTTGAAGCTACAAGACAACAAGCGGTTATTCACTCCTTCACAAGAAGACGTAGACTGGGAAGAAGAACGCAGCAAAAGAAGATGGCGACCAACCCACGAGCAGATGGATGCAATTCAGTTGGTGGCTTCACTGCTACTGATTGGATTGACAACAGTGACAGCGTTTCGAGAGTTGAACATTACATCATTACCTGATTGTGTGTTACTTACAAGTACTCCTGACGTCCGCCATCAGGCGGGTCAATGGACAATACTTATGGGTTTCGACGCACCTCCAGGCCAGGCGCAGATCCAGAGTCTGTTGCAGACGCTGCGGTTCATCCTTCGAGATTATCGTGATAGCCCACAAATCTTGTCAAATCAATCGGCAGTGATGTGGCTAAAACGATTAGACGATTGGACCTTCTTGTCTCAACCCTACGCTTTTCACCGGGAGAAGAGAGGTATCTTCAACTTTGGCGGTGATGTGCTGAACTTTCTATACGGCACAGCAACGGAAGACCAGGTCAAACAAATGAATGAGATGATGCGACACACTGCTGAACAGCAACAAGCGGTCATCCACGTCGTCGACAACCTGGTGACGGTCGTCAACAAGACTCAACAAGACACCCTAGAGAACCGGAAGCAGCTCAACCGACTGCAGAAGTATGTAAACAAAATCGCTAGCTATGTTAATGAACAGTTGACTCGAACAATTAATCGTATCGAAGAAAGAGTTGAACAATTGGAACTCGATTTCCAGATTGAGTTAACCTTAGGTGTTATTGAAGAGTGAGTGTTAATATATCAAACACAACAGCATGATTTTAATCGTTTACGCACTGCTGTTGAAATGGGTATGTGGTATTCGGGTGCCCATACATTTGGCCCGGAGTGTAGTCCCGCGAGCGTTGCGATAGCAACCGGAACGGTGATGTCACCGCTTGGGTTGGGTCTGGGCGGTGAGTCAGCGGGGAAGCAGCGAGCGAGACAGACGCGCTTTTTATTGCAAGAAATAGTTTTAGTTTCGGGATAACCGCCCTGCGGAGCAAGGGGCTGGCAGCAGTTTTACCAACTGCTGCCAGGTAAGTGACACCGATTACGGAGTTGTAACTTGTCTTGATTTGAGTTAAGGGTGTTAAATAAATCATTGAAACTGAACCACTTCGTTTCGCCTCAGTGCCTTCGCCACCACGTGTTAACTGAAGACCGAGCTCGGAACGAACACCCAGTTGGGGTTGTCGAAATTAAGTTTAGAAGTAATTAGAATAACACAACGAGAAGTACATTAAAGAAGTCAGTAAAGACCCCTCCATTCCTAAAATATCACATTTGGTGCCGTGAACCAGCGGTCTTTTCACGTGGTTGAGCGACAAGTGGCAACATGGCGGAACGCCGTGGGTTAGAATTCATGGCTAGGATAGAAAGATGGTTGAGTGACGACGATATAGACTTCCCCGTTCACGGAGAGAGGGTTGGAAATTTAAGCCGTGGGATACATGACAATGTGGGGATTCAGTCAGAGAGGCGTGAGGAATGCGGTGTGGGACCTGTCGAGGCTCAGGTAGGCGAGGACAGCTCAGCTAGGGGTGCGCCTCCAATTTTGTTGCACAATTCTAAGATGGCGGCTCGGCCTTCTTGCCCAATTCGGCCAGGCGATCACGTGACCGAAATGCCGGCCCCTGATTGGCTCAGGAGTGCGCGTCCCGCCAAAAGCGAGTTTGCGCGGGATTCTCAGCGGGTTAGTGTTATAAGGGGAATGCAAGATGGCCGCGCCCATGACACCGTGCTCGGTGAACAGGCTACCCCGGGTTTTCCCAATGTTACTGCTGATGTGACAACACCTCAGGGTGTCAATAGCCGAACTCAAAGCGTTAAATGGGATGGTTACAGGCCAGAGGGGGTGGGTTATGGGCCCCCAAGCTCTGTGCCGTTCGCCGGCAACCCCCATCAGGGGCAACTGCACCACTCTCGCTTAGCGACAGCTGACAGGGGCCACTGGCAGCCAGGACCTGGCAGCTATCAAGCAGCGGGCATTTCCCCTGGTGGCTATACAGGTGTCAGCCCGGCTGGTTACCAAGAAGTGCAAGGTGTATTCCCCGGGCCTGGTGGGTTTATTCATGGACCGAGAGGGCATCCAATGCCAGGTGGGGAGTGCTTGCCTGTGAACCCCTTAAGTCAGGCAGATCTGAAACAGGTCTTGTGGCAGGCTGGGCTGGAGAGGTGCCCCAAATTGCTGACATTCTCTGGTTCGACTGACAGCAGCACGGTGCAGGACTTCTTAAGCCGGTTCGACACAATAGCCAATCTGTGCTGCTGGACCGCAAGTCAGCGGGGTCTAAACCTGAAATTGTGTTTGCAAGGTGAGGCCTACAGACTGGTTGTCAGCCAAGGCAATGATGATTACTGGTCCTTGCGTTCTGCACTGCTGTGGCAGTACAAGCCGTGCATTGGTGATGTTGCGGTCCGAATATTCCGACAACGGAAGAAGGGCAAGACAGAACCGTATCGGTTGTTTGCCAACGAACTCCAGATCTTGGCGAAGCAAGCCTATCCCCACTCTGATGAGTACAGTCGCCAAGCGATGGTCAGAGAGCAGTTTGTAGGTGGGATAGCAGACGACTTCACCCGCAGGCTGTTGTTCATGGAGGGTGATGTCCCCATAGAGCGTCTGGTAGACCTGGCCGACCGAAGCGATCAGTTCTCTTCCCCACTTGGGCGGGTTAGTAAACCAGCACCAGCCCCTATCTACCGGGCGTCTGCTGCAAATGACGAGTCACAGCCGGATAAGGAGGACTCTGATGGGACCGAACATGAGGTGGAGGGGCTGATTTCACGCCTCAGCGAGGTCATGAGGTCCCAGGGTAGGGGAAAGAGAGTCAGTCATGGTAGACCAATCGATGGTCAGGCAGACTCAAGACGGCCACGTCGGGACGACAGTTACCGTGACGTCAGGACCCGGGACACCCATTACGCAGACCGACGGCCAAGCGACAGAGACAGCCACACCCGCGGACAGACCAGGTCTCCACACTCCCGTTTTTCTGACAAGCAGAACAACCCCTCTGGGAGACGCCGATACTCCCCTGACCGTTATACGGACAGGCGTGACAGAGACAGAGACAGGGAGCGTGAACGGCTTCGGCGAGAGAATCGCTGTTTCCGCTGTGGCCAGACTGGACATTACAGGTTGGGGTGTCGGGTTAAAATGGAGAGCAGATCTGGAGACTACGCGCCCCGTGAGACTGACAACGCTCGGTCGGAGCAGCCGGGACAGCAGGCTTCTGGGTCCCCAAACTGATTAGGGCTAGTGTCACCCCGGGGAAAGCTAGCCCAGTGACAATAATCCGGGTAGTAGCGACAAAGAGCAGGACAGGGCCAGGGAGCCACGTAGCGAGGGTGGGGGACCTCGGGGTGCTCCGGGTTAGACCTGTAGCAGGTTGGGTCCTGCATACCAGGTTGTATGGGATGAGTTGCCCTATGCTGCTTGACACGTGTGCAGCTGTGTCGCTACTGGACAATCAAACGTACATGTCTATACAAGCGGACATGAGACCTCCCCTTAAACCTCTGAAAACACAGCTTCGCACTGCGGCTGGGGGTTTAATGAAGAGCTTGGGAGAGACAACCCTAGAATTTTCCCTCAATGGGATGAGACTGGCACAAGAAGTAGTGGTGGCCGACTTGCCTGATCGTGGTGGGATACTGGGCCTGGATTTCCTGCATGATCAGGACTGCGAAATGTCGATGCGGGAAGGAATCCTGAGGATAGGTAAGTTTACCTTCGCCTTGTCGCAGGAGGGCAAGCAGGACCAGGTGGCTCGTGTCCGACTGGAGAAGTCGGTAGCCATCCCACCATCCACTGAGGTCGTGGTCACAGGGATTGCAGAAAATAAGTTGCAGTATGCCAAGGGTAGCGACGCCTTGTTGACCCCTAGCGGGCGGTTAATGTCTGCAACCCAGGTAGTGGCAGGTGCATCCCGTGTAGGCTGCGGTACTAGGCATGTGCCTGTGGTGATCATGAATCCCACAGATGAGACAATCTTCCTGCGCAAGGGTGGCATAGTGGGGACCTTGCAAGCACTGCCCAGCGGTGAAGTAATCGAGGTGCCCCAGGTTGAGTCAGATGCCACTGGGGAAGCTGTTATTGACACGCGTCAGGTGTCAGCATCTGATGCTGAAGACTTGCCTCCTGCATTGGAGAAGTTAGCAACCGAGGTGTCTCCAGAGTTGACAGTAGGTCAGCAAAACCGGGTTCGGTCACTGCTCCGGGAGTACTCAGACATCTTCTCGGAGACAAACGACACATGGGGGACTACCGATCTGGTTAAGCACCGTATTGATACGGGTCAGGCTTACCCGATACGTCAGCGCGCTCGTCACCTTCCTGTGGCTCAGCAGGAGGTCGAGGCCAGAGAGATCCAGTCCATGCTTGATAAGGGTGTCATTGAGCCGAGCACCAGTTCCTGGAGCAGTCCGGTGGTGCTTGTGAAGAAAAAAGACGGAAGTACACGCTTTTGCGTTGATTACCGTAAACTCAATGATGTGACGCGGAAAGATGCATATCCGTTACCATTGATCACCGACACTCTAGATGCACTGGCTGGCTCCGAGTGGTTTTGCACCCTGGATCTGGCCTCCGGGTATTGGCAGGTGGCCATGGATGAGCGTGACAAAGAGAAGACAGCCTTCATAACCAGACAGGGCCTCTTCCAGTGGAAGGTGATGCCTTTCGGCTTGTGTAATAGCCCGGCGCTTTTTGAAAGGCTGATGGAATTGGTACTGAGAGGCCTGTGCTGGCGGAGCTGTCTGGTGTACCTCGATGACGTCATCGTATATGGCAAGTCCTTTGAGGAGATCCTAGATCGGCTGACCACTGTGTGGGAACGCTTCAGAGAGGCTGGCCTGAAGATGAAGGCCAAGAAATGCAAACTGTTTCAGACTGAGGTGCCTTACCTGGGGCATATTGTATCCAGGGCAGGTATTTCGACAGACCCGGCTAAAGTCTCCGCTGTGCGGGACTGGCCACGACCGACCACGGTAAAAGAGGTACGGAGCTTCCTTGGGCTGGCGTCTTATTACAGGCGTTTCATTCCCGGCTTTGCGAGGGTGGCAAATCCCCTGACAGCCATGACAAGGAAGAAGGCTCCGTTCGAATGGTCGGACCGTAAGGAGGAAGCCTTTAGGGCTCTGCAGCAGGCTCTGTGCGAGTCGCCAATTCTGGCCTACCCCACAAGGGAGGATCCCTTCATCCTTTACACGGATGCCAGCAATGATGCCATGGGATGCGTCGTTGCCCAGCAGCAACCTGATGGGGAGAAGGTGATAGCCTATGCGTCAAAAACGTTCAGTCGTGCGCAGAGCCGCTATTGTACAACACACCGGGAGTTGTTGGCTGTGGTGACCTTCATCAAACAGTTTAAACACTACCTGTGGGGTCGACCATTCACTGTCGTAACTGACCACGCCTCACTGACTTGGCTCATGCACTTCAAGGACGCGGAAGGTATGGTGGCCCGTTGGCTAACCACCCTGGGGACGTATGACTTCGCTATTGTTCACCGTCCCGGTGCGTCCATTGGCCATGCTGATGCGTTGTCGCGCAAAGTGACCAGACCCTGTAATCGGGCAGAGTGTGTCGACTGCTTACCAAGGAGGGTAGCTGACGCGAGTCTGGCAGCTGACGCCTCACGCGACACCTCTGAGCTGTCACTGCTACAGAGGGTGGAAGATGACCGACCTCTGATAGGTCGCGGTACTGAATCTGCAGTGATCGAGATCGTTGCAGAAGGTGACAGGTTCGATTCCCAACTGCCAATTGCTAGTGGAGAGGCGAGTGATAGAGGCCTGGAGGCGGACGTAGCTATGCTACAGTGGGCCCCGGGTGTGACACTGGATGACATTCGCCGCTGGCAGAGCGAAGACGAGGTTGTGGCCTGTATGCTGGAGTGCAAGAAAAGCCGTACACACAGGCCACCATTCCCTCAGGTGAGAGATCAGAGTTACACGACCAAGTGTCTCTGGCAGCAATGGGATCGCCTGCGGGTGCGGAATGACATTCTGTACCATGAAAAGAAGGCGAGCTGTGACACACAGGCTATCACGCAGCTGGTAGTCCCACCGCCCATGCGGAGGAGGTTATTTCTGTCTGTGCATTGCGATAGGATTGGTGGTCACATGGGCCACAGCAAGTCACTTGCTTCCCTGAAGAGGCGCTATTATTGGCCACGCATGTCGGCTGATGTGAGCCGCTGGCTGACCTTGTGTCGTAACTGTGGTCAACGGAAACCAGCGTCAGTTCCTCACAAAGCGCCTCTCACACAGATGCCTGTTGGTGTACCGTGGGAACGGTTGGCTATGGACCTGATAGGACCTATGCCCGACACGGCAAGTGGGACCAATATGTGCTGGTAGTCGAGGACTACTTCACAAAGTGGGTCGAGGGTTTTCCCATTCCTAACAAGGAAGCCCAGACGGTGGCTGACAAGCTGGTTACGGAAGTGTTTTGCCGTTTCGGCTGCCCCAGACAGCTGCATTCAGACAGGGGACGAGAATTTGACAACAAGATTCTCAAGTAGATCTGCCGCATCATGCGGATTGACAAAACGTTTACCACGCCTTACAGGCCTTAATCAGATGGCCTTGTGGAGAATTTCAACAGGTCTCTCCAGGACTTGGTTTTCACCTATGCCAGACTGCATCCGCAGGACTGGGAAGACCATCTTCCATATGCCCTCTGCGCGTACCGTGCCACGGAACATCGCAGCACTAGGGTGTCCTCCTTTCGTATGCTGCTGGGCCATGAGGTCACGCTCCCACTAGACTTGCAGGTGGAGGGTCCACCCAGTGATAGGAGGCAGATGTGTGTCACAGAGTACTGTGAGTGGCTATGTGATGCCATGGAGATAGCTCACAGCATTGCTCGTCGTGAGAGCCGGAAGGCGGCCACACGCCAGAAAACCGCGTACGATATGCGTGCTACGCCGGTGTCCTTCCCAGTGGGTAGCTGGGTGTGGCGTTATTGCACAGCCACTGCCAAGGTCAAGGGTGGTATCAGGTGGGCTGGTCCATTCCTGGTGATCGCTCGTCCCTCTGGTGTCAATGCCACCGTTCAACGGTCGTCGACTGAGAGGTCAGTGATCGAGCACGTCGATCCAGGCAGATCACTTCGGTGACGCCGTCCAGCATCACTCCCCAACTGTGAAGTAGAGGGCGGTTTACGTTACAGCCAGGTTGCCTCAGGTCGTCTTGAGCCTGTTGCGCCTGGCGTGATAGTATATTCCGTTTTTTTAGCTGTACTCTCGAGCCGCCGACCACGGTGTGCCTCCACATGGTGTTTAGTCTGGTATGGGATGTAACCAAGACAATTGACTGCCGGCAGGTGTATTGGGCTGGCTTTGGGGTACATCCACGGTGTGAGCTGGTGTGTTATCTGGGTAGGCGATATGAGGGGGCGGGTAAGGTGCTATAGCCATCATGTTGACTGGTTATGTGGTACGTTAGTTATTGTATGATAATGTTTCAATATGTCGAGATCTTTTCAATAAGCCAACTTTTTCTTTGCAAAAAAGCTGACTATATTACTGTCATTATTATTACTAATGCGATTGCATAATTTTTTTTCTCTGTATCATGTTTGACTATATGTCATATCGTTTAAATTCTATGTCCAGAGTATGGACGTTACATTTTAATTCTGGTTCAGTCTATTGTTTAATAGCACACGCCATGCTTGTTGTTGCCACCGACCTGTCGGAGTTTTACGAAGGGTGTTATTTCCCTATAGTTTAAAAGGAACCCACTGAACCGCTTGCGGTAGCAGTGGTGACCCTGACTGTTAAAGACTTGTAGTGTTGGTTATAAAGAGTTGTCGGGTCATGCATTATATCTTATACTTGGTGTTTATTCTGTTGTAAGGTGCCGGCCGCGAAATGGCCGACTCTTCTCGTCCCGCCTTCACTGAAGCCCCGATTACGGAGCCTCTCACAGACGCTGTTATCGTGGAGACTCCGTTGGCGGATGTTGTCCCCGGTGCCACCGCCTTAGCGGAGGAACCGTCGACAGCGTGCGACGTACCTGACGACCTTCACCCCTCCGACTCAGCGGAGGGCACGCTTCCGCCTCGACCCCCGACAGCGGCAGCGACAACCCTTCCCACCGCATCCGCGGTGGAGCCAGGTTCGGCTACGGTGACGCCAGCAGCGCGGACGACACCCTCCACCGAAGAGGCCATGGAGGCCACTGTAACTGCAGTGGCGCCGACTGTGGCGCAGCTGACCCCTCTGACAAGCCTCCACTCCTCGTCGCGATTACGACGACAGGACGACGCGTTGCAGTGCCGGATGACGCCGCTGAGGCCGGGTCCGGACCCATGGAGCGCGTAGGCCGGTCGGCCTCCACTCCGTCCTCAGGGACCGCCGGCGGCGAGGGCCCCTCCGGGCAGGACATTTTTGGTGGGATGCCTCGAAACCTGCCCCTCCAAGAAATGCATCGGTTGGCGGACATCTCTGGCCAGCAGGGTCGCTGGCTGCCCTTGAGTCGTTGGGCGACCGCGGCCGGGTATCGGTGCCTCGTACGGAATTGCCCGGCCTCAGACAAGGACTTCGTCCAGCTGCGGGGCCTGAACAGACATTGGCGCCTGTTCCATGCCAGTAAGGCTGTTTACCACATCTGCCAGGCGGACGGCTACATGTCGAAATGGAGGGACGATGTCACGCGTCACGTCAACGCCGAACACGGTAGTTCCGCCAGGCCGACGATCACGTCGCGCCTGGGGCGGAACCTTAATTTTGTCGCGCCGGAGGTGTGCTACACCTTGGAGGGACGCGCGAGCCGTGGCGGCCGCAACCCGCCAAGGCCACGAACCCCGCCGTCACGCCCACCGCGGAGCGCTGCTGTTGCCCCCGTGAGGGCTCCGGACGAGCAGCGTAAGCGGGCCCGCGTACTGTCCCCGGAGGCCACCGACACCGACGCCGCCACGAGTTGCGGCCCCACTGCGGCGGATTCGTCCGAGACTCCCTATGGCAACCTCCTGCGGGACACGCCTGGTCGGTGTGTCATTCTTCCCTTCCGGCACGCGACGGTACAGCCCTTTGTACGAAGGCGAGGTTCGCTTCGACGCCCTGCCGGACATTCCGGGCGGGGCCCCGATCCGGCATGACAGCATGGGCCGCCCCTTCGCGACTTTCACGGTGCCCTTCGGCGACGGCACCGTTAGCGTCACCGCCCTCGTCAAGGGCTTGTTCCATCTGACTCGTGCGGAAGTGCGTCGCCGCTGCAATCGCCTGACGCACCTGAACGGCCACGCTCCGCTGTTTCGCGGAGACACCTGCCTGGGCACGGAAGCAGAGGTGTACCACTGGGCGGCGCCCCCGGGTTACTTTCGTGCCTGGCAGGACTTCAAAGAGGAGACGACTGGCGTCCGGCCGGTCCCCCCTAGTCGTCCGTTGGGAGGCCACCGGGCGCAGTCTGCGCCACGCCGACTACATGGCTCTGGCGGCGGCCTACGAACAGCATCTCCGCTTGTGGGACGACGTCCATAACGCCCGGGCAGTGCCGCTGGACTAATGCGCTGGTGACCACCCCCTCGGACACCGCTTCGCGGAGCCTTGCTCGGGGTGGCTAAACTTTCGTTACCTGTTCGCTTTTATTTTTTTTGGGTGCTGTAGTGGCCCTCTTAAGTCATTATTTGGTGCTCTTGTGTCGCCGGTTTACTTGTCGTAGTCAGGCGCCCCCTGTTGTGGGTGTTTTTGTTTTTCTTTTCTCTTTATTCAGACGAGGTCGTGCTTTATATTTAGGAGTTCGAGGGCGAACGTTATGAAGGGGGGGGGGGAGTGTGGTATACGGGTGCCCATACTTTTGGCCCCGAGTGTAGTCTCGCGAGCGTTGCGATAGCAACCGGAACGGTGATGTCACCGCTTGGGTTGGGTCTGGGCGGTGAGCCAGCGGGGAAGCAGCGAGCGAGACAGACGCGCTTTTTATTGCAAGAAATAGTTTTAGTTTCGGGATAACCGCCCTGCGGAGCAAGGAGCTGGCAGCAGTTTTACCAATTGCTGCCAGGTAAGTGACACCGATTACGGAGTTGTAACTTGTCTTGATGTGAGTTAAGGGTGTTAAATAAATCATTGAAACTGAACCACTTCGTTTCGCCTCAGTGCCTTCGCCGCCTAGTGTTAACTGAAGACCGAACTCGGAACGAACACCCAGTTGGGGTTGTCGAAATTAAGTTTAGAAATAATTAGAATAACACAACGAGAAGTACATTAAAGAAGTCAGTAAAGACCCCTCCATTCCTAAAATATCACAGGTAGATTAACTGATGCCAATTTACCTGTAAAAGAATTGAATGTTATCGCGCAGGCTGTCCGACAATACGATTTGGAAGTGATGCCTGAACTGTGGTACTATTCTAATGTGATCGTTTATCCTGTATTTGTTAGTGAGTCATGAGTATTATTTTTAGCCTCGTTACTACTATCAGACCGTAATAGTTATCGCCTATTTCATGTCAAAACGTGGCCTGTACCCTATAGTAAGATTTCAAACCTCACAATTGAACTAAAGGTACCTGAGAAGTTTGTGATGCATACAGGTTCAGGTGATGTCATTGAACCCACAAAGTGTACAGGTCAACGCCCTATAATCTGCCATTTAACTCCTGTATTTCGGCATCCAATCAATTCTTGTCTACGTGGCTTGATCAACCACAATATCGCAGAGATTGATAAATGCCCCTTCCAGATCAGACCTGTCAGTTCTACTACAACTATTGATGAAATTGGTCCTAATCGTTATGCCGTAACCACACGTGGTGAGTTGACCCGTTATCATTGCCCGGGTCAGAGAGAGAGAGTTGTAAATCTGACGAGAGGCACACATGTGGTCGCCCTGGATAGTCCTTGTGTGTTACGCGGACTCAACTGGTTCATTCATTCAATCTTCTATACCAGTTCGAATGCTTCCTACTCATACCCTGATCGCACGCTCGATTTGAACCTAACTTTTAAGATACCTGAGCACATTGCTCTCCAAATTTTAGATAATATTGATGGAGGTTTACTACCTGAAGATGCTCTTCTCCCATTGGACAAGGTTTCACTCGTCCCGACATATGCGTTCGGCCGTAACAAAGTAACTTACGCGTTTAGCTTAACCTTAGCTATCCTTTTGATCACTTTCATTGTGGCCTGCTACTGTTACAAAACGCGACGTTGTCCCTTGCCCCTCACTTGGCTCCACAAACGTGTCCAGAAACGTGCAGAAATGGGATCTCACTCCTTTCCGCCTAGCCAGCCCTACCATGCCCGTTATAATACCCACGCTCGCCGAGTAATCTTGCAACGCCCTCATTCGGTGTCTGAAGTATCGAATGAGAATGTCACTGATGCGATAAACATCGGTTTACGCAATCAGAATGAACAACCTGAGGAGACTCAGCCAATTAACGTTATGTCGAAGCGTTATGTGTTGGGTACTGATATTGAACTGCCCAGTACTCGTATCGCTTGAGTATTGTCGACAGCAGGTGTTATGATGCTTCCTAAATGACTAGTTATGGGTGAACGCCCTGCTGGTACGGACTTCATGGTTTTGTTTAAAAACACACCTTGCTTTGATTGTTTGACTTAAACTTTGCTTTGATTAATATTCAACGTTATGATTAATCGGACATAGCTTGCCGATTATTTTAAATATATCGCATATTTACTTGGACTCAATTATGTCACGCGAACACGTTGCAATTGTTGACTTATCGTACATGAACTTGTTTACACCAATGTTACGCGGACGCGTGCTTTGATACAAGTTTTTGTTAACTTGTCGTGCAGTTATATTTACTTGCAGTGTTAATCATTTATCTTTGCATTTATTTTTGCGCAGGAGCTATATCTCCTTTGACGATTGATGGTGGTATATCTTAATAGATAAAAAACTTTGTTTTTATCTTGAGTATGGGAGGTGTGTAAAGGCTTGGCTCCTCATTAAGCCTTTAATTATTTTAATTAAGCCTTTCATTTAGTAGTAATTCGGCTTGCCTTCATGGAAGCCTTTAAGTAGTTGTGCTATTTGGCTTTGCCTATAATCAACATGTAACCACACTTATACTTGATATACGCTAAGAGAGCCTCAGGCAACTGGCCAAGATCCCGCCGCGCCGCTGGCCTTGCAGCTGTCCCTACATGATAAACGACGTATAGGAGGAAGAGGTATAGGTCCGAGAGATAAGACCCAGAGGTCGGATCGGGCCATGGAAGTAAGCACTTTCCATGGGCGGTTACGTTGATTGGCCGACAGCTGTGTGTAAGAAGGTTCCAAGGTCGCTTGTCCCGTGAAAGAGTGGTTTTATTGATCACTCACATGGTTTTACTTCTCACTCCTAATGGTTTATTTCTCACTCAGCATGAGTAATGGTTCTCCAACAGTAAACAGGTTCTCGCCGGAAAGGTCACGGTAACCTTGTTTATCTTTGCTAAGACGAAAACAGATCGGGATAAACTCGTTAAAGAGCCCGGGAGGAATGTTAACTTTTGGGCGTAACCACAACATCCACCCCGTCTCAGGAGACGTGGTATTCGCCGTATTTCCGGCTGATATTGCTGATATTGCTGAGTCAGAGACCGTGGGCGGGCGGCCCCTATAAAAGGGATCAGCCAGAGAGACTCGAGACCCCACTCGGAAGAAGACGCTAATCCAGTCGGTCGTAATGCCATAGCCGCCACCTGCGAGTGTGCGCGCTGTTATAACATGGCGGTTATATTGTATTGTATTTATTTATAATTGAAGAAAACTACGGACTGGAGAATAAACATCATGAAGTCTATTTGATCGTTATTCCTCTAAGCCCAGACGCCGTACACGCCCTGGCACGGATCGTGAAAAGTCTCACACACAACGAGAAGTCAAGAAGTACCGCAAGATGAAGTCCTAAATTATCGTTAATATTTAATAAGTTCAATTGAATCCCCAATTAACCCGCAGGGGTCAATTTTATAAGGTGACAATTTATCATACACTGTCTCTGGTAACACGTTTGCTTTAGCGCCCGTATCCAGCGTGAAGTTTACATCTGTACCTTGTACGTTTAGGTTTGTGACCCATTTGTCTTCATTTATTTTCCTTTCAGATGTGTTGACGGTCCCCACAAACAGGTACTGAGCCTGTTCTTCGCCTTCCTCAAGCTGTAACACCCGTTTCTTCATACCTCCTCCTTTACAAACAGCTGCAAAGTGGTTTCTACCATTGCGATTATTGCAGGTTTTCCCATAAGCAGGACATCTTCTCACTTCATGGTCCACACCACAATATCCACACTTGTGTATCTGACCTTTTGTATTCCTATGAGGACGACTATTATGCTGCTTGGCATATCCACTGTTTTTTTCATAAGTCTTGCTTTTGTTGAGTGCATGAACTTCCTGCTTAGCGTGCACTTTGCCTGATACCATTGCCTGTATTTGCTCTTTACTCGCTTCTGCAGCTCGACAGATATCCAAATCCTTATCCAATGACAGTTCAGTTTCCCTCAACAAGCGTTCTTTTACTCTAGTGTCCATGACACCAAAAATGATTTTGTCTCTTAAGATCTTCTTGCTTTGATGTCTGCAGTTGCACTCAGAACAGTCATACTCACAATTGTCAATCAGAGTTAGGAGTTCTGTGACCCACTGGTCCACTGGCTCTCCTTCTTTCTGGTCTCGCTGCCAGAATTTATATCTTTCATAGCACTCATTTTTGCGTGGTTCACAATAGCATTTGAACTTCTTCAGTACATGTTTCCAGTTGTCACTTTTATCTTCAGCTGTATCGGCAAATACGAAATTCCTATGAATATCTTGCCCTTCAGGTCCTACGCGGTGAAGCAATATGGCTACCTGAGTTTTTGCCGGCTTTTTTTTCAGCTCCCCGGCATCGAAGTACGTCTTAAATTGCTGCTCCCAACGTCTCCATGTTTCTGACAAGTTGCTGGAATTGAAGTTCATCTGCTGCGGTGGCCTGAATATAGCCTCCATATTTCTGACACCATGTAACTTTGTGTGTGTTTCTTGTTTGATACAAAAACACGACCATGTGCATTGCTATTTCACAGGAAGAGACCCGTCATCTATTCTTTAGTAATCCACGTACATCAATATCACCAGGCGTTGTGACGGCCCTGGCCTAAACATAGAAATCTGTCGCAATGTGGACTCTGTCTGGATCATGGATGGAATATGGCTGGAAGAGAGACATCATATAATAATAGATACTGCAACGGCAGAAACCCCTGTTACGTTTACCTCGCCAGTTTTAGTGCTGACTTCGATATATTAAACTATATATATATATACATGGGATATGTGTTTATATATGGCCTGGACAGTGGCGAGGAAAAGAATCATATCAATAGTTCAATGTGATAAAGAGGCAACTCAGGCAAAGTAAATAAACGTTACATGATATTAATTATGCCGTTTTCTATAGTAAATGTTGGAAGTATGTAAGAAATTTGCCAGCATTTTGTTAGAATTAACGTATTTCAATATTGAAAGAGTCAAATTTCAACAAATGACATCGTCACTTTTAACTTCACCTTTAAAAATTAATATACTCAAGAAATGTTGGCAAATAAAACTCTGTGACCTTTCTGGGCATGAGTACTGTAATAACGTTCTTTCATGATATTTAGAAGTCATTACCCGGAGCGTGTTTATTATCTATACCAACCTGCTATGAATCAATGACCACATGTGGCCTGGTATACATGTATATACCTTAGACATGATCTGTCCATTTCTTTAGTCTTGCTTTTGTGGCCGATGCCACAGCTCAGTTACATATTCATGTTCACCTGATATATCCGCAGTGTGTACAGTCATCCACACATAGACCACACAAAGCCTGGTACCGATTAGACGTAGGTCTCGAGCGGTGCCACTGGGAGCCTATCTATCGATTCTTAAAATGATGATCCAGGCATAGAAATATGCAGACAGGTGGTCGAAGATACCCAGCAACAGAAGAAGAAAGAGTTATATAACCTGGAGGTCAACACCGCGAACATATCAGAAGTAAAAATCTTGTTGTGTTTTGGAGCCAGGCAGGCGCCGTCAACAAGCGGCCATGTAAACATTCGGTCCAACTCGGGGGCCATCTCAAAGTATGGGCGGAAAGAAAGGCGACGGCGCCAAGCCGTCGTCTGGAGACAAACGGACCAGGAGCCGACCTATCATCGCGCGCTTCACATTCTTTCCTGACAGGGAAAAGGTACGGAGGAACAAGCAACGCCTTCGTGGGACCAACATCTTTGTCAAGGAGGATTTCCCGAGGGAACTGCAGGAGCATCGCGGGACACTAATCCCGGTCATGAGAGCGGCACGACGAGACGGCAAGCGCGCCATAGTGCAAGGGGACAGACTTTTGGTAGATGGCAAAGCATACACGGTGGATAAGTTGGGGTCTCTCCCCGAGAGTTGGCTGCAGTGTGACAGATAACAAGGTCTATATGCTAACCCAGGTATGTTGGTTAAAATAATCTTTGCAAAAATGTTTTTGATACGACCCCTAAACCAAGCGACCGTGACACCGAGCTGGGTACAGGTGTGGGTCAGTAGTGCCAAGCGGCCATGAGTTAATTTAGAATTTAATTTTTGTTCTATGGGCGGCCGTGTGTGTTTAGCCTGATTTGGGTATTGGTGGGGCCGATTTCGATTGGTGTGTTGCTCTCTCGCGTAATTCTAGTAAGAGGGGCTGAAAACATATATCACATTTATACTTGTATAACTGTCATAGCTGTAGGAACTGAGATGAACTTTTACGGGGTGCAATGTATGCGCTAATTTTCGATTTATATCGTGTCGCACTCAGCGTGTATTGGTGTGGGGTACCCATGAATGGCCTCGCCTCCTCCGTCGTTCTGCCTCATTGGTGGTCCCTTTATTGTGTATATGCGGATATTCCTTCTTCAAGGCCCTCCCATCGATGGCCACACCGTCCGCCTCCATTCGTGTTGATCATTTGTACTTCCGGCCTTGTTCTTCGGGGTTAGTATGTATAGTTCGCACATTCATTCTTGAAAAGATATGTACTCGGCTTGCGCCTCGTACATTCTTTTTCAAGAATGTACTGTTACATGGGCATTCTCCTTACCAGAACAGAGAACAACTAGGCATATTGTAAATAGAAGATAGGCTACCCATGTGCACCGCTGGGACCCTCGTTCTACCGCTGGGGGCCCTTTGGTGATTTTTTTCTTTTTTTCTTCTTCTTTTCCCCTTCATTTTTTTTTGTTATCGCTATTTGGTGGTACTTAGTTTAAATTTATATAGGCTAAATCCCGTAATATATACTCGAACAATGAAATCCATAATCGTACAAAGCAATGTGACAAAGACATCTATGATGAGAGTTACAGTAATAATTGACTTGTACATTAGAATAACGTGAACATGAGTCACCTGTCTATTTTTAGCATGAACGTTAGGGGACTTGCAACTCCGCCAAAAAATGTTCTTAACTGGCTTGTAGGGAAAAATGCCTGTGTGTATTGTCTGCAAGATATTCATTTGGATGAATTGAAACAAAGTGCTTTAAAAGAAGAATTCGACGGAACGTGCTATTTTAACTCCAATTCGTCACATGCTAGGGGGGTTGCTATCCTGTTAAGAAATACGTTTGAATACACTGTGCATGGCACGGATACCGATGAAGCTGGAAATCTGTTATTATTAGACGTCACACTCTACAGTAAAAGATTGACATTGGTTACTATTTATGGTCCGAATAAAGATTGTCCTGCGTTTTATGAGGAACTGTTAGAGAAAATAGACAAGTTTGAGAATACGAGCATTATCATATGTGGAGATTGGAACTTGGTGCTGGACTATAAATGTGATACGCGGGCTTATGTCAGAGAAAATAATGTAAAAAATCACATGCAAAGATTTTTTTTTTCTCTTTACGACGTTATCAGGTGAAATTAACTATACTCATTCCTAATGAAAACAAGAACTCAGTGGGACACTGATGATGGAAATTTAGGTCATATAGCGCGTTGAACGGGCAATTCGGGTAGCATACGCCTGATGTAGAGCAATGTGCGCGGGCGACTGCTATCTGTAGCAATGGGCGTAATCTATTACCCGATATGTACGGAATTGGTCGTTAAAGCGTGGTTGCGCTCGTGACGTCACTATGATGTCATGTGACGCACGTTCCGGCCGCAAATTTAGTGCCAAATTAGACCTTAAACTAAGATGCATTTTGAAGTTCACAGTGATTGTCACGGTTAAGTAATAATGGTACTATCAAGTTTACCCTTTATTGAAGATAACGTCATCGTGACGTCACATGACGTCATTTGACTATCGAGATAATGCTCTAGATGGCTTCTACTTATGTTTATATACCTATTTATGAAGTGACGGTAACTATTGCCAAAGTAGATGAACATGACGCAAGGCGAACATTTCCTAAGAGTACGTTTGCTATGACGTCAGTTTTGACGCACACTTATCCCCTGCGCCAAAAAAGGTCGGCACGGCATAAGTTGTCCCTGAAGAGTACCTGTAACGTCAAATAAACTGGAAGTCGCCACCACGTATATTAGCTGAGTAATAGCCTCCGTAAGATGTGGACGTCATGACGTCATAGTCACGTCATGGCTGTACGCACGACAACGTCCACGTCGAAAAACGCGAACGTTTCACAACGTCAACTATTTGTCACATGATCACAACTCTATCATGTTTTGCTCCATTTTGACGAGACCTTAAAGATGGCCAAAATCTTCATTGACTCATAATTGAAGATTCGCCGAGGAGTCGTCCCACTTTGAAGCGTTCTAGCGCCCACACAAAGCGCGATTTGTCCATCGGAGCATACAGTGATATGTAGAGGCATCCTGTTTACTAATTGGCACAAAGATTGTAGCTCTACCATGGTTTTAAGATTTTTGACAATTTTGAGAAACAGACTATACTCCGTATGTTTACAATGGGCCCAAATGTTCTGTTGCCATGGAAACAAAACTAGGAGATACAATTGCCGTTTTGACTTTTGGGAATTCATGAGACGTCCACTTGAAAGAATCGTGGCGATTTTTTAGGCCAATGGACATAGCCGTTTGTGCGTTATGAGGCTATATACATAAGCTATATTTCCCCATAGTAAAAATAGGGACTCTTAACATGGGATTCCCTATGAAAAAATGTTTCGCCCTCTAGCGGAAAAAGTGAAATAGAAGTTATCTTTCTTTAAGTAAGAAACAACTAGGCGGTAAAATTAGAGGTCCAATGACCCAATTCCGATCTCTTTATTCCCAGTATTAAGCGTATAGTGAATTTATTTCTTCTTTAAATGTTTTATTTTTCTGCCGTCACGTGACGTCATCGATTGTAACATTTTTTATTTTAAATGGGTCACATCGACTCCCTTAAGAAACTATTGAAGGGTGACGACGATTGAAAAAGGCAAAGTGGGAAAAAAATGTCCATCTACTTTTAACATACCGAAGCGGTTAATTATGACGTCATTTTGCGCGAAAACGAGTTAGACGCATCTGAAAATAATACATTATAAAGTTGTGTCCCCCACTAAGAGACACATTTTGACGCAAGTCTCATCTCTCTACATCCGTTATTAAACAAACTAGAGAGTTTCTAAGTGTTTTTTATTATTGGATGACATTGACCTTGACCTTTGATCTTTTGACCTGCGTGACGATTATATTGTAGCCCTAGTGTGTAGCTATGTACTACTATCAAAGATCGCTTCAGCCATTAGGACGCCAGGGCACCTTTAATTTTTGAATTTCAGCGAAAATTTCTCGCTGAGACAGACATACAAACAAGAACTCAGTGGGACACTGATGATGACGAAAATCGACGTTAGGTCGAAGAGCGTGTCTATCTGAACATGTTGATCGAAACCGCGACCGTCCACGATGATTATTAAGGGAATGAGGGCCATTTCTAGATTGCGATTTGTGCTGAACAGCGCATATAGGGGGCAATTTTGGATAAACAGCGCGTATACGGGACAATTCGGGCTAAACAGCGCGTACAACGGGAAATTTAAGCCAAATAGCGCATTCATCCGACAACGTGCGCACCGCAGGCTCTATTTTGAGCAGTGTGCAATGAACAATTAACCGATATTAACGGAATTACAGGTAAAGCCGTCGTTTGTGCCAGTAACGTGAGGATCGCGTCATGTGACGCATCTTCCGCCCACCAATTTAATGCCATATTAGAGTTTAAGTGGTCATGAAATTTTGTTCTCAAAAGCGATTGCTTGACTCATTATGAATGGCGCTACGAATTTTACTTTTTATCTAATAATACGTCATCGTGACGCGACATGACGTCATTTGACGTTTGCGAAAATGCTTAAGATGGCTTCTACTTCTTTAATATACCTACGTATCAACTCGGGCTATGACAACTATTGCCAAAGTGGCTGAAAATAAAGCAAGCCCAACATTTCGTACGAACACGTTAGCTATGACGTCATTTTTGACGCATACTTATCCCCTGCGCCAAAAAAGTTACATACGGCACAAACTGTCCCTGAACACGACCTGCAACGTCAAGCAACCCGAAAGTCGCCATACCCTGTAATAGCTGAGTAATAGCCTACGTAAGATGTGACGTCATGACGTCATGGTGACGTTATGACGTGACGCACGACAACGTCCAAGTGGCAATATGCCAAGCTTTACTGCCACAACTTATTCGATTAAAGAGCTAGGCGATAGAAAGATTAGTCCTTCAGCTATGGCTTGGCGAAATGGCCAAAAATTGCATTAGCTTATCATTGCGGAAGCACGGAGACCGACGGCAAAAACAAAGAACACTGTAGGCGAAGCAATATAGCAACCAATTTGTTTCTTTTACTATTTTTCTGACCATCAACGTTCCCAACCATTTGACGCAAACATCACAGCTCTAGCTTGTTTTTCTGATTTTTGACGATTTTTTCAAGATGAACACAATCTCCATTCACTCATCATTGGCGGCCCCGCGAAGGTGTCGTCCCACTTCGGAGCGCTCTAGCGCCATAACTAGACAACATCCGCCTAATTAAAGCACTAAGTGATCTGAAGATACTTATTGGCAACTAGTTGGCGAAAAGATTGCAATTTTAGCATTTGTATCTGATTTCTGACGATTTTTCTTTAAATGGCCAGAATCTATATGTTTAGCATTAGGCCAGTGGCTTCGTTGCCATGGAAACAAAAATTAATATTGAGATCGCCGTGTTTTTTCTTATAGCTTGCTTTGCGATGATAGTACCTCACTGTGTGGCGAAAGAGACTAAAATTGTTTGAACG
Organism: Arenicola marina; assembly: GCA_964019135.1. Taxonomy (NCBI): domain Eukaryota; kingdom Metazoa; phylum Annelida; class Polychaeta; family Arenicolidae; genus Arenicola; species Arenicola marina. The sequence continues at coordinate 431,656 of OZ025250.1, forward strand.
GAAGTAGGTCATATTCGACCAAGTTCATTTTTCCCCATAGGATTACATGTTAAACGATTTCGACTATATACCAAAAAGTAATAATGCTATGTCACCATGTTCACAGATTATGACTCAGCTTAGTATTATCCATCCACAGCTGCAAGCATTGAGCGATGGCTTGAATGGGACGCCCGTGGGAGCCGCTGCTAGTGCCAAAAAGCCGTATCTTTCACCATTGGCCAAATTTCGAAAAAATCCTGTGACGTCACTTTTTTCTCCAATTGCATATGATAAGCACTGTTGCTACTAGGTATCATGTTTAACTAAGACAAAAATCCCGGTGTTGTTTGCTGGAGGCACTTGCGACATATGCGACAAAACATTTTTTCCCAGCCTAAAGATACAGCCCTTTTAACATGGGAAGTCCCATAGAGAAATGCCGTAGGCCCTGGAACCGGAAGTAAGATAGGAACGTATTGTGTTTAGTTTGTAGCTATACGAGGAACTACTTTTCCTACAATATGATGCTACTCACTAATTTTTCTGATTTTTGACGATTTTTTTTAAGTATCAAAAGTGACGTCATCGTGAAGTCACGTGACGCATCAGAGAACTCTAAGATTCGACACAACTCATCTCAATTCATATTTCTATGGCATATTAGAACATCATAGCGATAGCTTGATGGCAAATGTGCCCAAAAGCGAGAAAACTGACAGAGGTCATTTAGTGCGTTTTCCGCAAAACTTACGACCTCATTTTACTCAAAAATGAGTGTTACGCATCAAAAAGTAAACAATGACTGAAAATTGCGCCTTGAATGCTAGCACATCTTGAAACTGACCAGAGATCTCTAGCGTCAATATTAACGGAGATATAAGCGTTTTTAGTTTTATTTTTTCAAAAAATCGCTGTGACCTTGACCTTTGACCTTTTAACCCGGGTTACGAGTATGGTGTAGCCCTATAGCCTAGCTATTAGATACTAAAGACTGCGAACCGATGTATGCAGTCGTTAGGTCACAAGACGACTTCCCGTTTTTTAGTGAAACAGATATACAAACGAACAAACAAACACGACCAACTGACATATGACGAAAATTGAAAATTTTCGTCATAACAAACACGACCGACCGACATATGACGAAAATTGAAAAGTTTCGTCATAACAAACACGACCGACTGACATATGACGAAAATTGAAAATTTAAAAAGTTATAACAAGACAGTTGATGCGCTCAGGGACAAGTACATTGCGGGAGTTACGGAACTACTAGACAAGAAGCACGCCGAAGAAGTCCCACGCGATCAGCTAGACCGCCACGATGGTTATGTGTGGTATTTGCCGCATCATCCAGTGATTCATCATAGGAAGCCGGACAAGGTACGCATAGTTTTCGATTGCGCCGCACAATGTGGCACTTCTCTTAATGACAACGTGCACCAAGCATCTGACTTAACCAACAAGCTTCTAGGAGTGTTGATACGCTTTAGAGAAGACCCCATCGCCTTCATGGCCGATGTCGAAGGAATGTTCCACCAGGTCCTTGTTAACGAAGCTGATCGTGATGCACTCCGGTTCTTGTGGTGGGAGAATGACGACCCAGCGAAACCCACCCAGGTGTACCGAATGACCTCTCATCTGTTCGGCGGGGTATGGAGTCCGAGCTGCGCCAATTTCGCGCTCAAGCGTACGGCGTCCGAACATGGTCTGGAATACAGTGTCGAGACTGTTTCGACCATAGATAAGAATTTCTACGTCGATGACTGCCTGAAGGCAGTGCCAAATGTGGCAATGGCGACTACTCATGTAAGAGAACTGCGAGAGTTGCTGGCAAAAGGCGGTTTCCGACTTAACAAGTGGGTCAGCAACTCACGGGAGGGGTTGGGGTCGGTTTCCAAGACGGAATGGGCCAAGGAGACCAAATCTTTAGACCTAGATCGCGAGGCTTTACCTACTGAGCGAGCACTTGAAGTACTCTGGGAGGTGGAAAAGGACACCTTCGGGTACGACGTCAAAGTGAACAACAAACCCTGCACTCGTAGAGGTCTGCTGAGTGTACTCGGCTCAGTGTATGACCCTCTGGGTTTCGTCGGCCCATACGTAATGTTGGCAAAAATACTGTTCCACCATTTATGCAGAATAAAATCTGGCTGGGATGATCCTATGCCGGAAGTCATCGCCAGGCAATGGGGCCGGTGGTTGGATCAATTGCCTACCCTCCGCGGTTGGTCCATCCCGCGTTGCATCAGACCAACAGTTGACGGCGATATTGCGACCACGGCACAGCTCCATCATTTTGTGACGCATTTGAGAAAGGTTCTGGCGCCGTGTCGTATCTGAGGGTGGTGGACGCCATAGATCGTGTTCATTGCGCCCTGCTAATGTTCAAAGCCAGGTGATCTGGTGATTATCAGATACGAGAGCACACCTCGTCATCAGTGGCCGCTCGGACTGGTCACTGTTCATCAAAGGGAAAGATGGACTTGTGAGATCTGCACAAGTGAAGACGCAGGCAACCGTGCTTCACCGGCCAACAGACAAGATCTGCCTCTTGGAAGGCGTCGACTAGTGATTGAGTTCACGAACATTTGACTGTGTGATTGATTATGTTCGCTTTTTTTTTGCTAAAATGTTATGTAGGCATTTTAGGGGCCGGTAATGTAGCGCACAGACTTATCGGCTAACTTCTTTGCACTTATCGGTTATAATTTATACCGGGGGGCCACCAGGGGGCTGCGTGTCGAGCGGAAGTTTGCTCTGTGTGTTTTCTAGTTGATACGACGTTTCATTGTTTAACAAGAAGCCCCAGCTTTGTAAGTTTGCTTTCTCTTGTTTTAAGTAATACTCCAGTTTACATTTATAGTGGATTACAGGGACGGGCCTTCCAACGATATACATTGAAAATAGACATTTTGTAAATGCAACCCTTAGGCGGATTACATTTTCAGCACCCCCCCCCCCCCCTCCCCGATTTCTTTTTAGACCCTGTTAGACCCTTCCCTGCTGTTACTGTTTGGTTAACAGATTAATGCGATCTGCTGATCAGTTTGGATTCTCCTTTGCCGTTAGCTTTGGTCAAGGTAGGGGCTGTCTTTCAACGTATCGCCGCACATGAACACTGTCATTTTGTTTTAAATACATGAAATGCATGCTTAACTCTCGATAGATCGAAATGTGCAAGACAATTCTGTCCAAGATACAATAATCCCAAAAAAATTCTTTCATTTGTTCACCAGTGGCAGTGTTTACTTTTCGTCTGCACGATACTTTCCAAAGGGCTTCCCCGGTAAATATAGCTCAGCCAATGAGAATGCGCGATTAGGCGGGGTCTCCGATCTCGGCTTGCAGCCAATGACTGCCTTGCACGAATTGGACAGTGACGGACTCTCCTCGGGTGAGGGGAGTCCGTGGAGCAGACTATGTTATCGCCCAGACGTACTTGCGGTTTTTCCATCTTCTCGTGCGCTTTCGATGTTGTTTTGCTTCAACTTTCGATCGAAGCATGGTTCGCATTTGTCTCGGCTTCAGTGTCAATGACGTAAGGTTGTGGCCGATGCAGGATCTTTAGGCGATGAAGGCTGGTTTGATCATACAACTCATCCTCCGGCTTTGGCGGATGACCAAAACACTGACTGTCACTGTCGCTGTGACTTACTCGGTTCTGTGACACCTGTCACTGTCAGTGTGGAGTTGGTGCCAGTTCTGTGACTTTTTAGAGATAACTAGGAACACACTTTTGTTTAGGTTCTTTCGAGAACCATATGTGCATCCAAAGGCAGTACACCTTTTTCGCGATATGCCAGCACACCTAACTGGTGTTTGTGTCGAAAGACGCAGCGCTGCTAAGCTAACGACTGCGAGTAGCGAACAACGAGTGTCAATAATGACGTCACGCACGGAAATTGCCGGAAAATACCGAACGCGCGGTGGAAAAGTACTCTAGCTAGCAGATGTCACAAAAAGCCTTCAGAAATAAAATTTGAGACCCGAAAAAAAAAAAAAAATTATAACCATTATTTTTATGGCGCAAGGTATCCGTACAATTATTTTTAAAAACCTTTGCATGTGATTTTTAAAGCGAAGAGAACTGTATTGAATTTAATAAAAAGGTTAGAATTGTTAGATTGCTGGCGTGTGAATCACCCGAACATGAGATGCTTCACTTGGACCAACTCGCAGCGCAAATCGCAACGCGCTAGATTAGATTTTTATTTAGTAACTGCGGATATCCATGCAATGATGAAAAGCGCAGACATAAAGCAAGGATATAGAACAGATCACTCTTTGGTTACAATCGATATAGATTTTTATTTAGCGGAGAGGGGTACAGGCTTCCGGAAATTTAATACATCTTTATTGCGAGACGTTGACTATGTAAAGCTGGTGAAGACATGTATCGCGACAACTGTTAATATGTATAGTAGCTCAGGTGACTGTTCAGAGAATAATTCAAGAACAAAAGGGTTATTACGAGAAGTTATATGCGAACTGTGACTATGCCCAGGCATCGGAACAAATGCCGGTTTTTTTAACGATAAAAATATTAAATGTCTCGATGATACATTAAAGGAGTTATGTGATGTCGATATCGAAAAAAGCAGAGAAATACTTCAAGTAGTTAAAAACATGAAAAATAATAAGTCGCCAGGAAGTGATGGGTTCCCTGTTGACTTTTATACATTTTTCTGGACCGATATAGGTGTCTATTTGGTTAGAAGTCTTCGATATGCATATGTAACAGGTTCTCTGTCGATTACTCAACGACAAGGGATTATAACTTGTTTGCCCAAGGGCGATAAGCGGCGAGAATATTTTAAGAATTGGCGCCCTATCTCTCTTCTTAACGCTGATTATAAAATATTATCAGATATTTTTGCTTACCGATTAAAAAATGTGCTCCCGGAAATAATCAGTTCGGCTCAGAAAGGTTTTATTCAAAATAGATTTATCGGAGAAAACACTAGATTGATCTATGATATCATGCACTATTTAATTCAGAATAGAAAATCTGGTATGCTTCTGCTTATAGATTTTGAAAAGTTGGAGTTATATACGTCAAGTATTACGGTCATATGGCTTCGGAGAATCTTTTATGAGATGGTTCAATATTTTATATGGATGTCCTGAGAGTTGTGTCATTAATAATGGGATTTTTTCACAGTTTTTTGCTTTCGGAAGAGGCTGTAGGCAGGGCGACCCATTATCGCCATATTTATTTATTTTGTCCATTAAGCCTTTGGCAATGGCTATTCAGCAAGATAATAATATTAAGGGCATAATTGTTGGAAAGAAAGAATATAAGATTGGACAGTACGCGGATGATACGTTTCTTTTATTAGATGGTAGTGAGTCATTCGTTAGAAATTCTTTACGGAAACTGAAGGCCTTCCATTACTGCTCTGGACTGAAAATTAATGTTGTCAAAACTAACTCTATATGGCTTGGGCAGTTTGAACAAGAAAAACAGAACATATGTCCAGATTTGCCATTGACTTGGGTAGGAGTTTCGGTTGTTAGGAATAAGTTTTCATGTTGACTTAAAGAAGATGGTAATGATAAATTCCAAAACTGCCGAATTTGAAAAGATTTTGAATGCATACAGTAAACGAAGGCTTTCGCTCCGTGGTCGGGTCACAGTAGTAAAAACTCTTGCCTTGCCGAAATTGATACATGTGATGTCTGCTCTACCTATGCCGGTTTTATCTAGACAAAATTGACGGTGCCATTCGAAATTTTGTTTGGAACAAGAAAAAACCTAAGCTCTCGTTAAATAGAATGGCCCAGTCAATAGAAGAGGGGGGCGTTAACCTTACGCATACAAAATCTATGTTGCAAACTTTAAAATTGACTTGGATTCAAAAACTTATCCGGCAAGATGGAGCATGGCAAGATTTGTTCTGTGACACTATTTGTGGTGAAAAAGTACATTGTTGGGAATTAGGTTTGCATTCAATAAGAACATTTATTAAGGTAGAAAACCCATTTTGGGCTAATGGTTTTAATTCCTGGTACTGCTACCGGCAAGTGAGCAAGGATATTGAGATTACCCATAATGTGTTGGAGTATCCGGAGTTTACCGTTGGAAATTGAAACGGGGAGATTTAGAACGAAGAAAGATCAACACTCTAACCGGTACAGGAGGAGGGAAGCGCATGAACGCTTATGTCGGATATGCTCATCCGGGGAGGTGGAAGATGAGGTACACTTTCTTTGCTGCTGTCGGGAGTATAGTAGTCAACGTGAAAACCTGTATCGGAAAGTATCTCATCCTGATTTTATGGCCCTGTCTAACTATGATAAATTGACTCATCTAATACAAAACTACTGGAAGGAGGTAGCGCAATTTTTAAGCAATGCATGGATGTCCCGGCGTAGTTTGTTATATAACTAAGATATAAAAAAAAAACTTAAACTTAAATTTAGTCAAATACTATTATTGTATCGTATTGATTTTTTGGGGTTCTTTTTTTTTTCTTTTTATTTCTTTTTTCTTTATGTCATAATTATTATATATATATATTTTTTTGTTTCTCTTTTTTGGCCGATTATGCGGCAGTCCTAACACCATCAATTTCACAGTCACTTGTAAGCCCGGTAGGGCTGGGTGAGGGGTTATATTTTGTGTTTAACTGGTTGTTAATGTTATCAGTTGTATACCTCATATGTGACTTAAATAAACAAATTACTTACTTACTTACATCCTTTGTGGAATACTTATTTTATGACTAATGTTATAAATAGAAAGACCGCATTTATCAAGAAAGGTATAGTTTTTGCTAATGATGTTATTAACGAACAAGAGGAGTTCATGGGCTGGAATGAATTTTGCATAAAGTTTGATATGCGCATAAATTTTGCGGATTTCTACGGGCTGATCCATTCTATTCCCTGAGAATGGAAATATGAAATGTCAGGAAGAGGTATAAAGCTAAAATCAGTTGTTTGTAAATTTACGAATCATATAAAGCAGATGAAGCGTGTGTGCAACGAAACTTATAAAACATTAGTTAAATCACCGATATACGGGCGGAATAATGAGCGTAAATGGTCAGATATTTTAGGTGTACAAATGGAAAGGGATACATGGAAAACATTATATAAATTATCGGTGAACGCCACTACGGATGAGAGAATGAGAAGTTTTCAGTTCATGATTTTACACAGAACAACCGTAACGAATAGGTTCTTATACATGAGTAAAATAGTTAACCCTGATATGTGTGGCTTTTGCGGTAATGAGTGTGAAACGATAGAACATCTATTTTATTATTGTCAACCAGTGAAGTCATTATGGTTAGAATTTATAGCTTTGTTTAGAAATGTCACTGAAGAAGACATTGGCGCATTTATTTGGTTTAAACATATTTTTCTTAAGCAATTGGAAATCAGGCAAAGCCTACAACAAATTCCTCTTGCCGAGGTACATAGTCACACAACTGTTAAAAATATAAAAATGTCAAAACTCGTGTGATATAAATTGTAGAACGATAAATTAGGTCATCTAAACCAGGGTATCAGTTGTTGTGAACAAAAAGTAAAGTAACTAAATGATTACACACAGGGTCAGTCCGATATACAGCCATGTTTTTAATTTTATATAATATGATTAGATATCAAAACGTTTACTCTTGGCTCGTGGACTAAACTCGTGGACCGCGACAAAAAATATCAGCGCTTACATCAAACGGAAAGTCAGGATTACCGTTTAAAATAGTCCCAATAGACACTGGAGCAGATAATCTTATTTGCCGCATGAGGGTATCCCGAATGTTACTGTAATGCTTACAAGAGAAAAAATAGTGAACTGCATCTTCCAGAGCTTCTCCACATGAACACAGGGGGCTATCAATTATATGCATATCATATAGACGCGATTTTAACAAGCTGCAATTCATCCTTATGCGAGCATGTATTATATTAATAAAGCACGTGCCCATCACATAGAGTTTGGTCAGCCTTGTCTGATTTTGGGCCGAAAATTATAAATGCCCCAACATTCGGCAGGCAGGGGTCTCTGGCTAATACCCTGCATGTATTGATAGTGGTTTTACTAATATTACATACTTTTTTCATATTCCTGACTTAACCCAGGATTTTGAATAACCATTTTCTTCTCCTCGAGTGGGTAGTTATAATATGGGTACCTACCATTGACCCCCATGAAAGACCACAAATAACTAGTATCTTAGATAACCGGATTATTCAGACATTTAGACTGCCATTAAGATATGTTACTAATGTTACGGGGTGGAGGGGGTGTTGTTCGGCTGTTTTCCGGATGCACTTACACAACCCAGCAAAGTGGCATTGACATGTACTTTATTAAGGTCAGAGGAAAAACCTGTAATAGTAAAATATAAAAATAAGCAAAGTTACATGAAAACATTGGCTCCGAGTCGATGATGATGGAACGCCATGACTAATGTTCCCTGACCTTGTACTGACCCCAGTAGGATGGGGTGAGTACCTGGGTCACTAATGTTCCCTGACCTTGTACTGAAGGGGTCCAGTAGGATGGGGTGAGTACCTGGGTCACTTATGTTCCCTGACCTTGTACTGAAGGGGTCCAATAGGATGGGGTGAGTACCTGGGTCACTAATGTTCCCTGACCTTGTACTGAAGGGGTCCAGTAGGATGGGGTGAGTACCTGGGTCACTTATGTTCCCTGACCTTGTACTGAAGGGGTCCAGTAGGATGGGGTGAGTACCTGGGTCACTAATGTTCCCTGACCTTGTACTGAAGGGGTCTAGTAGGATGGGGTGAGTACCTGGGTCACTAATGTTCCCTGACCTTGTACTGAAGGGGTCCAGTAGGATGGGGTGAGTACCTGGGTCACTTATGTTCCCTGACCTTGTACTGAAAGGGTCCAATAGGATGGGGTGAGTACCTGGGTCACTTATGTTCCCTGACCTTGTACTGAAGGGGTCCAGTAGGATGGGGTGAGTACCTGGGTCACTAAGGTTCCCTGACCTTGTACTGAAGGGGTCCAATAGGATGGGGTGAGTACCTGGGTCACTTATGTTCCCTGACCTTGTACTGAAGGGGTCTAGTAGGATGGGGTGAGTACCTGGGTCACTAATGTTCTCTGACCTTGTACTGAAGGGGTCCAGTAGGATGGGGTGAGTACCTGGGTCACTTATGTTCCCTGACCTTGTGCTGATGGGGTGCAATAGGATGGGGTGAGTGCCTGGGTCACTAATGTTCCCTGACCTTGTACTGAAGGGGTCCAATAGGATGGGGTGAGTACCTGGGTCACTTATGTTCCCTGACCTTGTACTGAAGGGGTCCAATAGGATTGGGTGAGTACCTGGGTCACTTATGTTTCCTGACCTTGTGCTGAAGGGGTCTAGTAGGATGGGGTGAGTACCTGGGTCACTAATGTTCCCTGACCTTGTACTGAAGTGGTCCAGTAGGATGAGGTGAGTACCTGGGTCACTTATGTTCCCTGACCTTGTGCTGATGGGGTGCAATAGGATGGGGTGAGTACCTGGGTCACTAATATTCCCTGCTCTTGTTCTCTGACCTTGTACTGAGAGGGTGGAGCGAGTACTTATTAATATGGGACGGTGAGGGCTTCAGATAGCCCGTCATAGCAGAACGCAGCAGCACTGCAGGCACTGGTTGAACTTTGACCTCTGTGGCAAGGTGGGTGACACCCGGCTGCCGTCCTGTGTGCTGGCGGCTGACTCGAGCCTCACCTCTCGCCGAATCCCGTTCCTGCGCACTTCTCGCTCCGGTTCATAATGAACGGAACGATGAAGCCCCAACATCACGTGACTGCCCTCTAAACACTTTCGCGTGACGTCACTGCTCGGGGACGCCTCCTGTGTTACGTCATCATGGTTGTGTTCGGGCACTTCCGGTCTGCTGCAGTCAGGCAGGGCACTATGTGAACGCGAAGGGGGGAGGGCGCGGAGCGAAGGAGGCACGTGTTGGGGAAGGCTGCTGTGTCTGGGACTGTCCATAGGGCCGGGCGAACTGAGGTCACAGCTGGAGGCAGCGTCCATGATCCAGGCCACCTCCGTCCCGTAGTCGTCCAGACTGAGATGTTTGGTGGGGGGTGGTGGGAGGGGCACCTGGCGCCCCCCGCGACGTCGTCCGCCCAGAAAGGCAAGCCTGGACAGAGCGCCGCGGTGAGGAGACTCCGTCGCGTGTGCCAGCCGCTCAGTAGCACTCTGGAGGCCGGTGTGGGTGGCTTTAGGTGGCGGGGGTGCCTCCTCCTGGAGGCCGGTGTGGGTGGCTTCTGGTGGCGGGGGTGCCTCCCCCTGGAGGCCGATGTGGGTGGCTTCTGGTGGCGGGGGGGCCTCCCGCTCAAAGACGTCGTCCTCGAGACTGCAGTAGGCGGTGAGGAGCGGGGCGGTGGCGTTGCGGACCATCTCGAAGGCCCTGAGTTTGTCGGGAGCGTAGAGCGTCAGGCTCTGGCGGTGCTCTCGCATCACGTGGATGACGGAGACGAAACCCCGGTCCAGCGCGATGTCCTCGGGCCGCTTCCCGGCGTTGTTCAACACATTCTTACTGGCGCCCCGGTTAATCAGCGTGCGCACGGCCTCCTTGTTGCCATGGCAGCAGGCGTGGTGCAGCGGGCTCTGGGCCTTGAAGTCCTGGGCGTTCGGGTCCGCGCCGTGCAGCAACAGCAGCTTCGTCACATCCGTGTTGCCAGATTTGGCCGCCAGGTGTAGCGGCGTGAGGCTGTGTCTGTCCGTGGCCTGCACGCTGGACCCCTTCAGGATGAGCAGCTCGGTGACGTCAGACTGGCCCTGCAGCGCGCTCAGGTGGATGGGCAGCTGGTCGGCGCCGTCACGCGCGTTCACCGAGGCTCCCTCATGCAGGAGCAGCTTGGCCATGTCATAGCTGCCCCACCCCGCCGCCTTGTGCAGCGGCGCCATGCCGAAGCCGTCACGTGACTCCGTACTGGCCAGCGAATGCAACAGCATCTTCGCACACGTGATCCGCGGTAACACGCATGCGTAGTGCAGGGGCGTCTGATGGCGCTCATTCAATACGTCGACGGTGGCGCCCCTCTTGAGGAGAATGCGCACCAGGTCCGCCTTGCCGTGAAGCGAGGCTAAGTGAAGAGCAGAGAAACCGTCCGTGTCGGATAAATCTAAGTTTACGCCGCACTTTGCATAATACTTCAACATGGCTGCCTCACCGCGCACAACACTTAGGTGGAGGGGACAGCAACCCTCGCGCTGCGCCTGCGCAGTCACCATATTGCGCACAAAAGTCTTGGCTTCCGGTTTCTCACCGTCGGGGTGCAGCATTAACAGATGGAGAGGCGTGAACTCATCTTGATCACGTGACGTGACGTCAGCGTCCCGGTCGACCAATAAGCGAGCAACGTCGAGACCAAGACGCTCTTCGTTCAAGAAACAGAAATGTAGCGGGGTGCGTCCTCTGTCGTCAGTGCCATCAACCTGCTGGCCGCGCTCGACCAACGTCTGTATCGTCGTGGTGTCATCCCAGTAGGCGGCCGTGTGCAGCATGTGGCGCCCCTCGCGGAAGCGGAGGCCGCCGAGCAGCGACGCCTGCTTGCGGACGAAGTGCCGGAAGTGGAGCTCGGCCTCCGACCCGGGCGCCCGCGCCAGGCTGTAGCAGTAGTCGGCGCCCGACCTCAGGCTGAGACTCTCCAGCCTCAGGTCCGCGCCTTGCTCCAGCAGGACCGACGCCAATTCAAACTTGTTGTTCTTCAGGGCGTAGTGGAGCGGCGTCTTCCCGCTGGCGTCCGCGATGTTCACGTTATACACATGCGCCGACAACAACATCTTCACCGCCTTGAAATTACCGCTGATGGCCGATAGGTGGAGCGGTGTGCGGCCTGTCGAGTCCCGGATGTGATCGCTGTCCACGTGCAACTTTCGCCGCTCACTGGAACACGCTCCGGACGTCGTCCGCGCCGAACCTCTTTGCCGGGTCTCTCCGCCATGGTGAGTCACGTGACTAGTGGGGAGCCCGCGCGCTGAGTGCCCAGCGGCCCGACACGAGACGCTGCGTTGTACCCCTTCCCGTACCTCCTCCCGTACCCTCTCCCGTACCGGTTCTCTGTGCGTCAGGGCACCACGGTGACTGGCGGGCACGTCGCCGGTCGGGTGGCCTCCTACCAGTACCCGCCGGGGACTGGTCGCTGGCACCCGAGGCTGTATTCCTCCGCCATGGTGGCCGGGAGTGGCGTGGCGCGCCGACTGCGGTGGCTGCACCCCGCGGAGTCGGACAGTCGGGTGTCTGATGACGTCAGCCTCCTCCTCCGCGTTCTCCTCCAGACCGCTCATGTCGCCCATTGGCACACTACAACCAGAGAACAACGGTCAATAGACCACAGCATGGTGGTCAACACAACAAGGACACAACGTCAGTAAACCACAGAACGATGGTCGTCACAACAGGGATACAGCGGTCAAAAAACCTCAGCACGATGGTCAACACAACAGGGATACGTCGGTCAATACATCACAGCACGATGGTCAACACCACAGGGACAGAGCGGTCAATACACCACAGCACGATGGCCAACACAACAGAGACAGAGCGGTCAATACACCACAGCACGATGGTCAACACAACAGGGACAGAGCGGTCAATACACCACAGCACGATGGTCAACAAAACAGGGACAGAGCGGTCAATACACCACAGCACGATGGTCAACAAAACAGGGACAGAGCGGTCAATACATCACAGCACGATGGTCAACACCACAGGGACAGAGCGGTCAATACACCACAGCACGATGGCCAACATAACAGGGACAGAGCGGTCAATACACCACAGCACGATGGTCAACAAAACAGGGACAGAGCGGTCAATATACCACAGCACGATGGTCAACACCACAGGGACAGAGCGGTCAATATACCACAGCACGATGGTCAACACAACAGGGACAGAGCGGTCAATACACCACAGCACGATGGTCAACACAACAGGGACAGAGCGGTCAATATACCACAGCACGATGGTCAACACAACAGGGACAGAGCGGTCAATACACCACGGCACGATGGTCAACACAACAGGGACAGAGCGGTCAATACACCACGGCACGATGGTCAACAAAACAGGGACAGAGCGGTCAATATACCACAGCACGATGGTCAACACAACAGGAATACAGCGGTCAATACACCACAGCACGATGGTCAACACAACAGGAATACTGCGGTCAACACACCACAGCACGATGGCCAACACAACAGAGACAGAGCGGTCAATACACCACAGCACGATGGTCAACACAACAGGGACAGAGCGGTCAATACACCACAGCACGATGGCCAACACAACAGGGATACAACGGTCAATACACCACAGCACGATGGTAAACACAACAGGAATACAGCGGTCAATATACCACAGCACGATGGCCAACACAACAGGGATACAGCGGTCAATACACCACAGCACGATGATAAACACAACAGGGACAGCACGGTCAATACACCACAGCACGATGGTCAACACAAAAGGGCCAGAGCGGTCAATGCACCACAGCACGATGGCCAACACAACAGACAGAGCAGTCAATACACCACAACACGATGGCCAACACAACAGGGACAGAGCGGTCAATACACCACAGCACGATGGCCAACACAACAGGGACAGAGCGGTCAATATACCACAGCACGATGGCCAACACAACAGGGACAGAGCGGTCAACACACCACAGCACGACGGCCAACACAACAGGGACAGACCGGTCAATACACCACAGCACGATGGCCAACACAACAGGGACAGAGCGGTCAATACACCACAGCGCGGTGGTCAACACAACAGGGACAGAGCGGTCAATACACCACAGCACGATGGCCAACACAACAGGGATACAGCGGTCAATACTCCGCAGCACGATGGTCAACACAACAGGGACAGAGCGGTCAATATACCACAGCACGATGGTCAACACAACAGGGACAGAGCGGTCAATACACCACAGCACGATGGCCAACACAACAGAGACAGAGCGGTCAATACACCACAACACGATGGCCAACACAACAGGGATAGAGCGGTCAATACACCACAGCACGATGGCCAAAACAACAGGGACAGAGCGGTCAATATACCACAGCACGATGGCCAACACAACAGGGAGAGAGCGGTCAATACTCCACAACACGATGGTCAACACAACAGGGACAGAGCGGTCAATACACCACAGCACGAACGTCAACACAACAGGGACAGAGCGGTCAATACACCACAGCACGATGGTCAACACAACAGGGATACAGCGGTCAATACACCACCGGCACGATGGCCAACACAACAGGGACAGAGCGGTCAATACACCACAGCACGATGGCCAACACAACAGGGACAGAGCGGTCAATACACCACAGCACGATTGCCAACACAACAGGGACAGAGCGGTCAATACACATCAGCACGATGGTCAAGACAACAGGGACAGAGCGGTCATTACACCACAGCACGATGGTCGTCACAACAGAGACAGAGCGTTCAATACACCACCGGCACGATGGCCAACACAACAGGGACAGAGCGGTCAATACACCACAGCACGATGGCCAACACAACAGGGACAGAGCGGTCGATATACCACAGCGCGGTGGTCAACACAACAGGGACAGAGCGGACAATACACCACAGCACGATGGCCAACACAACAGGGACAGAGCGGTCAATACACCGCATCACGATGGTCAACACAACAGGGATACAGCGGTCAATACACCACAGCACGATGGTCAACACAACAGGGACAGAGCGATCAATACACCACAGCACGATGGTCAACACAATAAGAACAGAGCGGTCAATACACCACAGCACGATGGCCAACACAACAGGGATACAGCGGTCAATACAACACAACACGATGGTCAACACAACAGGGACAGAGCGGTCAATACACCGCATCACGATGGTCAACACAATAGGGATACAGCGGTAAATACACCACAGCACGATGGTCAGCACAACAGGGACAGAGCGGTCGATACACCACAGCACGATGGCCAACACAACAGGGATACAGCGGTCAAACACCACAACACGATGGTCAACACAACAGGGACAGAGCGGTCAATACACCACAGCACGATGGCCAACACAACAGGGATACAGCGGTCAAACACCACAACACGATGGTCAACACAACAGGGACAGAGCGGTCGATACACCACAGCACGATGGCCAACACAACAGGGATACAGCGGTCAAACACCACAACACGATGGTCAACACAACAGAGATACAGCGGTCAATACACCACAGCACGATGGTCAACACAACAGGGACAGAGCGGTCAATACACCACAGCACGATGGTCAACACAACAGGGACAGAGCGATCAATATACCACAGCATGATGGTCAACACAACAGGGACAGAGCGGTCAATACACCACAGCACGATGGCCAACACAACAGGGACAGAACGGTCAATACACCACAGCACGATGGTCAACACAACAGAGACAGAGCGGTCAATACACCCCAGCACGATAGTCAACACAACAAGGACAGAGCGGTCAATATACCACAGCACGATGGTCAACACAACAGGGACAGAGCGGTCGATACACCACAGCACGATGGTCAACACAACAGGGATACAGCGGTCAATACACCACAGTTTGATGGTCAACACAACAGGGACAGAGCGGTCAATACACCACAGCACGATGGTCAACACAACAGGGACAGAGCGGTCAATACATCACAGCATGATGGTCAACACAACAGATACAGAGCGGTCAATACACCACAGCACGATGGCCAACACTACAGGGACAGAGCGGTCAATACACCACAGCACGATGGTCAACACAACAGAGACAGAGCGGTCAATACACCACAGCACGATACTCCACACAACAAGGACAGAGCGGTCAATATACCACAGCACGGTGGCCAACACAACAGGGACATAGCGGTCAATACACCACAGCACGATGGTCAACACAGCAGCGATACAGCGGTCAATGTACCACAGCACGATGGTCAACCCAACGGGAATACAGCGGTCAATACAGCACAACACGATGGCCAACACAACAGGGATACAGCGTTCAACACACAACAGCACGATGGTCAACTCAACGGGGAGAGAGCGTTCAATACACCACAACACGATGGCCAACACAACAGGGACAGAGCGGTCAATACACCACAGCACGATGGTCAACACAACAGGGATACAGCGGTCGAAACACCACAGCCCGATGGTCAACACAACAGGGATACAGCGTTCAACAGACAACAGCACGATGGTCGTCACAACAGGGACAGAGCGGTCAATACCCCACAGCACGATGGTCAACACAACAGGGATACAGCGGGCAACACACCACAGCACGATGGTCAGCACAACAAGGATACAGCGGGCAACACACCACAGCACGATGGTCAACACAACAGGGATACTGTGGTCAATACACCGCAGCACGATGGCCAACACAACAGGAATACAGCGGTCAATACACCACAGCACCATGGCCAACACAACAGGGATACAGCGGTCATTACACCACAGCACGATGGCCAGCACAACAGGGACAGAGCCGTCAAAAAACCTCAGCACGATGGTCAACGCAACAGGGACAGAGCGGTCAATATACCACAACACGATGGTCGTCACAACACGGACAGAGAGGTCAATACACCACAGCACGATGGCCAACACAACAGGGACAGAGCGGTCAATACACCACAGCACGATGGCCAACGCAACAGGGACAGAGCGGTCAATATACCACAGCACGATGGTCAACACAACAGAGACAGAGCGGTCAATATACCACTGCACGATGGTCAAGACAACAAGGACAGAGCAGTCAATACCCCACAGCACGATGGTCAACACAACAAGGATCGAGCGGTCAATACACCACAGCACGATGGTCAACACAACAGGGATACAGCGGTCAAACACCACAGCACGATGGTCAACACAACAGGGACAGAGCGGTCAATACACCGCATCACGATGGTCAACACAACAGGGATACAGCGGTCAAACACCACAGCACGATGGTCAACACAACAGGGACAGAGCGGTCAATACACCGCATCACGATGGTCAACACAACAGGGATACAGCGGTCAATACACCACAGCACGATGGCCAACACAACAGGGACAGAGCGGTCAATACACAACAGCACGATGGTCAACACAACAGGGACAGAGCGGTCAATACACCACAGCACGATGGCCAACACAACAGGGATACATCGGTCAATATACCACAGCACGATGGTCAACACAACAGGGATACAGCGGGCAACACACCACAGCACAATGGTCAACACAACAGGGATACTGTGGTCAATACACCACAGCACGATGGCCAACACAACAGGAATACAGCGGTCAATACACCGCAGCACGATGGCCAACACAACAGGAATACAGCGGTCAATACACCGCATCACGATGGCCAACACAACAGGGATACAGCGGTCATTACACCACAGCACGATGGTCAGCACAACAGGGACAGAGCCGTCAAAAAACCTCAGCACGATGGTCAACGCAACAGGGACAGAGCGGTCAATACACCACAGCACGATGGCCAACACAACAGGGACAGAGCGGTCAATATATCACAGCACGATGGCCAACACAACAGGGACAGAACGGTCAATATACCACAGCACGATGGTCAACACAACAGGGACAGAGCGGTCAATACACCACAGCACGATGGCCAACACAACAGGGACAGAGCGGTCAATACACCACAGCACGATGGTCAACACAACAGGGGCAGAGCGGTCAATATACCACAGCACGATGGTCAACACAACAGAGACAGAGCGGTCAATATACCACTGCACGATGGTCAACACAACAGAGACAGAGCGGTCAATATACCACTGCACGATGGTCAACACAACAGGGACAGAACGGTCAATACACCACAGCACGATGGCCAACACAACAGGGACAGAGCGGTCAATATACCACAGCACGATGGTCAACACAACAGGGACAGAGCGGTCAATATACCACAGCACGATGGTCAACACAACAGGGACAGAGCGGTCAATATACCACAGCACGATGGTCAACACAACAGAGACAGAGCGGTCAATACACCACAGCACGATGGTCGTCACAACAGGGACAGAGCGGTCAATATACCACAGCACGATGGTCAACACAACAGAGACAGAGCGGTCAATATACCACTGCACGATGGTCAACACAACAGGGACAGAACGGTCAATACACCAAAGCACGATGGCCAACGCAACAGGGACAGAGCGGTCAATACACCACAGCCCGATGGACGTCACAACAGGGACAGAGCGGTCAATACACCACACACCCCTCTAGCCAGAGGCCTCACCAGTCTCTACAGAGTACACCCCTGTACCCTGAGGCCTCACCACTCTCTACAGGGTACACCCCTGTACCCCGAGGCCGCACCACCCTCTACAGGGTACACCCCTGTACCCCGAGGCCTCACCACCCTCTATAGGGTACACCCCTGTACCCCGAGGCCTCACCACTCTCTACAGGGTACACCCCTGTACCCCGAGGCCTCACCACCCTCTACAGAGTACACCCCTGTACCCTGAGGCCTCACCACTCTCTACAGGGTACACCCCTGTACACCGAGGCCGCACCAGTCTCTACAGAGTACACCCCTGTACCCTGAGGCCTCACCACCCGCTACAGAGTACACCCCTGTACCCTGAGGCCTCACCAGACTCTACAGAGTACACCCCTGTACCCTGGGGCCTCACCACTCTCTACAGGGTACACCCCTGTACCCTGAGGCCTCACCACCCTCTACAGGGTACACCTTTGTACCCCGAGGCCTCACCGCCCTCTACAGGGTACACCCCTGTACCCCGAGGCCTCACCGCCCTCTACACGTTACACCCCTGTACCCAGAGGCTTCACCGCCCTCTACACGATACACCCCTGTACCCAGAGGCCTCACCACCCTCTACAGAGTACACCCCTGTACCCTGAGGCCTCACCGCCCTCTACAGGGTACACCCCTGTACCCTGAGGCCTCACCGCCCTCTACAGGGTACACCCCTGTACCCTGAGGCCTCAACACCCTCTACAGGGTACACCCCTGTACCCCGAGGCCTCACCACCTTCTACAGGGTACACCCCTGTACCCTGAGGCCTCACCACTCTCTACAGGGTACACCCCTGTACCCAGAGGCCTCACCACTCTCTAAAGGGTACACCCCTGTACCCGGAGGCCTCACCACTCTCTACAGGGTACACCCCTGTACCCCGAGGCCTCACCACCCTCTACAGAGTACACCCCTGTACCCTGAGGCCTCACCACCCTCTATAGGGTACACCCCTGTACCCCGAGGCCTCACCACTCTCTATTGGGTACACCCCTGTACCCCGAGGCCTCACCACCCTCTACAGAGTACACCCCTGTACCCTGAGGCCTCACCGCTCTCTACAGGGTACACCCTTGTACCCCGAGGCCGCACCAGTCTCTACAGAGTACACCCCTGTACCCTGAGGCCTCACCACCCTCTACAGAGTACACCCCTGTACCCTGAGGCCTCACCAGACTCTACAGAGTACACCCCTGTACCCTGAGGCCTCACCACTCTCTACAGGGTACACCCCTGTACCCTGAGGCCTCACCACTCTCTACAGGGTACACCCCTGTACCCCGAGGCCTCACCGCCCTCTACAGGGTACACCCCTGTACCCCGAGGCCTCACCGCCCTCTACACGTTACACCCCTGTACCCAGAGGCTTCACCGCCCTCTACACGATACACCCCTGTACCCAGAGGCCTCACCACCCTCTACAGAGTACACCCCTGTACCCTGAGGCCTCACCGCCCTCTACAGGGTACACCCCTGTACCCTGAGGCCTCACCGCCCTCTACAGGGTACACCCCTGTACCCTGAGGCCTCAACACCCTCTACAGGGTACACCCCTGTACCCCGAGGCCTCACCACCTTCTACAGGGTACACCCCTGTACCCTGAGGCCTCACCACTCTCTACAGGGTACACCCCTGTACCCAGAGGCCTCACCACTCTCTAAAGGGTACACCCCTGTACCCTGAGGCCTCACCACTCTCTACAGGGTACACCCCTGTACCCCGAGGCCTCACCACTCTCTACACGGTACACCCCTGTACCCAGAGGCCTCACCACCCTCTACAGAGTACACCCCTGTACCCTGAGGCCTCACCAATCTCTACAGGGTACACCCCTGTATCCTGAAGCCTCACCAGTCTCTACAGGGTACACCCCTGTACCCTGAGGCCTCACCACCCTCTACAGGGCACACCCCTGTACCCCGAGGCCTCACCACTCTCTACATGGTACACCCCTGTACCCCGAGGCCTCACCGCCCTCTACAGAGTACACCCCTGTACCCAGAGGCCTCACCACCCTCTACAGGGTACACCCCTGTACCCTGAAGTCTCACCACTCTCTACAGGGTACACCCCTGTACCCCGAGGCCTCACCACTCTCTACAGGGTACACCCCTGTACCCCGAGGTCTTTCCGCCCTCTACAGGGTACACCCCTGTACCCTGAGGCCTCACCACTCTCTACAGGGTACACCCCTGTACCCCGAGGCCTCACTACCCTCTACAGGGTACACCCCGTTACCCTGAGGCTTCACCACTCTCTACAGGGTACACCCCTGTACCCTGAGGCCTCACCACTCTCTACAGGGTACACCCCTGTACCCTGAGGCCTCACCAGTCTCTACAGAGTACACCCCTGTACCCTGAGGCCTCACCAGTCTCTACAGAGTACACCCCTGTACCCTGAGGCCTCACCACTCTCTACAGGGTACACCCCTGTACCCTGAGGCCTCACCAGTCTCTACAGAGTACACCCCTGTACCCTGAGGCCGCACCACCCTCTACAGGGTACACCCCTGTACCCAGAGGCCTTACCACCCTCTACATGGTACACCCTTGTACCCCGAGGCCTCACCACCCTCTACAGGGTACACCCCTGTACCCTGAGGCCTCACCACCCTCCACAGGGTACACCCCTGTACCCTGAGGTCTCACCACACTCTACAGGGTACACCCTTGTACCCTGAGGCCTCACCGCCCTCTACAGAGTACACCCCTGTATCCCGAGGCCTCACCGCCCTCTACAGGGTACGCCCCTGTACCCCGAGGCCTCACCACTCTCTACAGGGTACACCCCTGTACCCTGAGGCCTCACCACCCTCTACAGGGTACACCCCTGTACCCTGAGGCTGCACCACTCTCTACAGGGTACACCCCTGTACCCCGAGGCCTCACCACTCTCTACAGGGTTCACCCCTGTACCCTGAGGCCTCACCACTCTCTACAGGGTACACCCCTGTACCCCAAGGCCGCACCAGTCTCTACAGAGTACACCCCTGTACCCTGAGGCCACACCACTCTCCACAGGGTACACCCCTGTACCCTGAGGCCTCACCGCCCTCTACAGGGTACACCCCTGTACCCTGAGGCCTCACCACCCTCTACAGGGTACACCCCTGCACCCTGAGGCCTCACCACCCTCTACAGGGTACATCCCTGTACCCCGAGGCCTCACCACCTTCTACAGGGTACACCCCTGTACCCTGAGGCCTCACCACTCTCTAAAGGGTACACCCCTGTACCCAGAGGCCTCACCACTCTCTAAAGGGTACACCCCTGTACCCTGAGGCCTCACCACTCTCTACAGGATACACCCCTGTACCCCGAGGCCTCACCGCCCTCAACTGAGTACACCCCTGTACCCAGAGGCCTCACCACCCTCTACAGGGTACACCCCTGTATCCTGAACCCTCACCAGTCTCTACAGAGTACACCCCTGTACCCTGAGGCCTCACCGCCCTCTACAGGGTACACCCCTGTACCCCGAGGCCTCACCAATCTCTACAGGGTACACCCCTGTACCCCGAGGCCTCACCGCCCTCAACAGAGTACACCCCTGTACCCAGAGGCCTCACCACTCTCTACAGGGTACACCCCTGTACCCCAGGCCTCACCGCCCTCTATGGGGTACACCCCTGTACCCTGAGGCCTCACCACTCTCTACAGGGTACACCCCTGTACCCCGAGGCCCCACCACTCTCTACAGGGTACACCCCTGTACCCCGAGGACTCACCACACTCTACAGGGTACACCCCTGTACCCCGAGGACTCACCACTCTCTACAGGGTACACCTCTGTACCCTGAGGCCTCACCACTCTCTACAGGGTACACCCCTGTACCCTGAGGCCTCACCAGTCTCTACAAAGTACACCCCTGTACCCTGAGGCCTCACCACCCTCTACAGAGTACACCCTTGTACCCTGAGGCCTCACCACTCTCTACAGGGTACACCCTTGTACCCCGAGGCCTCACCACCCTCTACAGGGTACACCCCTGTACACTGAGGCCTCACCACCCTCCACAGGGTACACCCCTGTACCCTGAGGTCTCACCACACTCTACAGGGTACACCCTTGTACCCTGAGGCCTCGCCGCCCTCTACAGAGTACACCCCTGTATCCCGAGGCCTCACCGCCCTCTACAGGGTACACCCCTGTACCCCGAGGCCTCACCACTCTCTACAGGGTACACCCTGTACCCTGAGGCCTCACCACGCTCTACAGGGTACACCCCTGTACCCCGAGGCCTCACCAGTCTCTACAGGGTACACCCCTGTACCCTGAGGACTCACCACCCTCTACAGGGTACACCCATATACCCCGAGGCCTCACCACTCTCTACAGGGTACACCGCTGTACCCTGAGGCCTCACTACCCTCTACAGGGTACACCCCTGTACCCCGAGGCCTCACTACCCTCTACAGGGTACACCCCTGTACCCCGAGGCCTCACCACCCTCTACAGAGTACACCCCTGTACTTTGAGGCCTCACCGCCCTCTACAGGGTACACCCTTGTACCCTGAGGCCTCACCACTCTCTACAGAGTACACCCTTGTACCCTGATGCCTCACCACTCTCTACAGGGTACACCCTTGTACCCCGAGGCCTCACCACCCTCTACAGGGTACACCCCTGTACCCTGAGGCCTCACCACCCTCTACAGGGTACACCCCTGTATCCTGAGGCCTCAACACCCTCTACAGTGTACACCCCTGTACCCTGAGGCCTCACCGCCCTCTACAGAGTACACCCCTGCATCCCGAGGCCTCACCGCCTTCTACAGGGTACACCCCTGTACCCCGAGGCCTCACCACTCTCTACAGGGTACACCCCTGTACCCTGAGGCCTCACCACCCTCTACAGGGTACACCCCTGTACCCTGAGGCTGCTACACTCTCTACAGAGTACACCCCTGTACCCCGACGCCGCACCAGTCTCTACAGAGTACACCCCTGTACCCTGAGGCCTCACCACTCTCTACAGGGTACACCCCTGTACCCCGAGGCCTCACCTACCTCTACAGGTACACCCCTGTACCCCGACGCCTCACCGCCCTCTACAGGGTACACCCCTGTACCCCGAGGCCTCACCACTCTCTACAGGGTACACCCCTGTACCCCGAGGCCTCACCGCCCTCTACGGGGTACACCCCTGTACCCCGAGGCCTCACCGCCCTCTACAGGGTACACCCCTGTACCCTGAGGCCTCACCACCCTCTACAGGGTACAACTCTGTACCCCGAGGCCTCACCAGTCTCTACAGAGTACACCCCTGTACCCTGAGTCGTCACCACTCTCTACAGGGTACACCCCTGTACTCCGAGGCCTCACCGCCCTCTACACGTTACACCCCTGTACCCAGAGGCCTCACCGCCCTCTACACGATACACCCCTGTACCCTGAGGCCTCACCACCCTCTACAGGGTACACCCCTGTACCCTGAGGCCTTACCACCATCTACAGGGTACACCCCTGTACCCCGAGGCCTCACCGCCCTCTACAGGGTACACCTCTGTACCCCGAGGCCTCACCACTCTCTCCAGGGTACACCCCTGTACCCCGAGGCCTCACGGCCCTCTACAGGGTACACCCCTGTACCCTGAGGCCTCACCACCCTCTACAGGGTACAAACCTGTACCCCGAGGCCTCACCATTCTCTACAGAGTACACCCCTGTACCCTGAGGCCTCACCACACTCTACAGGGTACAACCCTGTACCCCGAGGCCTCACCGCCCTCTACACGTTACACCCCTGTACCCAGAGGCCACACCGCCCTCTACACGATACACCCCTGTACCCCGAGGCCTTACCACCCTCTACAGAGTACACCCCTGTACCCCGAGGCCTCACCGCCCTCTACAGGGTACACCCCTGTACCCCGAGGCCTCACCACTCTCTCCAGGGTACACCCCTTTACCCTAAGGCCTCACCGCCCTCTACAGGGTACACCCCTGTATCCCGAGGCCTCACCGCCCTCTACAGGGTACACCCCTGTACCCCGAGGCCTCACCAGTCTCTACAGAGTACACCCCTGTGCCCTGAGGCCTCACCACTCTCTACAGGGTACACCCCTGTACCCTGAGGCTGCACCACTCTCCACAGAGTACACCGCTGTACCCTGAGGCCTCACCACACTCTAGAGGGTACACCCCTGTACCCTGAGGCCTCACCACCCTCTACAGGGTACAAACCTGTACCCCGAGGCCTCACCATTCTCTACAGAGTACACCTCTGTACCCGGAGGCCTCACCACTCTCTCCAGGGTACACCCCTGTACCCCGAGGCCTCACCGCCCTCTACGGGGTACACCCCTGTACCCAGAGGCCTCACCGCCCTCTACACGGTACACCCCTGTACCCTGAGGCCTTACCACCCTCTACAGGGTACAAACCTGTAGCCCGAGGCCTCACCAGTATCTACAGAGTACACCCCTGTACCCTGAGGCCTCACCACTCTCTCCAGGGTACACCCCTGTACCCCGAGGCCCCACCGCCCTCTACGGGGTACACCCCTGTACCCCGAGGCCTCACCGCCCTCTACAGGGTACACCCCTGTACCCTGAGGCCTCACCACCCTCTACAAATTACAAACCTGTAACCCGAGGCCTCACCAGTCTCTACAGAGTACACCCCTGTACCCTGAGGCCTCACCACTCTCTACAGGGTACACCCCTGTACCCCGAGGCCTCACCGCCCTCTACACGTTACACCCCTGTACCCAGAGGCCTCACCGCCCTCTACAGGGTACACCTCTGTACCCCGAGGCCTCACCACTCTCTCCAGGGTACACCCCTGTACCCCGAGGCCTCACCGCCCTCTACGGGGTACACCCCTGTACCCCGAGGCCTTACCACCCTCTACAGAGTACACCCCTGTACCCCGAGGCCTCACCGCCCTCTACAGGGTACACCCCTGTACCCCGAGGCCTCACCACTCTCTCCAGGGTACACCCCTTTACCCTGAGGCCTCACCACCCACTAAAGGGTACACCCCTGTAACCTGAGGCCTCACCGCCCTCTACAGGGTACACCCCTGTATCCCGAGGCCTCACCGCCCTCTACAGGGTACACCCCTGTACCCCGAGGCCTCACCAGTCTCTACAGAGTACACCCCTGTACCCTGAGGCCTCACCACTCTCTACAGGGTACACCCCTGTACCCCGAGGTCTCACCGCCCTCTACACGTTACACCCCTGTACCCAGAGGCCTCACCGCCCTCTACACGGTACACCCCTGTACCCTGAGGCCTTACCACCCTCTACAGGGTACACCCCTGTACCCCGAGGCCTCACCGCCCTCTACAGGGTACACCCCTGTACCCCGAGGCCTCACCACTCTCTCCAGGGTACACCTCTGTACCCCGAGGCCTCACCGCCCTCTACGGGGTACACCCCTGTACCCCGAGGCCTCACCGCCCTCTACAGGGTACACCCCTGTACCCTGAGGCCTCACCACCCTCTACAAAGTACAAACCTGTAACCCGAGGCCTCACCAGTCTCTACAGAGTACACCCCTGTACCCTGAGGCCTCACCACCCTCGACAGGGTACACCCCTGTACCCCGAGGTCTCACCGCCCTCTACACGTTACACCCCTGTACCCTGAGGCCTCACCGCCCTCTACACGATACACCCCTGTACCCTGAGGCCTTACCACCCTCTACAGAGTACACCCCTGTACCCTGAGGCCTCACAACTCTCTACAGGGTACACCCCTTTACCCCGAGGTCTCACCGCCCTCTACAGGATAAACCCCTTTACCCTGAGGCCTCACCACCCTCTACAGGGTACACCCCTGTACCCTGAGGCCTCACCGCCCTCTACAGGGTACACCCCTTTACCCTGAGGCCTCACCACCCTCTACAGGGTACACCCCTGTACCCTGAGGCCTCACCACCGTCTACAGGGTACACCCCTGTACCCCGAGGCCTCACCGCCCTCTACAGAGTACACCCCTGTACCCAGAGGCCTCACCACCCTCTACAGGGTACACCCCTGTACCCTGAGGCCTCACCACTCTCTACAGGGTACACCCCTGTACCCTGAGGCCTCACCACTCTCTACAGGGTACACCCCTGTACCCTGAGGCCTCACCACCCTCCACAGAGTACACCGCTGTACCCTGAGGCCTCACCACACTCTAGAGGGTACACCCCTGTACCCTGAGGCCTCACCACCCTCTACAGGGTACAAACCTGTACCCCGAGGCCTCACCATTCTCTACAGAGTACACCTCTGTACCCTGAGGCCTCACCACACTCTACAGGGTACACCCCTGTACCCCGAGGCCTCACCGCCCTCTACACGTTACACCCCTGTACCCAGAGGCCTCACCGCCCTCTACACGGTACACCCCTGTACCCTGAGGCCTTACCACCCTCTACAGGGTACACCCCTGTACCCCGAGGCCTCACCGCCATCTACAGGGTACACCCCTGTACCCCGAGGCCTCACCACTCTCTCCAGGGTACACCCCTGTACCCCGAGGCCTCACCGCCCTCTACGGGGTACACCCCTGTACCCCGAGGCCTCACCGCCCTCTACAGGGTACACCCCTGTACCCTGAGGCCTCACCACCCTCTACAAAGTACAAACCTGTAACCCGAGGCCTCACCAGTCTCTACAGAGTACACCCCTGTACCCTGAGGCTGCACCACTCTCTACAGGGTACACCCCTGTACCCCGAGGCCTCACCGCCCTCTACACGTTACACCCCTGTACCCAGAGGCCTCACCGCTCTCTACAGGGTACACCTCTGTACCCCGAGGCCTCACCACTCTCTCCAGGGTACACCCCTGTACCCCGAGGCCTCACCGCCCTCTACGGGGTACACCCCTGTACCCCGAGGCCTCACCGCCCTCTACAGGGTACACCCCTGTACCCCGAGGCCTCACCACTCTCTCCAGGGTACACGCCTGTACCCCGAGGCCTCACCGCCCTCTACGGGGTACACCCCTGTACCCCGAGGCCTCACCGCCCTCTACAGGGTACACCCCTGTACCATGAGGCCTCACCACCCTCTACAAAGTACAAACCTGTAACCCGAGGCCTCACCAGTCTGTACAGAGTACACCCCTGTACCCTGAGGCCTCACCACCCTCTACAGGGTACACCCCTGTACCCCGAGGCCTCACCGCCCTCTACACGTTACACGCCTGTATCCAGAGGCCTCACCGCCCTCTACACGATACACCCCTGTACCCTGAGGCCTCACCACTCTCTACAGGGTACACCCCTGTACCCTGAGGCCTCACCACTCTCTACAGGGTACACCCCTGTACCCTGAGGCCTCACCACCCTCTACAGGGTACACCCCTGTACCCTGAGGCTGCACCACTCTCCACAGAGTACACCGCTGTACCCTGAGGACTCACCACACTCTAGAGGGTACACCCCTGTACCCTGAGGCCTCACCACCCTCTACAGGGTACAAACCTGTACCCCGAGGCCTCACCATTCTCTACAGAGTACACCTCTGTACCCTGAGGCCTCACCACACTCTACAGGGTACACCCCTGTACCCCGAGGCCTCACCGCCCTCTACACGTTACACCCCTGTACCCAGAGGCCTCACCGCCCTCTACACGGTACACCCCTGTACCCTGAGGCCTTACCACCCTCTACAGGGTACACCCCTGTACCCCGAGGCCTCACCGCCATCTACAGGGTACACCCCTGTACCCAGAGGCCTCACCACTCTCTCCAGGGTACACCCCTGTACCCCGAGGCCTCACCGCCCTCTACGGGGTACACCCCTGTACCCCGCGGCCTCACCGCCCTCTACAGGGTACACCCCTGTACCCTGAGGCCTCACCACCCTCTACAAAGTACAAACCTGTAACCCGAGGCCTCACCAGTCTCTACAGAGTACACCCCTGTACCCTGAGGCCTCACCACTCTCTACAGGGTACACCCCTGTACCCCGAGGCCTCACCGCCCTCTACACGTTACACCCCTGTACCCAGAGGCCTCACCGCCCTCTACAGGGTACACCTCTGTACCCCGAGGCCTCACCACTCTCTCCAGGGTACACCCCTGTACCCCGAGGCCTCACCGCCCTCTACAGGGTACACCCCTGTACCCCGAGGCCTCACCGCCCTCTACACGTTACACCCCTGTACCCAGAGGCCACGCCGCCGTCTACACGATACACCCCTGTACCCCGAGGCCTTACCACCCTCTACAGAGTACACCCCTGTACCCCGAGGCCTCACCGCCCTCTACAGGGTACACCCCTGTACCCCGAGGCCTCACCACTCTCTCCAGGGTACACCCCTTTACCCTGAGGCCTCACCACCCTCTACAGGGTACACCCCTGTACCCTGAGGCCTTACCACCCTCTACAGAGTACACCCCTGTACCCTGAGGCCTCACAACTCTCTACAGGGTACACCCCTTTACCCCGAGGTCTCACCGCCCTCTACAGGGTACACCCCTTTACCCTGAGGCCTCACCACCCTCTACAGGGTACACCCCTGTACCCTGAGGCCTCACCGCCCTCTACAGGGTACACCCCTTTACCCTGAGACCTCACCGCCCTCTACAGGGTACACCCCTGTACCCTGAGGCCTCACCACCGTCTACAGGGTACACCCCAGTACCCCGAGGCCTCACCACCTTCTACAGGGTACACCCCTGTACCCCGAGGCCTCACCGCCCTCTACAGAGTACACCCCTGTACCCAGAGGCCTCACCACCCTCTACAGGGTACACCCCTGTACCCTGAGGCCTCACCACTCTCTACAGGGTACACCCCTGTACCCTGAGGCCTCACCACTCTCTACAGGGTACACCCCTGTACCCTGAGGCCTCACCACCCTCTACAGGGTACACCCCTGTACCCTGAGGCTGCACCACTCTCCACAGAGTACACCGCTGTACCCTGAGGCCTCACCACCCTCTACAGGGTACAAACCTGTACCCCGAGGCCTCACCATTCTCTACAGAGTACACCTCTGTACCCTGAGGCCTCACCACACTCTACAGGGTACACCCCTGTACCCCGAGGCCTCACCGCCCTCTACACGTTACACCCCTGTACCCAGAGGCCTCACCGCCCTCTACACGGTACACCCCTGTACCCTGAGGCCTTACCACCCTCTACAGGGTACACCCCTGTACCCCGAGGCCTCACCGCCATCTACAGGGTACACCCCTGTACCCCGAGGCCTCACCACTCTCTCCAGGGTACACCCCTGTACCCCGAGGCCTCACCGCCCTCTACGGGGTACACCCCTGTACCCCGAGGCCTCACCGCCCTCTACAGGGTACACCCCTGTACCCTGAGGCCTCACCACCCTCTACAAAGTACAAACCTGTAACCCGAGGCCTCACCAGTCTCTACAGAGTACACCCCTGTACCCTGAGGCCTCACCACTCTCTACAGGGTACACCCCTGTACCCCGAGGCCTCACCGCCCTCTACACGTTACACCCCTGTACCCAGAGGCCTCACCGCCCTCTACAGGGTACACCTCTGTACCCCGAGGCCTCACCACTCTCTCCAGGGTACACCCCTGTACCCCGAGGCCTCACCGCCCTCTACAGGGTACACCCCTGTACCCCGAGGCCTCACCGCCCTCTACACGTTACACCCCTGTACCCAGAGGCCACGCCGCCGTCTACACGATACACCCCTGTACCCCGAGGCCTTACCACCCTCT
Organism: Arenicola marina; assembly: GCA_964019135.1. Lineage (NCBI taxonomy): Eukaryota > Metazoa > Annelida > Polychaeta > Arenicolidae > Arenicola > Arenicola marina. Next base: position 461,647 of record OZ025250.1, read on the forward strand.
ACAGAGTACACCCCTGTACCCCGAGGCCTCACCGCCCTCTACAGGGTACACCCCTGTACCCCGAGGCCTCACCACTCTCTCCAGGGTACACCCCTTTACCCTGAGGCCTCACCACCCTCTACAGGGTACACCCCTGTACCCTGAGGCCTCACCGCCCTCTACAGGGTACACCCCTGTATCCCGAGGCCTCACCGCCCTCTACAGGGTACACCCCTGTACCCCGAGGCCTCACCAGTCTCTACAGAGTACACCCCTGTACCCTGAGGCCTCACCACTCTCTACAGGGTACACCCCTGTACCCCGAGGCCTCACCGCCCTCTACACGTTACACCCCTGTACCCAGAGGCCTCACCGCCCTCTACACGGTACACCCCTGTACCCTGAGGCCTTACCACCCTCTACAGGGTACACCCCTGTACCCCGAGGCCTCACCGCCCTCTACAGGGTACACCCCTGTACCCCGAGGCCTCACCACTCTCTCCAGGGTACCCCCCCTGTACCCCGAGGCCTCACCGCCCTCTACGGGGTACACCCCTGTACCCCGAGGCCTCACCGCCCTCTACAGGGTACACCCCTGTACCCTGAGGCCTCACCACCCTCTACAAAGTACAAACCTGTAACCCGAGGCCTCACCAGTCTCTACAGAGTACACCCCTGTACCCTGAGGCCTCACCACCCTCTACAGGGTACACCCCTGTACCCAGAGGCCTCACCGCCCTCTACACGATACACCCCTGTACCCTGAGGCCTTACCACCCTCTACAGAGTACACCCCTGTACCCTGAGGCCTCACCACTCTCTACAGGGTACACCCCTTTACCCCGAGGTCTCATCGCCCTCTACAGGGTACACCCCTTTACCCTGAGGCCTCACCACCCTCTACAGGGTACACCCCTGTACCCTGAGGCCTCACCACCGTCTACAGGGTACACCCCTGTACCCTGAGGCCTCACCACCCTCTACAGGGTACACCCCTGTACCCTGAGGCCTCAGCAGTCGCTACAGGGTACACCCCTGTACCCTGAGGCCTCACCACCCTCTACAGGGTACACCCCTGTACCCTGAGGCCTCACCACTCTCTACAGGGTACACCCCTGTACCCTGAGGCCTCACCACTCTCTACAGGGTACACCCCTGTACCCTGAGGCCTCACCACCCTCTACAGGGTACACCCCTGTACCCCGAGGCCTCACCACTCTCTACAGGGTACACCCCTGTACCCCGAGGACTTACCGCCCTCTACAGGGTACACCCCTGTACCCTGAGGCCTCACCACTCTCTACAGGGTACACCCCTGTACCCCGAGGCCTCACCACTCTCTACAGGGTACACCCCTGTACTCCGAGGCCTCACCACCCTCTACAGGGTACACCCCTGTACCCCGAGGCCTCACCAGTCTCTACAGAGTACACCCCTGTACCCTGAGGCCTCACCACTCTCTACAGGGTACACCCCTGTACCCCGAGGCCTCACCGCCCTCTACACGTTACACCCCTGTACCCAGGGGCCTCACCGCCCTCTACACGGTACACCCCTGTACCCTGAGGCCTTACCACCCTCTACAGGGTACACCCCTGTACCCCGAAGCCTCACCGCCCTCTACAGGGTACACCCCTGTACCCTGAGGCCTCACCACCCTCTACAAAGTACAAACCTGTAACCCGAGGCCTCACCAGTCTCTACAGAGTACACCCCTGTACCCTGAGGCTGCACCACTCTCTACAGGGTACACCCCTGTACCCCGAGGCCTCACCGCCCTCTACACGTTACACCCCTGTACCCAGAGGCCTCACCGCTCTCTACAGGGTACACCTCTGTACCCCGAGGCCTCACCACTCTCTCCAGGGTACACCCCTGTACCCCGAGGCCTCACCGCCCTCTACGGGGTACACCCCTGTACCCCGAGGCCTCACCGCCCTCTACAGGGTACACCCCTGTACCCCGAGGCCTCACCACTCTCTCCAGGGTACACGCCTGTACCCCGAGGCCTCACCGCCCTCTACGGGGTACACCCCTGTACCCCGAGGCCTCACCGCCCTCTACAGGGTACACCCCTGTACCATGAGGCCTCACCACCCTCTACAAAGTACAAACCTGTAACCCGAGGCCTCACCAGTCTGTACAGAGTACACCCCTGTACCCTGAGGCCTCACCACCCTCTACAGGGTACACCCCTGTACCCCGAGGCCTCACCGCCCTCTACACGTTACACGCCTGTATCCAGAGGCCTCACCGCCCTCTACACGATACACCCCTGTACCCTGAGGCCTCACCACTCTCTACAGGGTACACCCCTGTACCCTGAGGCCTCACCACTCTCTACAGGGTACACCCCTGTACCCTGAGGCCTCACCACCCTCTACAGGGTACACCCCTGTACCCTGAGGCTGCACCACTCTCCACAGAGTACACCGCTGTACCCTGAGGACTCACCACACTCTAGAGGGTACACCCCTGTACCCTGAGGCCTCACCACCCTCTACAGGGTACAAACCTGTACCCCGAGGCCTCACCAGTCTCTACAGAGTACACCCCTGTACCCTGAGGCCTCACCACTCTCTACAGGGTACACCCCTGTACCCCGAGGCCTCACCGCCCTCTACACGTTACACCCCTGTACCCAGAGGCCTCACCGCCCTCTACAGGGTACACCTCTGTACCCCGAGGCCTCACCACTCTCTCCAGGGTACACCCCTGTACCCCGAGGCCTCACCGCCCTCTACAGGGTACACCCCTGTACCCCGAGGCCTCACCGCCCTCTACACGTTACACCCCTGTACCCAGAGGCCACGCCGCCGTCTACACGATACACCCCTATACCCCGAGGCCTTACCACCCTCTACAGAGTACACCCCTGTACCCCGAGGCCTCACCGCCCTCTACAGGGTACACCCCTGTACCCCGAGGCCTCACCACTCTCTCCAGGGTACACCCCTTTACCCTGAGGCCTCACCACCCTCTACAGGGTACACCCCTGTACCCTGAGGCCTTACCACCCTCTACAGAGTACACCCCTGTACCCTGAGGCCTCACAACTCTCTACAGGGTACACCCCTTTACCCCGAGGTCTCACCGCCCTCTACAGGGTACACCCCTTTACCCTGAGGCCTCACCACCCTCTACAGGGTACACCCCTGTACCCTGAGGCCTCACCGCCCTCTACAGGGTACACCCCTTTACCCTGAGGCCTCACCGCCCTCTACAGGGTACACCCCTGTACCCTGAGGCCTCACCACCGTCTACAGGGTACACCCCAGTACCCCGAGGCCTCACCACCTTCTACAGGGTACACCCCTGTACCCCGAGGCCTCACCGCCCTCTACAGAGTACACCCCTGTACCCAGAGGCCTCACCACCCTCTACAGGGTACACCCCTGTACCCTGAGGCCTCACCACTCTCTACAGGGTACACCCCTGTACCCTGAGGCCTCACCACTCTCTACAGGGTACACCCCTGTACCCTGAGGCCTCACCACCCTCTACAGGGTACACCCCTGTACCCTGAGGCTGCACCACTCTCCACAGAGTACACCGCTGTACCCTGAGGCCTCACCACCCTCTACAGGGTACAAACCTGTACCCCGAGGCCTCACCATTCTCTACAGAGTACACCTCTGTACCCTGAGGCCTCACCACACTCTACAGGGTACACCCCTGTACCCCGAGGCCTCACCGCCCTCTACACGTTACACCCCTGTACCCAGAGGCCTCACCGCCCTCTACACGGTACACCCCTGTACCCTGAGGCCTTACCACCCTCTACAGGGTACACCCCTGTACCCCGAGGCCTCACCGCCATCTACAGGGTACACCCCTGTACCCCGAGGCCTCACCACTCTCTCCAGGGTACACCCCTGTACCCCGAGGCCTCACCGCCCTCTACGGGGTACACCCCTGTACCCCGAGGCCTCACCGCCCTCTACAGGGTACACCCCTGTACCCTGAGGCCTCACCACCCTCTACAAAGTACAAACCTGTAACCCGAGGCCTCACCAGTCTCTACAGAGTACACCCCTGTACCCTGAGGCCTCACCACTCTCTACAGGGTACACCCCTGTACCCCGAGGCCTCACCGCCCTCTACACGTTACACCCCTGTACCCAGAGGCCTCACCGCCCTCTACAGGGTACACCTCTGTACCCCGAGGCCTCACCACTCTCTCCAGGGTACACCCCTGTACCCCGAGGCCTCACCGCCCTCTACAGGGTACACCCCTGTACCCCGAGGCCTCACCGCCCTCTACACGTTACACCCCTGTACCCAGAGGCCACGCCGCCGTCTACACGATACACCCCTGTACCCCGAGGCCTTACCACCCTCTACAGGGTACACCCCTGTACCCCGAGGCCTCACCGCCCTCTACAGGGTACACCCCTGTACCCCGAGGCCTCACCACTCTCTCCAGGGTACCCCCCCTGTACCCCGAGGCCTCACCGCCCTCTACGGGGTACACCCCTGTACCCCGAGGCCTCACCGCCCTCTACAGGGTACACCCTTGTACCCTGAGGCCTCACCACCCTCTACAAAGTACAAACCTGTAACCCGAGGCCTCACCAGTCTCTACAGAGTACACCCCTGTACCCTGAGGCCTCACCACCCTCTACAGGGTACACCCCTGTACCCAGAGGCCTCACCGCCCTCTACACGATACACCCCTGTACCCTGAGGCCTTACCACCCTCTACAGAGTACACCCCTGTACCCTGAGGCCTCACCACTCTCTACAGGGTACACCCCTTTACCCCGAGGTCTCATCGCCCTCTACAGGGTACACCCCTTTACCCTGAGGCCTCACCACCCTCTACAGGGTACACCCCTGTACCCTGAGGCCTCACCACCGTCTACAGGGTACACCCCTGTACCCTGAGGCCTCACCACCCTCTACAGGGTACACCCCTGTACCCTGAGGCCTCAGCAGTCGCTACAGGGTACACCCCTGTACCCTGAGGCCTCACCACCCTCTACAGGGTACACCCCTGTACCCTGAGGCCTCACCACTCTCTACAGGGTACACCCCTGTACCCTGAGGCCTCACCACTCTCTACAGGGTACACCCCTGTACCCTGAGGCCTCACCACCCTCTACAGGGTACACCCCTGTACCCCGAGGCCTCACCACTCTCTACAGGGTACACCTTTGTACCCCGAGGACTTACCGCCCTCTACAGGGTACACCCCTGTACCCTGAGGCCTCACCACTCTCTACAGGGTACACCCCTGTACCCCGAGGCCTCACCACTCTCTACAGGGTACACCCCTGTACTCCGAGGCCTCACCACCCTCTACAGGGTACACCCCTGTACCCCGAGGCCTCACCAGTCTCTACAGAGTACACCCCTGTACCCTGAGGCCTCACCACTCTCTACAGGGTACACCCCTGTACCCCGAGGCCTCACCGCCCTCTACACGTTACACCCCTGTACCCAGAGGCCTCACCGCCCTCTACACGGTACACCCCTGTACCCTGAGGCCTTACCACCCTCTACAGGGTACACCCCTGTACCCCGAAGCCTCATCGCCCTCTACAGGGTACACCCCTGTACCCTGAGGCCTCACCACCCTCTACAAAGTACAAACCTGTAACCCGAGGCCTCACCAGTCTCTACAGAGTACACCCCTGTACCCTGAGGCTGCACCACTCTCTACAGGGTACACCCCTGTACCCCGAGGCCTCACCGCCCTCTACACGTTACACCCCTGTACCCAGAAGCCTCACCGCTCTCTACAGGGTACACCTCTGTACCCCGAGGCCTCACCACTCTCTCCAGGGTACACCCCTGTACCCCGAGGCCTCACCGCCCTCTACGGGGTACACCCCTGTACCCCGAGGCCTCACCGCCCTCTACAGGGTACACCCCTGTACCCCGAGGCCTCACCACTCTCTCCAGGGTACACGCCTGTACCCCGAGGCCTCACCGCCCTCTACGGGGTACACCCCTGTACCCCGAGGCCTCACCGCCCTCTACAGGGTACACCCCTGTACCATGAGGCCTCACCACCCTCTACAAAGTACAAACCTGTAACCCGAGGCCTCACCAGTCTGTACAGAGTACACCCCTGTACCCTGAGGCCTCACCACCCTCTACAGGGTACACCCCTGTACCCCGAGGCCTCACCGCCCTCTACACGTTACACGCCTGTATCCAGAGGCCTCACCGCCCTCTACACGATACACCCCTGTAGCCTGAGGCCTCACCACTCTCTACAGGGTACACCCCTGTACCCTGAGGCCTCACCACTCTCTACAGGGTACACCCCTGTACCCTGAGGCCTCACCACCCTCTACAGGGTACACCCCTGTACCCTGAGGCTGCACCACTCTCCACAGAGTACACCGCTGTACCCTGAGGACTCACCACACTCTAGAGGGTACACCCCTGTACCCTGAGGCCTCACCACCCTCTACAGGGTACAAACCTGTACCCCGAGGCCTCACCATTCTCTACAGAGTACACCTCTGTACCCTGAGGCCTCACCACACTCTACAGGGTACACCCCTGTACCCCGAGGCCTCACCGCCCTCTACACGTTACACCCCTGTACCCAGAGGCCTCACCGCCCTCTACACGGTACACCCCTGTACCCTGAGGCCTTACCACCCTCTACAGGGTACACCCCTGTACCCCGAGGCCTCACCGCCATCTACAGGGTACACCCCTGTACCCCGAGGCCTCACCACTCTCTCCAGGGTACACCCCTGTACCCCGAGGCCTCACCGCCCTCTACGGGGTACACCCCTGTACCCCGCGGCCTCACCGCCCTCTACAGGGTACACCCCTGTACCCTGAGGCCTCACCACCCTCTACAAAGTACAAACCTGTAACCCGAGGCCTCACCTGTCTCTACAGAGTACACCCCTGTACCCTGAGGCCTCACCACTCTCTACAGGGTACACCCCTGTACCCCGAGGCCTCACCGCCCTCTACACGTTACACCCCTGTACCCAGAGGCCTCACCGCCCTCTACAGGGTACACCTCTGTACCCCGAGGCCTCACCACTCTCTCCAGGGTACACCCCTGTACCCCGAGGCCTCACCGCCCTCTACAGGGTACACCCCTGTACCCCGAGGCCTCACCGCCCTCTACACGTTACACCCCTGTACCCAGAGGCCACGCCGCCGTCTACACGATACACCCCTGTACCCCGAGGCCTTACCACCCTCTACAGAGTACACCCCTGTACCCCGAGGCCTCACCGCCCTCTACAGGGTACACCCCTGTACCCCGAGGCCTCACCACTCTCTCCAGGGTACACCCCTTTACCCTGAGGCCTCACCACCCTCTACAGGGTACACCCCTGTACCCTGAGGCCTTACCACCCTCTACAGAGTACACCCCTGTACCCTGAGGCCTCACAACTCTCTACAGGGTACACCCCTTTACCCCGAGGTCTCACCGCCCTCTACAGGGTACACCCCTTTACCCTGAGGCCTCACCACCCTCTACAGGGTACACCCCTGTACCCTGAGGCCTCACCGCCCTCTACAGGGTACACCCCTTTACCCTGAGGCCTCACCGCCCTCTACAGGGTACACCCCTGTACCCTGAGGCCTCACCACCGTCTACAGGGTACACCCCAGTACCCCGAGGCCTCACCACCTTCTACAGGGTACACCCCTGTACCCCGAGGCCTCACCGCCCTCTACAGAGTACACCCCTGTACCCAGAGGCCTCACCACCCTCTACAGGGTACACCCCTGTACCCTGAGGCCTCACCACTCTCTACAGGGTACACCCCTGTACCCTGAGGCCTCACCACTCTCTACAGGGTACACCCCTGTACCCTGAGGCCTCACCACCCTCTACAGGGTACACCCCTGTACCCTGAGGCTGCACCACTCTCCACAGAGTACACCGCTGTACCCTGAGGCCTCACCACCCTCTACAGGGTACAAACCTGTACCCCGAGGCCTCACCATTCTCTACAGAGTACACCTCTGTACCCTGAGGCCTCACCACACTCTACAGGGTACACCCCTGTACCCCGAGGCCTCACCGCCCTCTACACGTTACACCCCTGTACCCAGAGGCCTCACCGCCCTCTACACGGTACACCCCTGTACCCTGAGGCCTTACCACCCTCTACAGGGTACACCCCTGTACCCCGAGGCCTCACCGCCATCTACAGGGTACACCCCTGTACCCCGAGGCCTCACCACTCTCTCCAGGGTACACCCCTGTACCCCGAGGCCTCACCGCCCTCTACGGGGTACACCCCTGTACCCCGAGGCCTCACCGCCCTCTACAGGGTACACCCCTGTACCCTGAGGCCTCACCACCCTCTACAAAGTACAAACCTGTAACCCGAGGCCTCACCAGTCTCTACAGAGTACACCCCTGTACCCTGAGGCCTCACCACTCTCTACAGGGTACACCCCTGTACCCCGAGGCCTCACCGCCCTCTACACGTTACACCCCTGTACCCAGAGGCCTCACCGCCCTCTACAGGGTACACCTCTGTACCCCGAGGCCTCACCACTCTCTCCAGGGTACACCCCTGTACCCCGAGGCCTCACCGCCCTCTACAGGGTACACCCCTGTACCCCGAGGCCTCACCGCCTTCTACACGTTACACCCCTGTACCCAGAGGCCACGCCGCCGTCTACACGATACACCCCTGTACCCCGAGGCCTTACCACCCTCTACAGAGTACACCCCTGTACCCCGAGGCCTCACCGCCCTCTACAGGGTACACCCCTGTACCCCGAGGCCTCACCACTCTCTCCAGGGTACACCCCTTTACCCTGAGGCCTCACCACCCTCTACAGGGTACACCCCTGTACCCTGAGGCCTCACCGCCCTCTACAGGGTACACCCCTGTATCCCGAGGCCTCACCGCCCTCTACAGGGTACACCCCTGTACCCCGAGGCCTCACCAGTCTCTACAGAGTACACCCCTGTACCCTGAGGCCTCACCACTCTCTACAGGGTACACCCCTGTACCCCGAGGCCTCACCGCCCTCTACACGTTACACCCCTGTACCCAGAGGCCTCACCGCCCTCTACACGGTACACCCCTGTACCCTGAGGCCTTACCACCCTCTACAGGGTACACCCCTGTACCCCGAGGCCTCACCGCCCTCTACAGGGTACACCCCTGTACCCCGAGGCCTCACCACTCTCTCCAGGGTACCCCCCCTGTACCCCGAGGCCTCACCGCCCTCTACGGGGTACACCCCTGTACCCCGAGGCCTCACCGCCCTCTACAGGGTACACCCCTGTACCCTGAGGCCTCACCACCCTCTACAAAGTACAAACCTGTAACCCGAGGCCTCACCAGTCTCTACAGAGTACACCCCTGTACCCTGAGGCCTCACCACCCTCTACAGGGTACACCCCTGTACCCAGAGGCCTCACCGCCCTCTACACGATACACCCCTGTACCCTGAGGCCTCACCACCGTCAACAGGGTACACCCCTGTACCCTGAGGCCTCACCACCCTCTACAGGGTACACCCCTGGACCCTGAGGCCTCAGCAGTCGCTACAGGGTACACCCCTGTACCCTGAGGCCTCACCACCCTCTACAGGGTACACCCCTGTACCCTGAGGCCTCACCACTCTCTACAGGGTACACCCCTGTACCCTGAGGCCTCACCACTCTCTACAGGGTACACCCCTGTACCCTGAGGCCTCACCAGCCTCTACAGGGTACACCCCTGTACCCCGAGGCCTCACCACTCTCTACAGGGTACACCCTTGTACCCCGAGGACTTACCGCCCTCTACAGGGTACACCCCTGTACCCTGAGGCCTCACCACTCTCTACAGGGTACACCCCTGTACCCCGAGGCCTCACCACTCTCTACAGGGTACACCCCTGTACTCCGAGGCCTCACCACCCTCTACAGGGTACACCCCTGTACCCCGAGGCCTCACCAGTCTCTACAGAGTACACCCCTGTACCCTGAGGCCTCACCACTCTCTACAGGGTACACCCCTGTACCCCGAGGCCTCACCGCCCTCTACACGTTACACCCCTGTACCCAGAGGCCTCACCGCCCTCTACACGGTACACCCCTGTACCCTGAGGCCTTACCACCCTCTACAGGGTACACCCCTGTACCCCGAAGCCTCACCGCCATCTACAGGGTACACCCCTGTACCCCGAGGCCTCACCACTCTCTCCAGGGTACACCCCTGTACCCCGAGGCCTCCCCGCCCTCTACGGGGTACACCCCTGTACCCCGAGGCCTCACCGCCCTCTACAGGGTACACCCTTGTACCCTGAGGCCTCACCACCCTCTACAAAGTACAAACCTGTAACCCGAGGCCTCACCAGTCTCTACAGAGTACACCCCTGTACCCTGAGGCCTCACCACTCTCTACAGGGTACACCCCTGTACCCCGAGGCCTCACCGCCCTCTACACGTTACACCCCTGTACCCAGAGGCCTCACCGCCCTCTACAGGGTACACCTCTGTACCCCGAGGCCTCACCTCTCTTTCCAGGGTACACCCCTGTACCCCGAGGCCTCACCGCCCTCTACGGGGTACACCCCTGTACCCCGAGGCCTCATCGCCCTCTACAGGGTACACCCCTGTACCCTGAGGCCTCACCACCCTCTACAGGGTACAAACCTTTACCCCGAGGCCTCACCATTCTCTACAGAATACACCCCTGTACCCTGAGGCCTCACCACCCTCTACAGGGTACACCCCTGTGCCCCGAGGCCTCACCGCCCTCTACACGTTACACCCCTGTACCCAGAGGCCACACCGCCCTCTACACGATACACCCCTGTACCCCGAGGCCTCACCGCCCTCTACGGGGTACACCGTTGTACCCCGAGGCCTCATCGCCCTCTACAGGGTACACCCCTGTACCCCGAGGCCTCACCGCCCTCTACAGGGTACACCCCTTTACCCTGAGGCCTCACCACCCTCTACAGAATACACCCCTGTACCCTGAGGCCTCACCACACTCTACAGGGTACATCCCTGTACCCCGAGGCCTCACCGCCCTCTACACGTTACACCCCTGTACCCAGAGGCCACACCGCCCTCTACACGATACACCCCTGTACCCCGAGGCCTTACCACCCTCTACAGAGTACACCCCTGTACCCCGAGGCCTCACCGCCCTCTACAGGGTACACCCCTGTACCCCGAGGCCTCACCACTCTCTCCAGGGTACACCCCTTTACCCTGAGGCCTCACCACCCTCTACAGGGTACACCCCTGTACCCTGAGGCCTCACCGCCCTCTACAGGGTACAACCCTGTATCCCGAGGCCTCACCGCCCTCTACAGGGTACACCCTGTACCCCGAGGCCTCACCAGTCTCTACAGAGTACACCCCTGTACCCTGAGGCCTCACCACTCTCTACAGGGTACACCCCTGTACCCCGAGGCCTCACCGCCCTCTACACGTTACACCCCTGTACCCAGAGACCTCACCGCCCTCTACACGGTACACCCCTGTACCCTGAGGCCTTACCACCCTTTACAGGGTACACCCCTGTACCCCGAGGCCTCACCGCCCTCTACAGGGTACACCCCTGTACCCCGAGGCCTCACCACTCTCTCCAGGGTACACCCCTGTACCCCGAGGCCTCACCGCCCTCTACGGGGTACACCCCTGTACCCCGAGGCCTCACCGCCCTCTACAGGGTACACCCCTGTACCCTGAGGCCTCACCACCCTCTACAAAGTACAAACCTGTAACCCGAGGCCTCACCAGTCTCTACAGAGTACACCCCTGTACCCTGAGGCCTCACCACCCTCTACAGGGTACAACCCTGTACCCCGAGGCCTCACCGCCCTCTACACGTTACACCCCTGTACCCAGAGGCCTCACCGCCCTCTACACGATACACCCCTGTACCCTGAGGCCTTACCACCCTCTACAGAGTACACCCCTGTACCCTGAGGCCTCACAACTCTCTACAGGGTACACCCCTTTACCCCGAGGTCTCACCGCCCTCTACAGGGTACACCCCTTTACCCTGAGGCCTCACCAACCTCTACAGGGTACACCCCTGTACCCTGAGGCCTCACCGCCCTCTACAGGGTACACCCCTTTACCCTGAGGCCTCACCACCCTCTACAGGGTACACCCCTGTACCCTGAGGCCTCACCACCGTCTACAGGGTACACCCCTGTACCCCGATGCCTCACCACCTTCTACAGGGTACACCCCTGTACCCAGAGGCCTCACCACACTCTACAGGGTACACCCCTGTACCCTGAGGCTGCACCACTCTCCACAGAGTACACCGCTGTACCCTGAGGCCTCACCACACTCTAGAGGGTACACCCCTGTACCCTGAGGCCTCACCACTCTCTACAGGGTACAAACCTGTACCCCGAGGCCTCACCGCCCTCTACAGGGTACACCCCTGTACCCTGAGGCCTTACCACCCTCTACAGGGTACCCCCCTGTACCCCGAGGCCTCACCGCCCTCTACAGGGTACACCCCTGTACCCTGAGGCCTCACCACCCTCTACAAAGTACAAGCCTGTAACCCGAGGCCTCACCAGTCTCTACAGAGTACACCCCTGTACCCTGAGGCCTCACCACCCTCTACAGGGTACACCCCTGTACCCCGAGGCCTCACCACCTTCTACAGGGTACACCCCTGTACCCAGAGGCCTCACCACACTCTACAGGGTACACCCCTTTACCCCGAGGTCTCACCGCCCTCTACAGGGTACACCCCTTTACCCTGAGGCCTCACCACCCTCTACAGGGTACACCCCTGTACCCAGAAGCCTCACCGCCCTCTACACGATACACCCCTGTACCCTGAGGCCTCACAACTCTCTACAGGGTACACCCCTTTACCCCGAGGTCTCACCGCCCTCTACAGGGTACACCCCTTTACCCTGAGGCCTCACCACCCTCTACAGGGTACACCCCTGTACCCTGAGGCCTCACCGCCCTCTACACGGTACACCCCTTTACCCTGAGGCCTCACCACCCTCTACAGGGTACACCCCTGTACCCTGAGGCCTCACCACCCTCTACAGGGTACACCCCTGTATCCCGAGGCCTCACCACCTTCTAAAGGGTACACCCCTGTACCCAGAGGCCTCACCACACTCTACAGGGTACACCCCTTTACCCCGAGGTCTCACCGCCCTCTACAGGGTACACCCCTTTACCCTGAGGCCTCACCACCCTCTACAGGGTACACCCCTGTACCCTGAGGCCTCACCGCCCTCTACAGGGTACACCCCTTTACCCTGAGGCCTCACCACCCTCTACAGGGTACACCCCTGTACCCTTAGGCCTCACCACCGTCTACAGGGTACACCCCTGTACCCCGAGGCCTCACCGCCCTCTACAGGTTACACCCCTGTACCCTGAGGCCTCACCGCCCTCTACAGGTTACACCCCTGTACCCTGAGGCCTCACCACTCTCTACAGGGTACACCCCTGTACCCTGAGGCCTCACCACTCTCTACAGGGTACACCCCTGTACCCTGAGGCCTCACCACCCTCTACAGGGTACACCCCTGTACCCTGAGGCTGCACCACTCTCCACAGAGTACACCGCTGTACCCTGAGGCCTCACCACACTCTACAGGGTACACCCCTGTACCCTGAGGCCTCACCACCCTCTACAGGGTACGAACCTGTACCCCGAGGCCTCACCATTCTCTACAGAGTACACCTCTGTACCCTGAGGCCTCACCACTCTCTACAGGGTACACCCCTGTACCCCGAGGCCTCACCGCCCTCTACACGTTACACCCCGGTACCCAGAGGCCTCACCGCCCTCTACACGGTACACCCCTGTACCCTGAGGCCTTACCCCCCTCTACAGGGTACACCCCTGTACCCCGAGGCCTCACCGCCATCTACAGGGTACACCCCTGTACCCCGAGGCCTCACCACTCTCTCCAGGGTACACCCCTGTACCCCGAGGCCTCATCGCCCTCTACACGTTACACCCCTGTACCCAGAGGCCACACCGCCCTCTACACGATACACCCCTGTACCCCGAGGCCTCACCGCCCTCTACAGGGTACACCCCTGTACCCCGAGGCCTCACCACTCTCTCCAGGGTACACCCCTTTACCCTGAGGCCTCACCACCCTCTACAGGGTACACCCCTGTACCCTGAGGCCTCACCGCCCTCTACAGGGTACAACCCTGTATCCCGAGGCCTCACCGCCCTCTACAGGGTACACCCTGTACCCCGAGGCCTCACCAGTCTCTACAGAGTACACCCCTGTACCCTGAGGCCTCACCACTCTCTACAGGGTACACCCCTGTACCCCGAGGCCTCACCGCCCTCTACACGTTACACCCCTGTACCCAGAGACCTCACCGCCCTCTACACGGTACACCCCTGTACCCTGAGGCCTTACCACCCTTTACAGGGTACACCCCTGTACCCCGAAGCCTCACCGCCCTCTACAGGGTACACCCCTGTACCCCGAGGCCTCACCACTCTCTCCAGGGTACACCCCTGTACCCCGAGGCCTCACCGCCCTCTACGGGGTACACCCCTGTACCCCGAGGCCTCACCGCCCTCTACAGGGTACACCCCTGTACCCTGAGGCCTCACCACCCTCTACAAAGTACAAACCTGTAACCCGAGGCCTCACCAGTCTCTACAGAGTACACCCCTGTACCCTGAGGCCTCACCACCCTCTACAGGGTACAACCCTGTACCCCGAGGCCTCACCGCCCTCTACACGTTACACCCCTGTACCCAGAGGCCTCACCGCCCTCTACACGATACACCCCTGTACCCTGAGGCCTTACCACCCTCTACAGAGTACACCCCTGTACCCTGAGGCCTCACCAACCTCTACAGGGTACACCCCTGTACCCTGAGGCCTCACCGCCCTCTACAGGGTACACCCCTTTACCCTGAGGCCTCACCAACCTCTACAGGGTACACCACTGTACCCTGAGGCCTCACCGCCCTCTACAGGGTACACCCCTTTACCCTGAGGCCTCACCACCCTCTACAGGGTACACCCCTGTACCCTGAGGCCTCACCACCGTCTACAGGGTACACCCCTGTACCCCGAGGCCTCACCACCTTCTACAGGGTACACCCCTGTACCCAGAGGCCTCACCACACTCTACAGGGTACACCCCTGTACCCTGAGGCTGCACCACTCTCCACAGAGTACACCGCTGTACCCTGAGGCCTCACCACACTCTAGAGGGTACACCCCTGTACCCTGAGGCCTCACCACCCTCTACAGGGTACAAACCTGTACCCCGAGGCCTCACCATTCTCTACAGAGTACACCTCTGTACCCTGAGGCCTCACCACACTCTACAGGGTACACCCCTGTACCCCGAGGCCTCACCGCCCTCTACACGTTACACCCCTGTACGCAGAGGCCTCACCGCCCTCTACACGGTACACCCCTGTACCCTGAGGCCTTACCACCCTCTAGAGGGTACCCCCCTGTACCCCGAGGCCTCACCGCCCTCTACAGGGTACACCCCTGTACCCTGAGGCCTCACCACCCTCTACAAAGTACAAACCTGTAACCCGAGGCCTCACCAGTCTCTACAGAGTACACCCCTGTACCCTGAGGCCTCACCACCCTCTACAGGGTACACCCCTGTACCCCGAGGCCTCACCACCTTCTACAGGGTACACCCCTGTACCCAGAGGCCTCACCACACTCTACAGGGTACACCCCTTTACCCCGAGGTCTCACCGCCCTCTACAGGGTACACCCCTTTACCCTGAGGCCTCACCACCCTCTACAGGGTACACCCCTGTACCCAGAGGCCTCACCGCCCTCTACACGATACACCCCTGTACCCTGAAGCCTTACCACCCTCTACAGAGTACACCCCTGTACCCTGAGGCCTCACAACTCTCTACAGGGTACACCCCTTTACCCCGAGGTCTCACCGCCCTCTACAGGGTACACCCCTTTACCCTGAGGCCTCACCACCCTCTACAGGGTACACCCCTGTACCCTGAGGCCTCACCGCCCTCTACACGGTACACCCCTTTACCCTGAGGCCTCACCACCCTCTACAGGGTACACCCCTGTACCCTGAGGCCTCGCCACCGTCTACAGGGTACACCCCTGTACCCCGAGGCCTCACCACCTTCTACAGGGTACACCCCTGTACCCAGAGGCCTCACCACACTCTACAGGGTACACCCCTTTACCCCGAGGTCTCACCGCCCTCTACAGGGTACACCCCTTTACCCTGAGGCCTCACCACCCTCTACAGGGTACACCCCTGTACCCTGAGGCCTCACCGCCCTCTACAGGGTACACCCCTTTACCCTGAGGCCTCACCACCCTCTACAGGTTACACCCCTGTACCCTGAGGCCTCACCACCGTCTACAGGGTACACCCCTGTACCCCGAGGCCTCACCGCCCTCTACAGAGTACACCCCTGTACCCCGAGGCCTCACCACCCTCTACAGGTTACACCCCTGTACCCTGAGGCCTCACCACTCTCTACAGGGTACACCCCTGTACCCTGAGGCCTCACCACTCTCTACAGGGTACACCCCTGTACCCTGAGGCCTCACCACCCTCTACAGGGTACACCCCTGTACCCTGAGGCTGCACCACTCTCCACAGAGTACACCGCTGTACCCTGAGGCCTCACCACACTCTAGAGGGTACACCCCTGTACCCTGAGGCCTCACCACCCTCTACAGGGTACAAACCTGTACCCCGAGGCCTCACCATTCTCTACAGAGTACACCTCTGTACCCTGAGGCCTCACCACTCTCTACAGGGTACACCCCTGTACCCCGAGGCCTCACCGCCCTCTACACGTTACACCCCTGTACCCAGAGGCCTCACCGCCCTCTACACGGTACACCCCTGTACCCTGAGGCCTTACCCCCCTCTACAGGGTACACCCCTGTACCCCGAGGCCTCACCGCCATCTACAGGGTACACCCCTGTACCCCGAGGCCTCACCACTCTCTCCAGGGTACACCCCTGTACCCCGAGGCCTCACCGCCCTCTACGGGGTACACCCCTGTACCCCGAGGCCTCACCGCCCTCTACGGGGTACACCCCTGTACCCTGAGGCATCACCACCCTCTACAAAGTACAAACCTGTAACCCGAGGCCTCACCAGTCTCTACAGAGTACACCCCTGTACCCTGAGGCCTCACCACGCTCTACAGGGTACACCCCTGTACCCCGAGGCCTCACCGCCCTCTACACGTTACACCCCTGTACCCAGAGGCCTCACCGCCCTCTACAGGGTACACCTCTGTACCCCGAGGCCTCACCACTCTCCCCAGGGTACACCCCTGTACCCCGAGGCCTCACCGCCCTCTACGGCGTACACCCCTGTACCCCGAGGCCTCACCGCCCTCTACAGGGTACACCCCTGTACCCTGAGGCCTCACCACCCTCTACAGGGTACAAACCTGTACCCCGAGGCCTCACCATTCTCTACAGAGTACAACCCTGTACCCTGAGGCCTCACCACACTCTACAGGGTACACCCCTGTACCCCGAGGCCTCACCGCCCTCTACACGTTACACCCCTGTACCCAGAGGCCACACCGCCCTCTACACGATACACCCCTGTACCCCGAGGCCTTACCACCCTCTACAGAGTACACCCCTGTACCCCGAGGCCTCACAACTCTCTACAGGGTACACCCCTTTACCCCGAGGTCTCACCGCCCTCTACAGGGTACACCCCTTTACCCTGAGGCCTCACCAACCTCTACAGGGTACACCCCTGTACCCTGAGGCCTCACCGCCCTCTACAGGGTACACCCCTTTATCCTGAGGCCTCACCACCCTCTACAGGGTACACCCCTGTACCCTGAGGCCTCACCACCGTCTACAGGGTACACCCCTGTACCCGGAGGCCTCACCACCTTCTACAGGGTACACCCTTGTACCCAGAGGCCTCACCACACTCTACAGGGTACACCCCTGTACCCTGAGGCTGCACCACTCTCCACACAGTACACCGCTGTACCCTGAGGCCTCACCACCCTCTACAGGGTACAAACCTGTACCCCGAGGCCTCACCATTCTCTACAGAGTACACCTCTGTACCCTGAGGCCTCACCACACTCTACAGGGTACACCCCTGTACCCCGAGTCCTCACCGCCCTCTACACGTTACACCCCTGTACGCAGAGGCCTCACCGCCCTCTACACGGTACACCCCTGTACCCTGAGGCCTTACCACCCTCTACAGGGTACCCCCCTGTACCCCGAGGCCTCACCGCCCTCTACAGGGTACACCCCTGTACCCTGAGGCCTCACCACCCTCTACAAAGTACAAACCTGTAACCCGAGGCCTCACCAGTCTCTACAGAGTACACCCCTGTACCCTGAGGCCTCACCACCCTCTACAGGGTACACCCCTGTACCCCGAGGCCTCACCACCTTCTACAGGGTACACCCCTGTACCCAGAGGCCTCACCACACTCTACAGGGTACACCCCTTTACCCCGAGGTCTCACCGCCCTCTACAGGGTGCACCCCTTTACCCTGAGGCCTCACCACCCTCTACAGGGTACACCCCTGTACCCAGAGGCCTCACCGCCCTCTACACGATACACCCCTGTACCCTGAAGCCTTACCACCCTCTACAGAGTACACCCCTGTACCCTGAGGCCTCACAACTCTCTACAGGGTACACCCCTTTACCCCGAGGTCTCACCGCCCTCTACAGGGTACACCCCTTTACCCTGAGGCCTCACCACCCTCTACAGGGTACACCCCTGTACCCAGAGACCTCACCGCCCTCTACACGGTACACCCCTGTACCCTGAGGCCTTACCACCCTTTACAGGGTACACCCCTGTACCCCGAGGCCTCACCGCCCTCTACAGGGTACACCCCTGTACCCCGAGGCCTCACCACTCTCTCCAGGGTACACCCCTGTACCCCGAGGCCTCACCGCCCTCTACGGGGTACACCCCTGTACCCCGAGGCCTCACCGCCCTCTACAGGGTACACCCCTGTACCCTGAGGCCTCACCACCCTCTACAAAGTACAAACCTGTAACCCGAGGCCTCACCAGTCTCTACAGAGTACACCCCTGTACCCTGAGGCCTCACCACCCTCTACAGGGTACAACCCTGTACCCCGAGGCCTCACCGCCCTCTACACGTTACACCACTGTACCCAGAGGCCTCACCGCCCTCTACACGATACACCCCTGTACCCTGAGGCCTTACCACCCTCTACAGAGTACACCAGTGTACCCTGAGGCCTCACAACTCTCTACAGGGTACACCCCTTTACCCCGAGGTCTCACCGCCCTCTACAGGGTACACCCCTTTACCCTGAGGCCTCACCAACCTCTACAGGGTACACCCCTGTACCCTGAGGCCTCACCGCCCTCTACAGGGTACACCCCTTTACCCTGAGGCCTCACCACCCTCTACAGGGTACACCCCTGTACCCTGAGGCCTCACCACCGTCTACAGGGTACACCCCTGTACCCCGAGGCCTCACCACCTTCTACAGGGTACACCCCTGTACCCAGAGGCCTCACCACACTCTACAGGGTACACCCCTGTACCCTGAGGCTGCACCACTCTCCACAGAGTACACCGCTGTACCCTGAGGCCTCACCACACTCTAGAGGGTACACCCCTGTACCCTGAGGCCTCACCACCCTCTACAGGGTACAAACCTGTACCCCGAGGCCTCACCATTCTCTACAGAGTACACCTCTGTACCCTGAGGCCTCACCACACTCTACAGGGTACACCCCTGTACCCCGAGGCCTCACCGCCCTCTACACGTTACACCCCTGTACGCAGAGGCCTCACCGCCCTCTACACGGTACACCCCTGTACCCTGAGGCCTTACCACCCTCTACAGGGTACCCCCCTGTACCCCGAGGTCTCACCGCCCTCTACAGGGTACACCCCTGTACCCTGAGGCCTCACCACCCTCTACAAAGTACAAACCTGTAACCCGAGGCCTCACCAGTCTCTACAGAGTACACCCCTGTACCCTGAGGCCTCACCACCCTCTACAGGGTACACCCCTGTACCCCGAGGCCTCACCACCTTCTACAGGGTACACCCCTGTACCCAGAGGCCTCACCACACTCTACAGGGTACACCCCTTTACCCCGAGGTCTCACCGCCCTCTACAGGGTACACCCCTTTACCCTGAGGCCTCACCACCCTCTACAGGGTACACCCCTGTACCCAGAGGCCTCACCGCCCTCTACACGATACACCCCTGTACCCTGAAGCCTTACCACCCTCTACAGAGTACACCCCTGTACCCTGAGGCCTCACAACTCTCTACAGGGTACACCCCTTTACCCCGAGGTCTCACCGCCCTCTACAGGGTACACCCCTTCACCCTGAGGCCTCACCACCCTCTACAGGGTACACCCCTGTACCCTGAGGCCTCACCGCCCTCTACACGGTACACCCCTTTACCCTGAGGCCTCACCACCCTCTACAGGGTACACCCCTGTACCCTGAGGCCTCACCACCGTCTACAGGGTACACCCCTGTACCCCGAGGCCTCACCACCTTCTACAGGGTACACCCCTGTACCCAGAGGCCTCACCACACTCTACAGGGTACACCCCTTTACCCCGAGGTCTCACCGCCCTCTACAGGGTACACCCCTTTACCCTGAAGCCTCACCACCCTCTACAGGGTACACCCCTGTACCCTGAGGCCTCACCGCCCTCTACAGGGTACACCCCTTTACCCTGAGGCCTCACCACCCTCTACAGGGTACACCCTTGTACCCTGAGGCCTCACCACCGTCTACAGGGTACACCCCTGTACCCCGAGGCCTCACCGCCCTCTACAGAGTACGCCCCTGTACCCCGAGGCCTCACCACCCTCTACAGGTTACACCCCTGTACCCTGAGGCCTCACCACTCTCTACAGGGTACACCCCTGTACCCTGAGGCCTCACCACTCTCTACAGGGTACACCCCTGTACCCTGAGGCCTCACCACCCTCTACAGGGTACACCCCTGTACCCTGAGGCTGCACCACTCTCCACAGAGTACACCGCTGTACCCTGAGGCCTCACCACACTCTAGTGGGTACACCCCTGTACCCTGAGGCCTCACCACCCTCTACAGGGTACAAACCTGTACCCCGAGGCCTCACCATTCTCTACAGAGTACACCTCTGTAACCTGAGGCCTCACCACTCTCTACAGGGTACACCCCTGTACCCCTAGGCCTCACCGCCCTCTACACGTTACACCCCTGTACCCAGAGGCCTCACCGCCCTCTACACGGTACACCCCTGTACCCTGAGGCCTTACCCCCCTCTACAGGGTACACCCTGTACCCCGAGGCCTCACCGCCATCTACAGGGTACACCCCTGTACCCCGAGGCCTCACCACCCTCTCCAGGGTACACCCCTGTACCCCGAGGCCTCACCGCCCTCTACGGGGTACACCCCTGTACCCCGAGGCCTCAGCGCCCTCTACGGGGTACACCCCTGTACCCTGAGGCCTCACCACCCTCTACAAAGTACAAACCTGTAACCCGAGGCCTCACCAGTCTCTACAGAGTACACCCCTGTACCCTGAGGCCTCACCACGCTCTACAGGGTACACCCCTGTACCCCGAGGCCTCACCGCCCTCTACACGTTACACCCCTGTACCCAGAGGCCTCACCGCCCTCTACAGGGTACACCTCTGTACCCCGAGGCCTCACCACTCTCTCCAGGGTAAACCCCTGTACCCCGAGGCCTCACCGCCCTCTACGGCGTACACCCCTGTACTCCGAGGCCTCACCGCCCTCTACAGGGTACACCCCTGTACCCTGAGGCCTCTCCACCCTCTACAGGGTACAAACCTGTACCCCGAGGCCTCACCATTCTCTACAGAGTCCAACCCTGTACCCTGAGGCCTCACCACACTCTACAGGGTACACCCCTGTACGCCGAGGCCTCACCGCCCTCTACACGTTACACCCCTGTACCCAGAGGCCACACCGCCCTCTACACGATACACCCCTGTACCCCGAGGCCTTACCACCCTCTACAGAGTACACCCCTGTACCCCGAGGCCTCACAACTCTCTACAGGGTACACCCCTTTACCCCGAGGTCTCACCGCCCTCTACAGGGTACACCCCTTTACCCTGAGGCCTCACCAACCTCTACAGGGTACACCCCTGTACCCTGAGGCCTCGCCGCCCTCTACAGGGTACACCCCTTTACCCTGAGGCCTCACCACCCTCTACAGGGTACACCCCTGTACCCTGAGGCCTCACCACCGTCTACAGGGTACACCCCTGTACCCCGAGGCCTCACCACCTTCTACAGGGTACACCCCTGTACCCAGAGGCCTCACCACACTCTACAGGGTACACCCCTGTACCCTGAGGCTGCACCACTCTCCACAGAGTACACCGCTGTACCCTGAGGCCTCACCACACTCTAGAGGGTACACCCCTGTACCCTGAGGCCTCACCACCCTCTACAGGGTACAAACCTGTACCCCGAGGCCTCACCATTCTCTACAGAGTACACCTCTGTACCCTGAGGCCTCACCACACTCTACAGGGTACACCCCTGTACCCCGAGGCCTCACCGCCCTCTACACGTTACACCCCTGTACGCAGAGGCCTCACCGCCCTCTACACGGTACACCCCTGTACCCTGAGGCCTTACCATCCTCTACAGGGTACCCCCCTGTACCCCGAGGCCTCACCGCCCTCTACAAGGTACACCCCTGTACCCTGAGGCCTCACCACCCTCTACAAAGTACAAACCTGTAACCCGAGGCCTCACCAGTCTCTACAGAGTACACCCCTGTACCCTGAGGCCTCACCACCCTCTACAGGGTACACCCTTGTACCCCGAGGCCTCACCACCTTCTACAGGGTACACCCCTGTACCCAGAGGCCTCACCACCCTCTACAGGGTACACCCCTGTACCCTGAGGCCTCACCGCCCTCTACACGGTACACCCCTTTACCCTGAGGCCTCACCACCCTCTACAGGGTACACCCCTGTACCCTGAGGCCTCACCACCGTCTACAGGGTACACCCCTGTACCCCGAGGCCTCACCACCTTCTACAGGGTACACCCCTGTACCCAGAGGCCTCACCACACTCTACAGGGTACACCCCTTTACCCCGAGGTCTCACCGCCCTCTACAGGGTACACCCCTTGACCCTGAGGCCTCACCACCCTCTACAGGGTACACCCCTGTACCCTGAGGCCTCACCGCCCTCTACAGGGTACACCCCTTTACCCTGAGGCCTCACCACCCTCTACAGGGTACACCCCTGTACCCTGAGGCCTCACCACCGTCTACAGGGTACACCCCTGTACCCCGAGGCCTCACCGCCCTCTACATAGTACACCCCTGTACCCAGAGGCCTCACCACCCTCTACAGGTTACACCCCTGTACCCTGAGGCCTCACCACTCTCTACAGGGTACACCCCTGTACCCTGAGGCCTCACCACTCTCTACAGGGTACACCCCTGTACCCTGAGGCCTCACCACCCTCTACAGGGTACACCCCTGTACCCTGAGGCTGCACCACTCTCCACAGAGTACACCGCTGTACCCTGAGGCCTCACCACACTCTAGAGGGTACACCCCTGTACCCTGAGGCCTCACCACCCTCTACAGGGTACAAATCTGTACCCCGAGGCCTCACCATTCTCTACAGAGTACACCCCTGTACCCTGAGGCCTCACCACCCTCTACAGGGTACAAACCTGTACCCCGAGGCCTCACCATTCTCTACAGAGTACAACCCTGTACCCTGAGGCCTCACCACACTCTACAGGGTACACCCCTGTACCCAGAGGCCTCACCACACTCTACAGGGTACACCCCTTTACCCCGAGGTCTCACCGCCCTCTACAGGGTACACCCCTTTACCCTGAGGCCTCACCACCCTCTACAGGGTACACCCCTGTACCCTGAGGCCTCACCGCCCTCTACAGGGTACACCCCTTTACCCTGAGGCCTCACCACCCTCTACAGGGTACACCCCTGTACCCTTAGGCCTCACCACCGTCTACAGGGTACACCCCTGTACCCCGAGGCCTCACCGCCCTCTACAGGTTACACCCCTGTACCCTGAGGCCTCACCGCCCTCTACAGGTTACACCCCTGTACCCTGAGGCCTCACCACTCTCTACAGGGTACACCCCTGTACCCTGAGGCCTCACCACTCTCTACAGGGTACACCCCTGTACCCTGAGGCCTCACCACCCTCTACAGGGTACACCCCTGTACCCTGAGGCTGCACCACTCTCCACAGAGTACACCGCTGTACCCTGAGGCCTCACCACACTCTACAGGGTACACCCCTGTACCCTGAGGCCTCACCACCCTCTACAGGGTACGAACCTGTACCCCGAGGCCTCACCATTCTCTACAGAGTACACCTCTGTACCCTGAGGCCTCACCACTCTCTACAGGGTACACCCCTGTACCCCGAAGCCTCACCGCCCTCTACACGTTACACCCCGGTACCCAGAGGCCTCACCGCCCTCTACACGGTACACCCCTGTACCCTGAGGCCTTACCCCCCTCTACAGGGTACACCCCTGTACCCCGAGGCCTCACCGCCATCTACAGGGTACACCCCTGTACCCCGAGGCCTCACCACTCTCTCCAGGGTACACCCCTGTACCCCGAGGCCTCACCGCCCTCTACACGTTACACCCCTGTACCCAGAGGCCACACCGCCCTCTACACGATACACCCCTGTACCCCGAGGCCTCACCGCCCTCTACAGGGCACACCCCTGTACCCCGAGGCCTCACCACTCTCTCCAGGGTACACCCCTTTACCCTGAGGCCTCACCACCCTCTACAGGGTACACCCCTGTACCCTGAGGCCTCACCGCCCTCTACAGGGTACAACCCTGTATCCCGAGGCCTCACCGCCCTCTACAGGGTACACCCTGTACCCCGAGGCCTCACCAGTCTCTACAGAGTACACCCCTGTACCCTGAGGCCTCACCACTCTCTACAGGGTACACCCCTGTACCCCGAGGCCTCACCGCCCTCTACACGTTACACCCCTGTACCCAGAGACCTCACCGCCCTCTACACGGTACACCCCTGTACCCTGAGGCCTTACCACCCTTTACAGGGTACACCCCTGTACCCCGAAGCCTCACCGCCCTCTACAGGGTACACCCCTGTACCCCGAGGCCTCACCACTCTCTCCAGGGTACACCCCTGTACCCCGAGGCCTCACCGCCCTCTACGGGGTACACCCCTGTACCCCGAGGCCTCACCGCCCTCTACAGGGTACACCCCTGTACCCTGAGGCCTCACCACCCTCTACAAAGTACAAACCTGTAACCCGAGGCCTCACCAGTCTCTACAGAGTACACCCCTGTACCCTGAGGCCTCACCACCCTCTACAGGGTACAACCCTGTACCCCGAGGCCTCACCGCCCTCTACACGTTACACCCCTGTACCCAGAGGCCTCACCGCCCTCTACACGATACACCCCTGTACCCTGAGGCCTTACCACCCTCTACAGAGTACACCCCTGTACCCTGAGGCCTCACAACTCTCTACAGGGTACACCCCTTTACCCCGAGGTCTCACCGCCCTCTACAGGGTACACCCCTTTACCCTGAGGCCTCACCAACCTCTACAGGGTACACCCCTGTACCCTGAGGCCTCACCGCCCTCTACAGGGTACACCCCTTTACCCTGAGGCCTCACCAACCTCTACAGGGTACACCACTGTACCCTGAGGCCTCACCGCCCTCTACAGGGTACACCCCTTTACCCTGAGGCCTCACCACCCTCTACAGGGTACACCCCTGTACCCTGAGGCCTCACCACCGTCTACAGGGTACACCCCTGTACCCCGAGGCCTCACCACCTTCTACAGGGTACACCCCTGTACCCAGAGGCCTCACCACACTCTACAGGGTACACCCCTGTACCCTGAGGCTGCACCACTCTCCACAGAGTACACCGCTGTACCCTGAGGCCTCACCACACTCTAGAGGGTACACCCCTGTACCCTGAGGCCTCACCACCCTCTACAGGGTACAAACCTGTACCCCGAGGCCTCACCATTCTCTACAGAGTACACCTCTGTACCCTGAGGCCTCACCACACTCTACAGGGTACACCCCTGTACCCCGAGGCCTCACCGCCCTCTACACGTTACACCCCTGTACGCAGAGGCCTCACCGCCCTCTACACGGTACACCCCTGTACCCTGAGGCCTTACCACCCTCTAGAGGGTACCCCCCTGTACCCCGAGGCCTCACCGCCCTCTACAGGGTACACCCCTGTACCCTGAGGCCTCACCACCCTCTACAAAGTACAAACCTGTAACCCGAGGCCTCACCAGTCTCTACAGAGTACACCCCTGTACCCTGAGGCCTCACCACCCTCTACAGGGTACACCCCTGTACCCCGAGGCCTCACCACCTTCTACAGGGTACACCCCTGTACCCAGAGGCCTCACCACACTCTACAGGGTACACCCCTTTACCCCGAGGTCTCACCGCCCTCTACAGGGTACACCCCTTTACCCTGAGGCCTCACCACCCTCTACAGGGTACACCCCTGTACCCAGAGGCCTCACCGCCCTCTACACGATACACCCCTGTACCCTGAAGCCTTACCACCCTCTACAGAGTACACCCCTGTACCCTGAGGCCTCACAACTCTCTACAGGGTACACCCCTTTACCCCGAGGTCTCACCGCCCTCTACAGGGTACACCCCTTTACCCTGAGGCCTCACCACCCTCTACAGGGTACACCCCTGTACCCTGAGGCCTCACCGCCCTCTACACGGTACACCCCTTTACCCTGAGGCCTCACCACCCTCTACAGGGTACACCCCTGTACCCTGAGGCCTCGCCACCGTCTACAGGGTACACCCCTGTACCCCGAGGCCTCACCACCTTCTACAGGGTACACCCCTGTACCCAGAGGCCTCACCACACTCTACAGGGTACACCCCTTTACCCCGAGGTCTCACCGCCCTCTACAGGGTACACCCCTTTACCCTGAGGCCTCACCACCCTCTACAGGGTACACCCCTGTACCCTGAGGCCTCACCGCCCTCTACAGGGTACAACCCTTTACCCTGAGGCCTCACCACCCTCTACAGGTTACACCCCTGTACCCTGAGGCCTCACCACCGTCTACAGGGTACACCCCTGTACCCCGAGGCCTCACCGCCCTCTACAGAGTACACCCCTGTACCCCGAGGCCTCACCACCCTCTACAGGTTACACCCCTGTACCCTGAGGCCTCACCACTCTCTACAGGGTACACCCCTGTACCCTGAGGCCTCACCACTCTCTACAGGGTACACCCCTGTACCCTGAGGCCTCACCACCCTCTACAGGGTACACCCCTGTACCCTGAGGCTGCACCACTCTCCACAGAGTACACCGCTGTACCCTGAGGCCTCACCACACTCTAGAGGGTACACCCCTGTACCCTGAGGCCTCACCACCCTCTACAGGGTACAAACCTGTACCCCGAGGCCTCACCATTCTCTACAGAGTACACCTCTGTACCCTGAGGCCTCACCACTCTCTACAGGGTACACCCCTGTACCCCGAGGCCTCACCGCCCTCTACACGTTACACCCCTGTACCCAGAGGCCTCACCGCCCTCTACACGGTACACCCCTGTACCCTGAGGCCTTACCCCCCTCTACAGGGTACACCCCTGTACCCCGAGGCCTCACCGCCATCTACAGGGTACACCCCTGTACCCCGAGGCCTCACCACTCTCTCCAGGGTACACCCCTGTACCCCGAGGCCTCACCGCCCTCTACGGGGTACACCCCTGTACCCCGAGGCCTCACCGCCCTCTACGGGGTACACCCCTGTAACCTGAGGCCTCACCACCCTCTACAAAGTACAAACCTGTAACCCGAGGCCTCACCAGTCTCTACAGAGTACACCCCTGTACCCTGAGGCCTCACCACGCTCTACAGGGTACACCCCTGTACCCCGAGGCCTCACCGCCCTCTACACGTTACACCCCTGTACCCAGAGGCCTCACCGCCCTCTACAGGGTACACCTCTGTACCCCGAGGCCTCACCACTCTCCCCAGGGTACACCCCTGTACCCCGAGGCCTCACCGCCCTCTACGGCGTACACCCCTGTACCCCGAGGCCTCACCGCCCTCTACAGGGTACACCCCTGTACCCTGAGGCCTCACCACCCTCTACAGGGTACAAACCTGTACCCCGAGGCCTCACCATTCTCTACAGAGTACAACCCTGTACCCTGAGGCCTCACCACACTCTACAGGGTACACCCCTGTACCCCGAGGCCTCACCGCCCTCTACACGTTACACCCCTGTACCCAGAGGCCACACCGCCCTCTACACGATACACCCCTGTACCCCGAGGCCTTACCACCCTCTACAGAGTACACCCCTGTACCCCGAGGCCTCACAACTCTCTACAGGGTACACCCCTTTACCCCGAGGTCTCACCGCCCTCTACAGGGTACACCCCTTTACCCTGAGGCCTCACCAACCTCTACAGGGTACACCCCTGTACCCTGAGGCCTCACCGCCCTCTACAGGGTACACCCCTTTATCCTGAGGCCTCACCACCCTCTACAGGGTACACCCCTGTACCCTGAGGCCTCACCACCGTCTACAGGGTACACCCCTGTACCCGGAGGCCTCACCACCTTCTACAGGGTACACCCTTGTACCCAGAGGCCTCACCACACTCTACAGGGTACACCCCTGTACCCTGAGGCTGCACCACTCTCCACACAGTACACCGCTGTACCCTGAGGCCTCACCACCCTCTACAGGGTACAAACCTGTACCCCGAGGCCTCACCATTCTCTACAGAGTACACCTCTGTACCCTGAGGCCTCACCACACTCTACAGGGTACACCCCTGTACCCCGAGTCCTCACCGCCCTCTACACGTTACACCCCTGTACGCAGAGGCCTCACCGCCCTCTACACGGTACACCCCTGTACCCTGAGGCCTTACCACCCTCTACAGGGTACCCCCCTGTACCCCGAGGCCTCACCGCCCTCTACAGGGTACACCCCTGTACCCTGAGGCCTCACCACCCTCTACAAAGTACAAACCTGTAACCCGAGGCCTCACCAGTCTCTACAGAGTACACCCCTGTACCCTGAGGCCTCACCACCCTCTACAGGGTACACCCCTGTACCCCGAGGCCTCACCACCTTCTACAGGGTACACCCCTGTACCCAGAGGCCTCACCACACTCTACAGGGTACACCCCTTTACCCCGAGGTCTCACCGCCCTCTACAGGGTGCACCCCTTTACCCTGAGGCCTCACCACCCTCTACAGGGTACACCCCTGTACCCAGAGGCCTCACCGCCCTCTACACGATACACCCCTGTACCCTGAAGCCTTACCACCCTCTACAGAGTACACCCCTGTACCCTGAGGCCTCACAACTCTCTACAGGGTACACCCCTTTACCCCGAGGTCTCACCGCCCTCTACAGGGTACACCCCTTTACCCTGAGGCCTCACCACCCTCTACAGGGTACACCCCTGTACCCAGAGACCTCACCGCCCTCTACACGGTACACCCCTGTACCCTGAGGCCTTACCACCCTTTACAGGGTACACCCCTGTACCCCGAGGCCTCACCGCCCTCTACAGGGTACACCCCTGTACCCCGAGGCCTCACCACTCTCTCCAGGGTACACCCCTGTACCCCGAGGCCTCACCGCCCTCTACGGGGTACACCCCTGTACCCCGAGGCCTCACCGCCCTCTACAGGGTACACCCCTGTACCCTGAGGCCTCACCACCCTCTACAAAGTACAAACCTGTAACCCGAGGCCTCACCAGTCTCTACAGAGTACACCCCTGTACCCTGAGGCCTCACCACCCTCTACAGGGTACAACCCTGTACCCCGAGGCCTCACCGCCCTCTACACGTTACACCACTGTACCCAGAGGCCTCACCGCCCTCTACACGATACACCCCTGTACCCTGAGGCCTTACCACCCTCTACAGAGTACACCAGTGTACCCTGAGGCCTCACAACTCTCTACAGGGTACACCCCTTTACCCCGAGGTCTCACCGCCCTCTACAGGGTACACCCCTTTACCCTGAGGCCTCACCAACCTCTACAGGGTACACCCCTGTACCCTGAGGCCTCACCGCCCTCTACAGGGTACACCCCTTTACCCTGAGGCCTCACCACCCTCTACAGGGTACACCCCTGTACCCTGAGGCCTCACCACCGTCTACAGGGTACACCCCTGTACCCCGAGGCCTCACCACCTTCTACAGGGTACACCCCTGTACCCAGAGGCCTCACCACACTCTACAGGGTACACCCCTGTACCCTGAGGCTGCACCACTCTCCACAGAGTACACCGCTGTACCCTGAGGCCTCACCACACTCTAGAGGGTACACCCCTGTACCCTGAGGCCTCACCACCCTCTACAGGGTACAAACCTGTACCCCGAGGCCTCACCATTCTCTACAGAGTACACCTCTGTACCCTGAGGCCTCACCACACTCTACAGGGTACACCCCTGTACCCCGAGGCCTCACCGCCCTCTACACGTTACACCCCTGTACGCAGAGGCCTCACCGCCCTCTACACGGTACACCCCTGTACCCTGAGGCCTTACCACCCTCTACAGGGTACCCCCCTGTACCCCGAG
Source organism: Arenicola marina (assembly GCA_964019135.1). NCBI lineage: Eukaryota > Metazoa > Annelida > Polychaeta > Arenicolidae > Arenicola > Arenicola marina. The sequence continues at coordinate 492,191 of OZ025250.1, forward strand.
GCCTCACCGCCCTCTACAGGGTACACCCCTGTACCCTGAGGCCTCACCACCCTCTACAAAGTACAAACCTGTAACCCGAGGCCTCACCAGTCTCTACAGAGTACACCCCTGTACCCTGAGGCCTCACCACCCTCTACAGGGTACACCCCTGTACCCCGAGGCCTCACCACCTTCTACAGGGTACACCCCTGTACCCAGAGGCCTCACCACACTCTACAGGGTACACCCCTTTACCCCGAGGTCTCACCGCCCTCTACAGGGTACACCCCTTTACCCTGAGGCCTCACCACCCTCTACAGGGTACACCCCTGTACCCAGAGGCCTCACCGCCCTCTACACGATACACCCCTGTACCCTGAAGCCTTACCACCCTCTACAGAGTACACCCCTGTACCCTGAGGCCTCACAACTCTCTACAGGGTACACCCCTTTACCCCGAGGTCTCACCGCCCTCTACAGGGTACACCCCTTCACCCTGAGGCCTCACCACCCTCTACAGGGTACACCCCTGTACCCTGAGGCCTCACCGCCCTCTACACGGTACACCCCTTTACCCTGAGGCCTCACCACCCTCTACAGGGTACACCCCTGTACCCTGAGGCCTCACCACCGTCTACAGGGTACACCCCTGTACCCCGAGGCCTCACCACCTTCTACAGGGTACACCCCTGTACCCAGAGGCCTCACCACACTCTACAGGGTACACCCCTTTACCCCGAGGTCTCACCGCCCTCTACAGGGTACACCCCTTTACCCTGAAGCCTCACCACCCTCTACAGGGTACACCCCTGTACCCTGAGGCCTCACCGCCCTCTACAGGGTACACCCCTTTACCCTGAGGCCTCACCACCCTCTACAGGGTACACCCTTGTACCCTGAGGCCTCACCACCGTCTACAGGGTACACCCCTGTACCCCGAGGCCTCACCGCCCTCTACAGAGTACGCCCCTGTACCCCGAGGCCTCACCACCCTCTACAGGTTACACCCCTGTACCCTGAGGCCTCACCACTCTCTACAGGGTACACCCCTGTACCCTGAGGCCTCACCACTCTCTACAGGGTACACCCCTGTACCCTGAGGCCTCACCACCCTCTACAGGGTACACCCCTGTACCCTGAGGCTGCACCACTCTCCACAGAGTACACCGCTGTACCCTGAGGCCTCACCACACTCTAGTGGGTACACCCCTGTACCCTGAGGCCTCACCACCCTCTACAGGGTACAAACCTGTACCCCGAGGCCTCACCATTCTCTACAGAGTACACCTCTGTAACCTGAGGCCTCACCACTCTCTACAGGGTACACCCCTGTACCCCTAGGCCTCACCGCCCTCTACACGTTACACCCCTGTACCCAGAGGCCTCACCGCCCTCTACACGGTACACCCCTGTACCCTGAGGCCTTACCCCCCTCTACAGGGTACACCCTGTACCCCGAGGCCTCACCGCCATCTACAGGGTACACCCCTGTACCCCGAGGCCTCACCACCCTCTCCAGGGTACACCCCTGTACCCCGAGGCCTCACCGCCCTCTACGGGGTACACCCCTGTACCCCGAGGCCTCAGCGCCCTCTACGGGGTACACCCCTGTACCCTGAGGCCTCACCACCCTCTACAAAGTACAAACCTGTAACCCGAGGCCTCACCAGTCTCTACAGAGTACACCCCTGTACCCTGAGGCCTCACCACGCTCTACAGGGTACACCCCTGTACCCCGAGGCCTCACCGCCCTCTACACGTTACACCCCTGTACCCAGAGGCCTCACCGCCCTCTACAGGGTACACCTCTGTACCCCGAGGCCTCACCACTCTCTCCAGGGTAAACCCCTGTACCCCGAGGCCTCACCGCCCTCTACGGCGTACACCCCTGTACTCCGAGGCCTCACCGCCCTCTACAGGGTACACCCCTGTACCCTGAGGCCTCACCACCCTCTACAGGGTACAAACCTGTACCCCGAGGCCTCACCATTCTCTACAGAGTCCAACCCTGTACCCTGAGGCCTCACCACACTCTACAGGGTACACCCCTGTACCCCGAGGCCTCACCGCCCTCTACACGTTACACCCCTGTACCCAGAGGCCACACCGCCCTCTACACGATACACCCCTGTACCCCGAGGCCTTACCACCCTCTACAGAGTACACCCCTGTACCCCGAGGCCTCACAACTCTCTACAGGGTACACCCCTTTACCCCGAGGTCTCACCGCCCTCTACAGGGTACACCCCTTTACCCTGAGGCCTCACCAACCTCTACAGGGTACACCCCTGTACCCTGAGGCCTCGCCGCCCTCTACAGGGTACACCCCTTTACCCTGAGGCCTCACCACCCTCTACAGGGTACACCCCTGTACCCTGAGGCCTCACCACCGTCTACAGGGTACACCCCTGTACCCCGAGGCCTCACCACCTTCTACAGGGTACACCCCTGTACCCAGAGGCCTCACCACACTCTACAGGGTACACCCCTGTACCCTGAGGCTGCACCACTCTCCACAGAGTACACCGCTGTACCCTGAGGCCTCACCACACTCTAGAGGGTACACCCCTGTACCCTGAGGCCTCACCACCCTCTACAGGGTACAAACCTGTACCCCGAGGCCTCACCATTCTCTACAGAGTACACCTCTGTACCCTGAGGCCTCACCACACTCTACAGGGTACACCCCTGTACCCCGAGGCCTCACCGCCCTCTACACGTTACACCCCTGTACGCAGAGGCCTCACCGCCCTCTACACGGTACACCCCTGTACCCTGAGGCCTTACCACCCTCTACAGGGTACCCCCCTGTACCCCGAGGCCTCACCGCCCTCTACAAGGTACACCCCTGTACCCTGAGGCCTCACCACCCTCTACAAAGTACAAACCTGTAACCCGAGGCCTCACCAGTCTCTACAGAGTACACCCCTGTACCCTGAGGCCTCACCACCCTCTACAGGGTACACCCTTGTACCCCGAGGCCTCACCACCTTCTACAGGGTACACCCCTGTACCCAGAGGCCTCACCAGTCTCTACAGAGTACACCCCTGTACCCTGAGGCCTCACCACCCTCTACAGGGTACACCCCTGTACCCCGAGGCCTCACCACCTTCTACAGGGTACACCCCTGTACCCAGAGGCCTCACCACACTCTACAGGGTACACCCCTTTACCCCGAGGTCTCACCGCCCTCTACAGGGTACACCCCTTTACCCTGAGGCCTCACCACCCTCTACAGGGTACACCCCTGTACCCAGAGGCCTCACCGCCCTCTACACGATACACCCCTGTACCCTGAAGCCTTACCACCCTCTACAGAGTACACCCCTGTACCCTGAGGCCTCACAACTCTCTACAGGGTACACCCCTTTACCCCGAGGTCTCACCGCCCTCTACAGGGTACACCCCTTCACCCTGAGGCCTCACCACCCTCTACAGGGTACACCCCTGTACCCTGAGGCCTCACCGCCCTCTACACGGTACACCCCTTTACCCTGAGGCCTCACCACCCTCTACAGGGTACACCCCTGTACCCTGAGGCCTCACCACCGTCTACAGGGTACACCCCTGTACCCCGAGGCCTCACCACCTTCTACAGGGTACACCCCTGTACCCAGAGGCCTCACCACACTCTACAGGGTACACCCCTTTACCCCGAGGTCTCACCGCCCTCTACAGGGTACACCCCTTTACCCTGAAGCCTCACCACCCTCTACAGGGTACACCCCTGTACCCTGAGGCCTCACCGCCCTCTACAGGGTACACCCCTTTACCCTGAGGCCTCACCACCCTCTACAGGGTACACCCTTGTACCCTGAGGCCTCACCACCGTCTACAGGGTACACCCCTGTACCCCGAGGCCTCACCGCCCTCTACAGAGTACGCCCCTGTACCCCGAGGCCTCACCACCCTCTACAGGTTACACCCCTGTACCCTGAGGCCTCACCACTCTCTACAGGGTACACCCCTGTACCCTGAGGCCTCACCACTCTCTACAGGGTACACCCCTGTACCCTGAGGCCTCACCACCCTCTACAGGGTACACCCCTGTACCCTGAGGCTGCACCACTCTCCACAGAGTACACCGCTGTACCCTGAGGCCTCACCACACTCTAGTGGGTACACCCCTGTACCCTGAGGCCTCACCACCCTCTACAGGGTACAAACCTGTACCCCGAGGCCTCACCATTCTCTACAGAGTACACCTCTGTAACCTGAGGCCTCACCACTCTCTACAGGGTACACCCCTGTACCCCTAGGCCTCACCGCCCTCTACACGTTACACCCCTGTACCCAGAGGCCTCACCGCCCTCTACACGGTACACCCCTGTACCCTGAGGCCTTACCCCCCTCTACAGGGTACACCCTGTACCCCGAGGCCTCACCGCCATCTACAGGGTACACCCCTGTACCCCGAGGCCTCACCACCCTCTCCAGGGTACACCCCTGTACCCCGAGGCCTCACCGCCCTCTACGGGGTACACCCCTGTACCCCGAGGCCTCAGCGCCCTCTACGGGGTACACCCCTGTACCCTGAGGCCTCACCACCCTCTACAAAGTACAAACCTGTAACCCGAGGCCTCACCAGTCTCTACAGAGTACACCCCTGTACCCTGAGGCCTCACCACGCTCTACAGGGTACACCCCTGTACCCCGAGGCCTCACCGCCCTCTACACGTTACACCCCTGTACCCAGAGGCCTCACCGCCCTCTACAGGGTACACCTCTGTACCCCGAGGCCTCACCACTCTCTCCAGGGTAAACCCCTGTACCCCGAGGCCTCACCGCCCTCTACGGCGTACACCCCTGTACTCCGAGGCCTCACCGCCCTCTACAGGGTACACCCCTGTACCCTGAGGCCTCACCACCCTCTACAGGGTACAAACCTGTACCCCGAGGCCTCACCATTCTCTACAGAGTCCAACCCTGTACCCTGAGGCCTCACCACACTCTACAGGGTACACCCCTGTACCCCGAGGCCTCACCGCCCTCTACACGTTACACCCCTGTACCCAGAGGCCACACCGCCCTCTACACGATACACCCCTGTACCCCGAGGCCTTACCACCCTCTACAGAGTACACCCCTGTACCCCGAGGCCTCACAACTCTCTACAGGGTACACCCCTTTACCCCGAGGTCTCACCGCCCTCTACAGGGTACACCCCTTTACCCTGAGGCCTCACCAACCTCTACAGGGTACACCCCTGTACCCTGAGGCCTCGCCGCCCTCTACAGGGTACACCCCTTTACCCTGAGGCCTCACCACCCTCTACAGGGTACACCCCTGTACCCTGAGGCCTCACCACCGTCTACAGGGTACACCCCTGTACCCCGAGGCCTCACCACCTTCTACAGGGTACACCCCTGTACCCAGAGGCCTCACCACACTCTACAGGGTACACCCCTGTACCCTGAGGCTGCACCACTCTCCACAGAGTACACCGCTGTACCCTGAGGCCTCACCACACTCTAGAGGGTACACCCCTGTACCCTGAGGCCTCACCACCCTCTACAGGGTACAAACCTGTACCCCGAGGCCTCACCATTCTCTACAGAGTACACCTCTGTACCCTGAGGCCTCACCACACTCTACAGGGTACACCCCTGTACCCCGAGGCCTCACCGCCCTCTACACGTTACACCCCTGTACGCAGAGGCCTCACCGCCCTCTACACGGTACACCCCTGTACCCTGAGGCCTTACCACCCTCTACAGGGTACCCCCCTGTACCCCGAGGCCTCACCGCCCTCTACAAGGTACACCCCTGTACCCTGAGGCCTCACCACCCTCTACAAAGTACAAACCTGTAACCCGAGGCCTCACCAGTCTCTACAGAGTACACCCCTGTACCCTGAGGCCTCACCACCCTCTACAGGGTACACCCTTGTACCCCGAGGCCTCACCACCTTCTACAGGGTACACCCCTGTACCCAGAGGCCTCACCACCCTCTACAGGGTACACCCCTGTACCCTGAGGCCTCACCGCCCTCTACACGGTACACCCCTTTACCCTGAGGCCTCACCACCCTCTACAGGGTACACCCCTGTACCCTGAGGCCTCACCACCGTCTACAGGGTACACCCCTGTACCCCGAGGCCTCACCACCTTCTACAGGGTACACCCCTGTACCCAGAGGCCTCACCACACTCTACAGGGTACACCCCTTTACCCCGAGGTCTCACCGCCCTCTACAGGGTACACCCCTTGACCCTGAGGCCTCACCACCCTCTACAGGGTACACCCCTGTACCCTGAGGCCTCACCGCCCTCTACAGGGTACACCCCTTTACCCTGAGGCCTCACCACCCTCTACAGGGTACACCCCTGTACCCTGAGGCCTCACCACCGTCTACAGGGTACACCCCTGTACCCCGAGGCCTCACCGCCCTCTACATAGTACACCCCTGTACCCAGAGGCCTCACCACCCTCTACAGGTTACACCCCTGTACCCTGAGGCCTCACCACTCTCTACAGGGTACACCCCTGTACCCTGAGGCCTCACCACTCTCTACAGGGTACACCCCTGTACCCTGAGGCCTCACCACCCTCTACAGGGTACACCCCTGTACCCTGAGGCCTCACCACCGTCTACAGGGTACACCCCTGTACCCCGAGGCCTCACCGCCCTCTACATAGTACACCCCTGTACCCAGAGGCCTCACCACCCTCTACAGGTTACACCCCTGTACCCTGAGGCCTCACCACTCTCTACAGGGTACACCCCTGTACCCTGAGGCCTCACCACTCTCTACAGGGTACACCCCTGTACCCTGAGGCCTCACCACCCTCTACAGGGTACACCCCTGTACCCTGAGGCTGCACCACTCTCCACAGAGTACACCGCTGTACCCTGAGGCCTCACCACACTCTAGAGGGTACACCCCTGTACCCTGAGGCCTCACCACCCTCTACAGGGTACAAATCTGTACCCCGAGGCCTCACCATTCTCTACAGAGTACACCTCTGTACCCTGAGGCCTCACCACTCTCTACAGGGTACACCCCTGTACCCCGAGGCCTCACCGCCCTCTACACGTTACACCCCTGTACCCAGAGGCCTCACCGCCCTCTACACGGTACACCCCTGTACCCTGAGGCCTTACCCCCCTCTACAGGGTACACCCCTGTACCCCGAGGCCTCACCGCCATCTACAGGGTACACCCCTGTACCCCGAGGCCTCACCACTCTCTCCAGGGTACACCCCTGTACCCCGAGGCCTCACCACTCTCTCCAGGGTACACCCCTGTACCCCGAGGCCTCACCGCCCTCTACGGCGTACATCCCTGTACCCCGAGGCCTCACCGCCCTCTACAGGGTACACCCCTGTACCCTGAGGCCTCACCACCCTCTACAGGGTACAAACCTGTACCCCGAGGCCTCACCATTCTCTACAGAGTACAACCCTGTACCCTGAGGCCTCACCACACTCTACAGGGTACACCCCTGTACCCCGAGGCCTCACCGCCCTCTACACGTTACACCCCTGTACCCAGAGGCCACACCGCCCTCTACACGATACACCCCTGTACCCCGAGGCCTTACCACCCTCTACAGAGTACACCCCTGTACCCCGAGGCCTCACCGCCCTCTACAGGGTACACCCCTGTACCCCGAGGCCTCACCACTCTCTCCAGGGTACACCCCTTTACCCTGAGGCCTCACCACCCTCTACAGGGTACACCCCTGTACCCTGAGGCCTCACCGCCCTCTACAGGGTGCACCCCTGTATCCCGAGGCCTCACCGCCCTCTACAGGGTACACCCCTGTACCCCGAGGCCTCACCGCCCTCTACGGCGTACACCCCTGTACCCCGAGGCCTCACCGCCCTCTACAGGGTACACCCCTGTACCCTGAGGCCTCACCACCCTCTACAGGGTACAAACCTGTACCCCCAGGCCTCACCATTCTCTACAGAGTACAACCCTGTACCCTGAGGCCTCACCACACTCTACAGGGTACACCCCTGTACCCCGAGGCCTCACCGCCCTCTACACGTTACACCCCTGTACCCAGAGGCCACACCGCCCTCTACACGATACACCCCTGTACCCCGAGGCCTTACCACCCTCTACAGAGTACACCCCTGTACCCCGAGGCCTCACAACTCTCTACAGGGTACACCCCTTTACCCCGAGGTCTCACCGCCCTCTACAGGGTACACCCCTTTACCCTGAGGCCTCACCAACCTCTACAGGGTACACCCCTGTACCCTGAGGCCTCACCGCCCTCTACAGGGTACACCCCTTTATCCTGAGGCCTCACCACCCTCTACAGGGTACACCCCTGTACCCTGAGGCCTCACCACCGTCTACAGGGTACACCCCTGTACCCGGAGGCCTCACCACCTTCTACAGGGTACACCCTTGTACCCAGAGGCCTCACCACACTCTACAGGGTACACCCCTGTACCCTGAGGCTGCACCACTCTCCACAGAGTACACCGCTGTACCCTGAGGCCTCACCACCCTCTACAGGGTACAAACCTGTACCCCGAGGCCTCACCATTCTCTACAGAGTACACCTCTGTACCCTGAGGCCTCACCACACTCTACAGGGTACACCCCTGTACCCCGAGGCCTCACCGCCCTCTACACGTTACACCCCTGTACGCAGAGGCCTCACCGCCCTCTACACGGTACACCCCTGTACCCTGAGGCCTTACCACCCTCTACAGGGTACCCCCCTGTACCCCGAGGCCTCACCGCCCTCTACAGGGTACACCCCTGTACCCTGAGGCCTCACCACCCTCTACAAAGTACAAACCTGTAACCCGAGGCCTCACCAGTCTCTACAGAGTACACCCCTGTACCCTGAGGCCTCACCACCCTCTACAGGGTACACCCCTGTACCCCGAGGCCTCACCACCTTCTACAGGGTACACCCCTGTACCCAGAGGCCTCACCACACTCTACAGGGTACACCCCTTTACCCCGAGGTCTCACCGCCCTCTACAGGGTGCACCCCTTTACCCTGAGGCCTCACCACCCTCTACAGGGTACACCCCTGTACCCAGAGGCCTCACCGCCCTCTACACGATACACCCCTGTACCCTGAAGCCTTACCACCCTCTACAGAGTACACCCCTGTACCCTGAGGCCTCACAACTCTCTACAGGGTACACCCCTTTACCCCGAGGTCTCACCGCCCTCTACAGGGTACACCCCTTTACCCTGAGGCCTCACCACCCTCTACAGGGTACACCCCTGTACCCAGAGACCTCACCGCCCTCTACACGGTACACCCCTGTACCCTGAGGCCTTACCACCCTTTACAGGGTACACCCCTGTACCCCGAGGCCTCACCGCCCTCTACAGGGTACACCCCTGTACCCCGAGGCCTCACCACTCTCTCCAGGGTACACCCCTGTACCCCGAGGCCTCACCGCCCTCTACGGGGTACACCCCTGTACCCCAAGGCCTCACCGCCCTCTACAGGGTACACCCCTGTACCCTGAGGCCTCACCACCCTCTACAAAGTACAAACCTGTAACCCGAGGCCTCACCAGTCTCTACAGAGTACACCCCTGTACCCTGAGGCCTCACCACCCTCTACAGGGTACAACCCTGTACCCCGAGGCCTCACCGCCCTCTACACGTTACACCCCTGTACCCAGAGGCCTCACCGCCCTCTACACGATACACCCCTGTACCCTGAGGCCTTACCACCCTCTACAGAGTACACCAGTGTACCCTGAGGCCTCACAACTCTCTACAGGGTACACCCCTTTACCCCGAGGTCTCACCGCCCTCTACAGGGTACACCCCTTTACCCTGAGGCCTCACCAACCTCTACAGGGTACACCCCTGTACCCTGAGGCCTCACCGCCCTCTACAGGGTACACCCCTTTACCCTGAGGCCTCACCACCCTCTACAGGGTACACCCCTGTACCCTGAGGCCTCACCACCGTCTACAGGGTACACCCCTGTACCCCGAGGCCTCACCACCTTCTACAGGGTACACCCCTGTACCCAGAGGCCTCACCACACTCTACAGGGTACACCCCTGTACCCTGAGGCTGCACCACTCTCCACAGAGTACACCGCTGTACCCTGAGGCCTCACCACACTCTAGAGGGTACACCCCTGTACCCTGAGGCCTCACCACCCTCTACAGGGTACAAATCTGTACCCCGAGGCCTCACCATTCTCTACAGAGTACACCTCTGTACCCTGAGGCCTCACCACACTCTACAGGGTACACCCCTGTACCCCGAGGCCTCACCGCCCTCTACACGTTACACCCCTGTACGCAGAGGCCTCACCGCCCTCTACACGGTACACCCCTGTACCCTGAGGCCTTACCACCCTCTACAGGGTACCCCCCTGTACCCCGAGGCCTCACCGCCCTCTACAGGGTACACCCCTGTACCCTGAGGCCTCACCACCCTCTACAAAGTACAAACCTGTAACCCGAGGCCTCACCAGTCTCTACAGAGTACACCCCTGTACCCTGAGGCCTCACCACCCTCTACAGGGTACACCCCTGTACCCCGAGGCCTCACCACCTTCTACAGGGTACACCCCTGTACCCAGAGGCCTCACCACACTCTACAGGGTACACCCCTTTACCCCGAGGTCTCACCGCCCTCTACAGGGTACACCCCTTTACCCTGAGGCCTCACCACCCTCTACAGGGTACACCCCTGTACCCAGAGGCCTCACCGCCCTCTACACGATACACCCCTGTACCCTGAAGCCTTACCACCCTCTACAGAGTACACCCCTGTACCCTGAGGCCTCACAACTCTCTACAGGGTACACCCCTTTACCCCGAGGTCTCACCGCCCTCTACAGGGTACACCCCTTTACCCTGAGGCCTCACCACCCTCTACAGGGTACACCCCTGTACCCTGAGGCCTCACCGCCCTCTACACGGTACACCCCTTTACCCTGAGGCCTCACCACCCTCTACAGGGTACACCCCTGTACCCTGAGGCCTCACCACCGTCTACAGGGTACACCCCTGTACCCCGAGGCCTCACCACCTTCTACAGGGTACACCCCTGTACCCAGAGGCCTCACCACACTCTACAGGGTACACCCCTTTACCCCGAGGTCTCACCGCCCTCTACAGGGTACACCCCTTTACCCTGAAGCCTCACCACCCTCTACAGGGTACACCCCTGTACCCTGAGGCCTCACCGCCCTCTACAGGGTACACCCCTTTACCCTGAGGCCTCACCACCCTCTACAGGGTACACCCCTGTACCCTGAGGCCTCACCACCGTCTACAGGGTACACCCCTGTACCCCGAGGCCTCACCGCCCTCTACAGAGTACGCCCCTGTACCCCGAGGCCTCACCACCCTCTACAGGTTACACCCCTGTACCCTGAGGCCTCACCACTCTCTACAGGGTACACCCCTGTACCCTGAGGCCTCACCACTCTCTACAGGGTACACCCCTGTACCCTGAGGCCTCACCACCCTCTACAGGGTACACCCCTGTACCCTGAGGCTGCACCACTCTCCACAGAGTACACCGCTGTACCCTGAGGCCTCACCACACTCTAGAGGGTACACCCCTGTACCCTGAGGCCTCACCACCCTCTACAGGGTACAAACCTGTACCCCGAGGCCTCACCATTCTCTACAGAGTACACCTCTGTACCCTGAGGCCTCACCACTCTCTACAGGGTACACCCCTGTACCCCTAGGCCTCACCGCCCTCTACACGTTACACCCCTGTACCCAGAGGCCTCACCGCCCTCTACACGGTACACCCCTGTACCCTGAGGCCTTACCCCCCTCTACAGGGTACACCCTGTACCCCGAGGCCTCACCGCCATCTACAGGGTACACCCCTGTACCCCGAGGCCTCACCACTCTCTCCAGGGTACACCCCTGTACCCCGAGGCCTCACCGCCCTCTACGGGGTACACCCCTGTACCCCGAGGCCTCAGCGCCCTCTACGGGGTACACCCCTGTACCCTGAGGCCTCACCACCCTCTACAAAGTACAAACCTGTAACCCGAGGCCTCACCAGTCTCTACAGAGTACACCCCTGTACCCTGAGGCCTCACCACGCTCTACAGGGTACACCCCTGTACCCCGAGGCCTCACCGCCCTCTACACGTTACACCCCTGTACCCAGAGGCCTCACCGCCCTCTACAGGGTACACCTCTGTACCCCGAGGCCTCACCACTCTCTCCAGGGTAAACCCCTGTACCCCGAGGCCTCACCGCCCTCTACGGCGTACACCCCTGTACCCCGAGGCCTCACCGCCCTCTACAGGGTACACCCCTGTACCCTGAGGCCTCACCACCCTCTACAGGGTACAAACCTGTACCCCGAGGCCTCACCATTCTCTACAGAGTCCAACCCTGTACCCTGAGGCCTCACCACACTCTACAGGGTACACCCCTGTACCCCGAGGCGTCACCGCCCTCTACACGTTACACCCCTGTACCCAGAGGCCACACCGCCCTCTACACGATACACCCCTGTAGCCCGAGGCCTTACCACCCTCTACAGAGTACACCCCTGTACCCCGAGGCCTCACAACTCTCTACAGGGTACACCCCTTTACCCCGAGGTCTCACCGCCCTCTACAGGGTACACCCCTTTACCCTGAGGCCTCACCAACCTCTACAGGGTACACCCCTGTACCCTGAGGCCTCGCCGCCCTCTACAGGGTACACCCCTTTACCCTGAGGCCTCACCACCCTCTACAGGGTACACCCCTGTACCCTGAGGCCTCACCACCGTCTACAGGGTACACCCCTGTACCCCGAGGCCTCACCACCTTCTACAGGGTACACCCCTGTACCCAGAGGCCTCACCACACTCTACAGGGTACACCCCTGTACCCTGAGGCTGCACCACTCTCCACAGAGTACACCGCTGTACCCTGAGGCCTCACCACACTCTAGAGGGTACACCCCTGTACCCTGAGGCCTCACCACCCTCTACAGGGTACAAACCTGTCCCCCGAGGCCTCACCATTCTCTACAGAGTACACCTCTGTACCCTGAGGCCTCACCACACTCTACAGGGTACACCCCTGTACCCCGAGGCCTCACCGCCCTCTACACGTTACACCCCTGTACGCAGAGGCCTCACCGCCCTCTACACGGTACACCCCTGTACCCTGAGGCCTTACCACCCTCTACAGGGTACCCCCCTGTACCCCGAGGCCTCACCGCCCTCTACAAGGTACACCCCTGTACCCTGAGGCCTCACCACCCTCTACAAAGTACAAACCTGTAACCCGAGGCCTCACCAGTCTCTACAGAGTACACCCCTGTACCCTGAGGCCTCACCACCCTCTACAGGGTACACCCTTGTACCCCGAGGCCTCACCACCTTCTACAGGGTACACCCCTGTACCCAGAGGCCTCACCACACTCTACAGGGTACACCCCTTTACCCCGAGGTCTCACCGCCCTCTACAGGGTGCACCCCTTTACCCTGAGGCCTCACCACCCTCTACAGGGTACACCCCTGTACCCAGAGGCCTCACCGCCCTCTACACGATACACCCCTGTACCCTGAAGCCTTACCACCCTCTACAGAGTACACCCCTGTACCCTGAGGCCTCACAACTCTCTACAGGGTACACCCCTTTACCCCGAGGTCTCACCGCCCTCTACAGTGTACACCCCTTTACCCTGAGGCCTCACCACCCTCTACAGGGTACACCCCTGTACCCTGAGGCCTCACCGCCCTCTACACGGTACACCCCTTTACCCTGAGGCCTCACCACCCTCTACAGGGTACACCCCTGTACCCTGAGGCCTCACCACCGTCTACAGGGTACACCCCTGTACCCCGAGGCCTCACCACCTTCTACAGGGTACACCCCTGTACCCAGAGGCCTCACCACACTCTACAGGGTACACCCCTTTACCCCGAGGTCTCACCGCCCTCTACAGGGTACACCCCTTGACCCTGAGGCCTCACCACCCTCTACAGGGTACACCCCTGTACCCTGAGGCCTCACCGCCCTCTACAGGGTACACCCCTTTACCCTGAGGCCTCACCACCCTCTACAGGGTACACCCCTGTACCCTGAGGCCTCACCACCGTCTACAGGGTACACCCCTGTACCCCGAGGCCTCACCGCCCTCTACATAGTACACCCCTGTACCCAGAGGCCTCACCACCCTCTACAGGTTACACCCCTGTACCCTGAGGCCTCACCACTCTCTACAGGGTACACCCCTGTACCCTGAGGCCTCACCACTCTCTACAGGGTACACCCCTGTACCCTGAGGCCTCACCACCCTCTACAGGGTACACCCCTGTACCCTGAGGCTGCACCACTCTCCACAGAGTACACCGCTGTACCCTGAGGCCTCACCACACTCTAGAGGGTACACCCCTGTACCCTGAGGCCTCACCACCCTCTACAGGGTACAAATCTGTACCCCGAGGCCTCACCATTCTCTACAGAGTACACCTCTGTACCCTGAGGCCTCACCACTCTCTACAGGGTACACCCCTGTACCCCGAGGCCTCACCGCCCTCTACACGTTACACCCCTGTACCCAGAGGCCTCACCGCCCTCTACACGGTACACCCCTGTACCCTGAGGCCTTACCCCCCTCTACAGGGTACACCCCTGTACCCCGAGGCCTCACCGCCATCTACAGGGTACACCCCTGTACCCCGAGGCCTCACCACTCTCTCCAGGGTACACCCCTGTACCCCGAGGCCTCACCGCCTTCTACGGGGTACACCCCTGTACCCCGAGGCCTCACCGCCCTCTACGGGGTACACCCCTGTACCCTGAGGCCTCACCACCCTCTACAAAGTACAAACCTGTAACCCGAGGCCTCACCAGTCTCTACAGAGTACACCCCTGTACCCTGAGGCCTCACCACGCTCTACAGGGTACACCCCTGTACCCCGAGGCCTCACCGCCCTCTACACGTTACACCCCTGTACCCAGAGGCCTCACCGCCCCCTACAGGGTACACCTCTGTACCCCGAGGCCTCACCACTCTCTCCAGGGTACACCCCTGTACCCCGAGGCCTCACCGCCCTCTACGGCGTACATCCCTGTACCCCGAGGCCTCACCGCCCTCTACAGGGTACACCCCTGTACCCTGAGGCCTCACCACCCTCTACAGGGTACAAACCTGTACCCCGAGGCCTCACCATTCTCTACAGAGTACAACCCTGTACCCTGAGGCCTCACCACACTCTACAGGGTACACCCCTGTACCCCGAGGCCTCACCGCCCTCTACACGTTACACCCCTGTACCCAGAGGCCACACCGCCCTCTACACGATACACCCCTGTACCCCGAGGCCTTACCACCCTCTACAGAGTACACCCCTGTACCCCGAGGCCTCACCGCCCTCTACAGGGTACACCCCTGTACCCCGAGGCCTCACCACTCTCTCCAGGGTACACCCCTTTACCCTGAGGCCTCACCACCCTCTACAGGGTACACCCCTGTACCCTGAGGCCTCACCGCCCTCTACAGGGTGCACCCCTGTATCCCGAGGCCTCACCGCCCTCTACAGGGTACACCCCTGTACCCCGGGGCCTCACCAGTCTCTACAGAGTACACCCCTGTACCCTGAGGCCTCACCACTCTCTACAGGGTACACCCCTGTACCCCGAGGCCTCACCGCCCTCTACACGTTACACCCCTGTACCCAGAGGCCTCACCGCCCTCTACACTGTACACCCCTGTACCCTGAGGCCTTACCACCCTCTACAGGGTACACCCCTGTACCCCGAGGCCTCACCGCCCTCTACAGGGTACACCCCTGTACCCCGAGGCCTCACCACTCTCTCCAGGGTACACCCCTGTACCCCGAGGCCTCACCGCCCTCTACGGGGTACACCCCTGTACCCCGAGGCCTCACCGCCCTCTACACGGTACACCCCTGTACCCTGAGGCCTCACCACCCTCTACAAAGTACAAACCTGTAACCCGAGGCCTCACCAGTCTCTATAGAGTACACCCCTGTACCCTGAGGCCTCACCACCCTCTACAGGGTACACCCCTGTACCCCGAGGCCTCACCGCCCTCTACACGTTACACCCCTGTACCCAGAGGCCTCACCGCCCTCTACACGATACACCCCTGTACCCTGAGGCCTTACCACCCTCTACAGAGTACACCCCTGTACCCTGAGGCCTCACCACTCTGTACAGGGTACACCCCTTTACCCCGAGGTCTCACCGCCCTCTACAGGGTACACCCCTTTACCCTGAGGCCTCACCACCCTCTACAGGGTACACCCCTGTACCCTGAGGCCTCACCACCGTCTACAGGGTACACCCCTGTATCCCGAGGCCTCACCATACTCTACAGGGTACACCCCTGTATCCCGAGGCCTCACCGCCCTCTACAGGGTACACCCCTGTACACCGAGGACTCACCACTCTCTACAGGGTACACCCCTGTACCCTGAGGCCTCACCACCCTCTACAGGGTACACCCCTGTACCCTGAGGCTGCACCACTCTCCACAGAGTACACCCCTGTACCCTGAGGCCTCACCACACTCTACAGGGTACACCCCTTTACCCCTAGGTCTCACCGCCCTCTACAGGGTACACCCCTTTACCCTGAGGCCTCACCACGCTCTACAGGGTACACCCCTGTACCCTGAGGCCTCACCACCCTCTACAGGGTACACTCCTGTAACTCGAGGTCTCACCGCCCTCTACAGGGTACACCCCTTTACCCCGAGGCCTCACCGCCCTCTACAGAGTACACCCCTGTACCCTGAGGCCTCACCACCCTCTACAGGGTACACCCCTTTACCCCGAGGCCTCACCACCCTCTACAGGGTACACCCCTGTACACTGAGGCCTCACCACCCTCCACAGGGTACACCCCTGTACCCTGAGGTCTCACCACACTCTACAGGGTACACCCTGGTACCCTGAGGCCTCGACGCCCTCTACAGAGTACACCCCTGTATCCCGAGGCCTCACCGCCCTCGACAGGGTACACCCCTGTACCCCGAGGCCTCACCACTCTCTACAGGGTACACCCCTGTACCCTGAGGCCTCACCACCCTCTACAGGGTACACCCCTGTACCCTGAGGCTGCACCACTCTCTACAGGGTACACCCCTGTACCCCGAGGCCTCACCACTCTATTCACCGTACACGCCTGTACCCTGAGGCCTCACCACTCTCTACAGGGTACACCCCTGTACCCCGAGGCCGCACCAGTCTCTACAGAGTACACGCCTGTACGCTGAGGCCTCACCACTCTCTACAGGGTACACCCCTTTACCCCGAGGCCTCACCGCCCTCTACAGGGTACACCCCTTTACCCTGAGGTCTCACCGCCCTCTACAGGGTACACCCCTTTACCCTGAGGCCTCACCACCCTCTACAGGGTACACCCCTGTACCCTGAGGCCTCACCACCCTCTACAGGGTACACCCCTGTACCCCGAGGCCTCACCACTTTCTACAGGGTACACCCCTGTACCCTGAGGCCTCACCACCCTCTACTGGGTACACCCCTGTACCCCGAGGCCTCACCACTCTCTACAGTGTACACCCCTGTACCCTGAGGCCTCACTACCCTCTACAGGGTACACCTCTGTACCCCGAGGCCTCACCACTCTCTCCAGGGTAAACCCCTGTACCCCGAGGCCTCACCGCCCTCTACGGCGTACACCCCTGTACCCCGAGGCCTCACCGCCCTCTACAGGGTACACCCCTGTACCCTGAGGCCTCACCACCCTCTACAGGGTACAAACCTGTACCCCGAGGCCTCACCATTCTCTACAGAGTACAACCCTGTACCCTGAGGCCTCACCACACTCTACAGGGTACACCCCTGTACCCCGAGGCCTCACCGCCCTCTACACGTTACACCCCTGTACCCAGAGGCCACACCGCCCTCTACACGATACACCCCTGTACCCCGAGGCCTTACCACCCTCTACAGAGTACACCCCTGTACCCCGAGGCCTCACAACTCTCTACAGGGTACACCCCTTTACCCCGAGGTCTCACCGCCCTCTACAGGGTACACCCCTTTACCCTGAGGCCTCACCAACCTCTACAGGGTACACCCCTGTACCCTGAGGCCTCGCCGCCCTCTACAGGGTACACCCCTTTACCCTGAGGCCTCACCACCCTCTACAGGGTACACCCCTGTACCCTGAGGCCTCACCACCGTCTACAGGGTACACCCCTGTACCCCGAGGCCTCACCACCTTCTACAGGGTACACCCCTGTACCCAGAGGCCTCACCACACTCTACAGGGTACACCCCTGTACCCTGAGGCTGCACCACTCTCCACAGAGTACACCGCTGTACCCTGAGGCCTCACCACACTCTAGAGGGTACACCCCTGTACCCTGAGGCCTCACCACCCTCTACAGGGTACAAACCTGTACCCCGAGGCCTCACCATTCTCTACAGAGTACACCTCTGTACCCTGAGGCCTCACCACACTCTACAGGGTACACCCCTGTACCCCGAGGCCTCACCGCCCTCTACACGTTACACCCCTGTACGCAGAGGCCTCACCGCCCTCTACACGGTACACCCCTGTACCCTGAGGCCTTACCACCCTCTACAGGGTACCCCCCTGTACCCCGAGGCCTCACCGCCCTCCACAGGGTACACCCCTGTACCCTGAGGCCTCACCACCCTCTACAAAGTACAAACCTGTAACCCGAGGCCTCACCAGTCTCTACAGAGTACACCCCTGTACCCTGAGGCCTCACCACCCTCTACAGGGTACACCCTTGTACCCCGAGGCCTCACCACCTTCTACAGGGTACACCCCTGTACCCAGAGGCCTCACCACACTCTACAGGGTACACCCCTTTACCCCGAGGTCTCACCGCCCTCTACAGGGTGCACCCCTTTACCCTGAGGCCTCACCACCCTCTACAGGGTACACCCCTGTACCCAGAGGCCTCACCGCCCTCTACACGATACACCCCTGTACCCTGAAGCCTTACCACCCTCTACAGAGTACACCCCTGTACCCTGAGGCCTCACAACTCTCTACAGGGTACACCCCTTTACCCCGAGGTCTCACCGCCCTCTACAGGGTACACCCCTTTACCCTGAGGCCTCACCACCCTCTACAGGGTACACCCCTGTACCCTGAGGCCTCACCGCCCTCTACACGGTACACCCCTTTACCCTGAGGCCTCACCACCCTCTACAGGGTACACCCCTGTACCCTGAGGCCTCACCACCGTCTACAGGGTACACCCCTGTACCCCGAGGCCTCACCACCTTCTACAGGGTACACCCCTGTACCCAGAGGCCTCACCACACTCTACAGGGTACACCCCTTTACCCCGAGGTCTCACCGCCCTCTACAGGGTACACCCCTTGACCCTGAGGCCTCACCACCCTCTACAGGGTACACCTCTGTACCCTGAGGCCTCACCGCCCTCTACAGGGTACACCCCTTTACCCTGAGGCCTCACCACCCTCTACAGGGTACACCCCTGTACCCTGAGGCCTCACCACCGTCTACAGGGTACACCCCTGTACCCCGAGGCCTCACCGCCCTCTACATAGTACACCCCTGTACCCAGAGGCCTCACCACCCTCTACAGGTTACACCCCTGTACCCTGAGGCCTCACCACTCTCTACAGGGTACACCCCTGTACCCTGAGGCCTCACCACTCTCTACAGGGTACACCCCTGTACCCTGAGGCCTCACCACCCTCTACAGGGTACACCCCTGTACCCTGAGGCTGCACCACTCTCCACAGAGTACACCGCTGTACCCTGAGGCCTCACCACACTCTAGAGGGTACACCCCTGTACCCTGAGGCCTCACCACCCTCTACAGGGTACAAATCTGTACCCCGAGGCCTCACCATTCTCTACAGAGTACACCTCTGTACCCTGAGGCCTCACCACTCTCTACAGGGTACACCCCTGTACCCCGAGGCCTCACCGCCCTCTACACGTTACACCCCTGTACCCAGAGGCCTCACCGCCCTCTACACGGTACACCCCTGTACCCTGAGGCCTTACCCCCCTCTACAGGGTACACCCCTGTACCCCGAGGCCTCACCGCCATCTACAGGGTACACCCCTGTACCCCGAGGCCTCACCACTCTCTCCAGGGTACACCCCTGTACCCCGAGGCCTCACCGCCTTCTACGGGGTACACCCCTGTACCCCGAGGCCTCACCGCCCTCTACGGGGTACACCCCTGTACCCTGAGGCCTCACCACCCTCTACAAAGTACAAACCTGTAACCCGAGGCCTCACCAGTCTCTACAGAGTACACCCCTGTACCCTGAGGCCTCACCACGCTCTACAGGGTACACCCCTGTACCCCGAGGCCTCACCGCCCTCTACACGTTACACCCCTGTACCCAGAGGCCTCACCGCCCTCTACAGGGTACACCTCTGTACCCCGAGGCCTCACCACTCTCTCCAGGGTACACCCCTGTACCCCGAGGCCTCACCGCCCTCTACGGCGTACATCCCTGTACCCCGAGGCCTCACCGCCCTCTACAGGGTACACCCCTGTACCCTGAGGCCTCACCACCCTCTACAGGGTACAAACCTGTACCCCGAGGCCTCACCATTCTCTACAGAGTACAACCCTCTACCCTGAGGCCTCACCACACTCTACAGGGTACACCCCTGTACCCCGAGGCCTCACCGCCCTCTACACGTTACACCCCTGTAACCAGAGGCCACACCGCCCTCTACACGATACACCCCTGTACCCCGAGGCCTTACCACCCTCTACAGAGTACACCCCTGTACCCCGAGGCCTCACCGCCCTCTACAGGGTACACCCCTGTACCCCGAGGCCTCACCACTCTCTCCAGGGTACACCCCTTTACCCTGAGGCCTCACCACCCTCTACAGGGTACACCCCTGTACCCTGAGGCCTCACCGCCCTCTACAGGGTGCACCCCTGTATCCCGAGGCCTCACCGCCCTCTACAGGGTACACCCCTGTACCCCGGGGCCTCACCAGTCTCTACAGAGTACACCCCTGTACCCTGAGGCCTCACCACTCTCTACAGGGTACACCCCTGTACCCCGAGGCCTCACCGCCCTCTACACGTTACACCCCTGTACCCAGAGGCCTCACCGCCCTCTACACTGTACACCCCTGTACCCTGAGGCCTTACCACCCTCTACAGGGTACACCCCTGTACCCCGAGGCCTCACCGCCCTCTACAGGGTACACCCCTGTACCCCGAGGCCTCACCACTCTCTCCAGGGTACACCCCTGTACCCCGAGGCCTCACCGCCCTCTACGGGGTACACCCCTGTACCCCGAGGTCTCACCGCCCTCTACACGGTACACCCCTGTACCCTGAGGCCTCACCACCCTCTACAAAGTACAAACCTGTAACCCGAGGCCTCACCAGTCTCTATAGAGTACACCCCTGTACCCTGAGGCCTCACCACCCTCTACAGGGTACACCCCTGTACCCCGAGGCCTCACCGCCCTCTACACGTTACACCCCTGTACCCAGAGGCCTCACCGCCCTCTACACGATACACCCCTGTACCCTGAGGCCTTACCACCCTCTACAGAGTACACCCCTGTACCCTGAGGCCTCACCACTCTGTACAGGGTACACCCCTTTACCCCGAGGTCTCACCGCCCTCTACAGGGTACACCCCTTTACCCTGAGGCCTCACCACCCTCTACAGGGTACACCCCTGTACCCTGAGGCCTCACCACCGTCTACAGGGTACACCCCTGTATCCCGAGGCCTCACCATACTCTACAGGGTACACCCCTGTATCCCGAGGCCTCACCGCCCTCTACAGGGTACACCCCTGTACACCGAGGACTCACCACTCTCTACAGGGTACACCCCTGTACCCTGAGGCCTCACCACCCTCTACAGGGTACACCCCTGTACCCTGAGGCTGCACCACTCTCCACAGAGTACACCCCTGTACCCTGAGGCCTCACCACACTCTACAGGGTACACCCTTTTACCCCTAGGTCTCACCGCCCTCTACAGGGTACACCCCTTTACCCTGAGGCCTCACCACGCTCTACAGGGTACACCCCTGTACCCTGAGGCCTCACCACCCTCTACAGGGTACACTCCTGTAACTCGAGGTCTCACCGCCCTCTACAGGGTACACCCCTTTACCCCGAGGCCTCACCGCCCTCTACAGAGTACACCCCTGTACCCTGAGGCCTCACCACCCTCTACAGGGTACACCCCTTTACCCCGAGGCCTCACCACCCTCTACAGGGTACACCCCTGTACACTGAGGCCTCACCACCCTCCACAGGGTACACCCCTGTACCCTGAGGTCTCACCACACTCTACAGGGTACACCCTGGTACCCTGAGGCCTCGCCGCCCTCTACAGAGTACACCCCTGTATCCCGAGGCCTCACCGCCCTCGACAGGGTACACCCCTGTACCCCGAGGCCTCACCACTCTCTACAGGGTACACCCCTGTACCCTGAGGCCTCACCACCCTCTACAGGGTACACCCCTGTACCCTGAGGCTGCACCACTCTCTACAGGGTACACCCCTGTACCCCGAGGCCTCACCACTCTATTCACCGTACACGCCTGTACCCTGAGGCCTCACCACTCTCTACAGGGTACACCCCTGTACCCCGAGGCCGCACCAGTCTCTACAGAGTACACGCCTGTACGCTGAGGCCTCACCACTCTCTACAGGGTACACCCCTTTACCCCGAGGCCTCACCGCCCTCTACAGGGTACACCCCTTTACCCTGAGGTCTCACCGCCCTCTACAGGGTACACCCCTTTACCCTGAGGCCTCACCACCCTCTACAGGGTACACCCCTGTACCCTGAGGCCTCACCACCCTCTACAGGGTACACCCCTGTACCCCGAGGCCTCACCACTTTCTACAGGGTACACCCCTGTACCCTGAGGCCTCACCACCCTCTACTGGGTACACCCCTGTACCCCGAGGCCTCACCACTCTCTACAGTGTACACCCCTGTACCCTGAGGCCTCACTACCCTCTACAGGGTACACCCCTGTACCCCGAGGCCTCACCACCCTCTACAGAGTAAACCCCTGTACTTTGAGGCCTCACCGCCCTCTACAGGGTACACCCCTTTACCCTGAGGCCTCACCACTCTCTACAGAATACACCCTTGTACCCTGAGGCCTCACCACTCTCTACAGGGTACACCCCTGTACCCTGAGGCCTCTCCGCCCTCTACAGAGTACACCCCTGCATCCCGAGGCCTCACCGCCCTCTACAGGGTACACCCCTGTACCCCGAGGCCTCACCACTCTCTACAGGGTACACCCCTGTACCGTGAGGCCTCACCACCCTCTACAGGGTACACCCCTGTACCCTGAGGCTGCACTACTCTCTACAGAGTACACCCCTGTATCCCGCGGCCGCACCAGTCTCTACAGAGTACACCCCTGTACCCTGAGCCCTCACCACTCTCTACAGGGTACACCCCTGTACCCCGAGGCCTCACCACCCTCTACAGGGTACACCCCTGTACCCCGAGGCCTCACCGCCCTCTACAGGGTACACCCCTGTACCCCGAGGCCTCACCACTCTCTATAGTGTACACCCCTGTACCCCAAGGCCTCACCGCCCTCTACGGGGTACACCCCTGTACCCCGAGGCCTCACTGCCCTCTACAGGGTACACCCCTGTACCCTGAGGCCTCACCACCCTCTACAGGGTACAACCCTGTACCACGAGGCCTCACCAGTCTCTACAGAGTACACCCCTGTACCCTGAGGCCTCACCACTCTCTACAGGGTACACCCCTGTACCCTGAGGCCTCACCACTCTGCACAGGGTACACCCCTGTACCCTGAGACCTCACCACCCTCTACAGGGTACACCCCTGTACCCTGAGGCCTCACCGCCCTCTACAGAGTACACCCCTGTACCCCGAGGCCTCACCGCCCTCTACAGGGTACACTCCTGTACCCCGAGGCCTCACCACTCTCTACAGGGTACACCCCTGTACCCCGAGGCCTCACCGCCCTCTACAGGGTACACCCCTGTACCCTGAGGCCTCACCACCCTCTACAGGGTACAACCCTGTACCCCGAGGCCTCACCAGTCTCTACAGAGTACACCCCTGTACCCTGAGGCCTCACCACTCTCTACAGGGTACACCCCTGTACCCTGAGGCCTCACCACCCTCTACAGGGTACAACCCTGTACCCCGAGGCCTCACCAGTCTCTACAGAGTACACCCCTGTACCCTGAGGCCTGACCGCCCTCTACAGGGTACACCCCTGTACCCCGAGGCCTCACCGCCCTCTACAGGGTACACCACTGTACCCTGAGGCCTCACCACCCTCTACAGGCTACACCCCTTTACCCCGAGGCCTCACCGCCCTCTACAGGGTACACCCCTGTACCCTGAGGCCTCACCACTCTCTACAGGGTACACCCCTTTACCCCGAGGTCTCACCGCCCTCTACAGGGTACACCCCTGTACCCAGAAGCCGCACCACCCTCTACAGGGTACACCCCTATACCCCGAGGCCTCACCGCCCTCTACAGGGTACAACCCTGTACCTCGAGGCCTCACCACCCTCTACAGGGTACACTCCTGTACCCTGAGGCCTCACCGCCCTCTACAGGGTACACCCCTGTACCCCGAGGCCTCACCACCCTCTACAGGGTACACTCCTGTACCGCGAGGCTTCACCACCTTCTACAGGGTACACCCCTTTAAAATGAGGCCTCACCACTCTCTACAGGGTACACCCCTGTACCCTGAGGCCTCACCGCCCTCGACAGAGTACACCCCTGTACCCAGAGGCCTCACCACCCTCTACAGGGTACACCCCTGTACCCTGAGGCCTCACCACTCTCTACAGGGTACACCCCTGTACCCCGAGGCCTCACCACTCTCTACAGGGTACACCCCTGTACCCCGAGGCCTTACCGCACTCTACAGGGTACACCCCTGTACCCTGAGGCCTCACCTCTCTCTACAGAGTACACCCCTGTACCCCGAGGCCTCACCACTCTCTACAGGGTACACCCCTGTACCCCGAGGCCTCACCACCCTCTACAGGGTACACCCCTTTACCCTGAGGCTTCACCACTCTCTACAGGGTACACCCCTGTACCCTGAGGCCTCACCACTCTCTACAGGGTACACCCCTGTACCCTGAGGCCTCACCAGTCTCTACAGAGTACACCCCTGTACCCTGAGGCCTCACCAGTCTCTACAGAGTACACCCCTGTACCCAGAGGCCACACCGCCCTCTACACGATACACCCCTGTACCCTGAGGCCTTACCACCCTCTACAGAGTACACCCCTGTACCCTGAGGCCTCACCACTCTCTACAGGGTACACCCCTTTACCCCGAGGTCTCACCGCCCTCTACAGGGTACACCCCTGTACCCAGAGGCCGCACCACCCTCTACAGGGTACACCCCTGGACCCCGAGGCCTCACCGCCCTCTACAGGGTACACCCCTGTACCCCGAGGCCTCACCACCCTCTACAGGGTACACCCCTGTACCGCGAGGCTTCACCACCCTCTACAGGGTACACCCCTTTACCCTTAGGCCTCACCAGTCTCTACAGGGTACACCCCTGTACCTCGAGGCCTTACCGCCCACTACAGGGTACACCCCTGTACCCTGAGGCCTCACCACCCTCTATAGGGAACACCCCTTTACCCCGAGGCCTCACCACTCTCTACAGGGTACACCCCTGCACCCCGAGGCCTCACCACCCTCTACAGAGTACATCCCTGTACCCTGAGGCCTCACCACTCTCTACAGGGTACACCCCTGTACCCCGAGGCCGCACCAGTCTCTACAAAGTACACCCCTTTACCCTGAGGCCTCACCACCCTCTACAGAGTACACCCCTGTACCCTGAGGCCTCACCAGTCTCAACAGAGTACACCCCTGTACCCTGAGGCTTCACCACTCTCTACAGGGTACAACCCTGTACCCTGAGGCCTCACCGCCCTCTACAGGGTACACCCCTGTACCCCGAGGCCTCACCAACCTCTACAGGGTACACCCCTTTACCCCGAGGCCTCACCACTCTCTACAGGATACACCCCTGTACCCCGAGGCCTCACCGCCCTCTACAAGGTACACCCCTGTACCCTGAGGCCGCACCACTCTCTACAGGGTACACCCCTGTACCCCGAGGCCTAACCACCCTCTACAGGGTACACCCCTGTACCCTGAGGCCTCACCACCCTCTACAGGGTACACCCCTGTACCCCGAGGCCTCACCACCCTCTACAGAGTACAACCCCTGTACCCTGAGGCCTCACCACTCTGCACAGGGTACACCCCTGTACCCCGAGGTCTCACAACTCTCTACATAGTACACCCTTGTACCCTGAGGCCTCATCACCCTCTACAGGGTACACCCCTGTACCCTGAGGCCTCACCGCCCTCTACAGAGTACACCCCTGTACCCCGAGGCCTCACCGCCCTCTACAGGGTACACTCCTGTACCCCGAGGCCTCACCACTCTATTCAGGGTACACCCCTGTACCCTGAGGCCTCACCACTCTCTACAGGGTACACCCCTGTACCCTGAGGCCTCACCACTCTCTACAGGGTACACCCCTGTACCCTGATGCCTCACCACTCTCTACAGAGTACACCCCTGTACCCCGAGGCCTCACCACTCTCTACAGGGTACACCCCTGTACCCTGAGGCCTCACCACCCTCTACATGGTACACCCCTGTACCCCGAAGCCGCACCACCCTCTACAGGGTACACCCCTGTACCCCGAGGCCTCACCGCCCCCTACAGGGTACACCCCTGTACCCTGAGGCCTCACCACCCTCTACAGGGTACACCCCTGTACCCTGAGGCTGCACCACTCTCTACAGGGTACGCCCCTGTACCCCGAGGCCTCACCGCCCTCTACAGGGTACACCCCTGTACCCCGAGGCCTCACCACTCTCTACAGGGTACACCCCTGTACCCCGAGGCCTCACCGCCCTCTACGGGGTACACCCCTGTACCCCGAGGCCTCACCGCCCTCTACAGGGTACACCCCTGTACCCTGAGGCCTCACCACCCTCTACAGGGTACAACCCTGTACCCCGAGGCCTCACCAGTCTCTACAGAGTACACCCCTGTACCCTGAGGCCTCACCACCCTCTACAGGGTACAACCCTGTACCCCGAGGCCTCACCAGTCTCTACAGGGTACACTCCTGTACCGCGACCACCCTCTACAGGGTACACCCCTTTACCCTGAGGCCTCACCAGTCTCTACAGGGTACACCCCTGTACCCCGAGGCCTCACCGCCCACTACAGGGTACACCCCTGTACCCTGAGGCCTCACCACCCTCTATAGGGTACACCCCTGTACCCCGAGGCCTCACCACTCTCTACAGAGTACACCCCTGTACCCGAGGCCTCACCACCCTCTACAGAGTACACCTCTGTACCCTGAGGCCTCACCACTCTCTACAGGGTACACCCCTGTACCCCGAAGCCGCACCAGTCTCTACAGAGTACACCCCTTTACCCTGAGGCCTCACCACTCTCTACAGCTTACACCCCTGTACCCTGAGGCCTCACCACCCTCTACAGGGTACACCCCTGTACCCTGAGGCTGCACCACTCTCTACAGGGTACACCCCTGTACCCTGAGGCCTCACCGCCCTCTACAGGGCACACCCATGTACCCCGAGGCCTCACCACTCTATTCAGGGTACACCCCTGTACCCTGAGGCCTCACCGCCCTCTACAGAGTACACCCCTGTTACCCGAGGCCTCACCGCCCTCTACAGGGTACACCCCTGTACCCCGAGGCCTCACCACTCTATTCAGGATACACCCCGGTACCCTGAGGCCTCACCGCCCTCTACAGAGTACATCCCTTTTACCCGAGGCCTCACCGCCCTCTACAGGGTACAACCCTGTACCCCGAGGCCTCACCACCCTCTACAGGGTACAACCCTGTACCCCGAGGCCTCACCGCCCTCTACAGGGTACACCCCTGTACCCTGAGGCCTCACCACTCTCTACAGGGTACACCCCTGTACCCCGAGGCCGCACCAGTCTCTACAGAGTACACCCCTTTACCCTGAGGCCTCACCACCCTCTACAGAGTACACCCCTGTACCCTGAGGCCTCACCAGTCTCTACAGAGTACACCCCTGTAACCTGAGGCCTCACCACTCTCTACAGGGTACAACCCTGTACCCTGAGGCCTCACCACTCTCTACATAGTACACCTTTGTACCGTGAGGCCTCACCACTCTGTACAGGGTACACCCTTGTACTCCGAAGCCTCACCACCCTCTACAGGGTACACCTCTGTACCCTGAGGCCTCACCACCCTCTACAGGGTACACCCCTGTACCCTGAGGCCTCACCGCCCTCTACAGAGTACACCCCTGTACCCCGAGGCCTCACCGCCCTCTACAGGGTACACCCCTGTACCCCGAGGCCTCACCACTCTCTACAGGGTACACCCCTGTAACCTGAGGCCTCACCACCCTCTACATTGTACACCCCTGTACCCTGAGGCTGCACCACTCTCTACAGGCTACACCCCTGTACCCCGAGGCCTCACCACTCTATTCAGGGTACACCCCTGTACCCTGAGGCCTCACCACTCTCTACAGGGTACACCCCTGTACCCTGAGGCCTCACCACCCTCTATATAGTACACCCCTGTACCCCGTGGCCGCACCACCCTCTACAGGGTACACCCCTGTACCCTGAGGCCTCACCGCCCTCTACAGGGTACACCCCTGTACCCTGAGGCCTCACCGCCCTCTACAGGGTACACCCCTGTACCCCGAGGCCTCACCACCCTCTACAGGGTACACCCCTTTACCCCGAGGTCTCACCGCCCTCTACAGGGTACACCCCTTTACCCTGAGGCCTCACCACCCTCTACAGGGTACACCCCTGTCCCCTGAGGCTGCACCACTCTCTACAGGGTACACCCCTGTACCCTGAGGCCTCACCGCCCTCTACAGAGTACACCCCTGTACCCTGAGGCCTCACCACTCTCTACAGGGTACACCCCTGTACCCTGAGGCCTCACCGCCCTCTACAGGGTACACCCCTGTACCCTGAGGCCTCACCGCCCTCTACAGGGTGCACCACTGTACCCTGAGGCCTCACCGCCAACTACAGGGTACACCCCTGTACCCTGAGGCTGCACCACTCTCTACAGGGTACAAACCTGTACCCTGAGGCCTCACCGCCCACTACAGGGTACACCCCTGTACCCTAAGGCTGCACCACTCTCTACAGGGTACACCCCTGTACCCTGAGGCCTTACCGCCCACTACAGTGTACACCCCTGTACCCTGAGGCCTCACCACTCTCTACAGGGTACACCCCTGTACCCCGAGGCCTCACCACTCTCTACAGGGTACACCCCTGTACCCCGAGGCCTTACCGCACTCTACAGGGTACACCCCTGTACCCTGAGGCCTCACCTCTCTCTACAGAGTACACCCCTGTACCCCGAGGCCTCACCACTCTCTACAGGGTACACCCCTGTACCCCGAGGCCTCACCACCCTCTACAGGGTACACCCCTTTACCCTGAGGCTTCACCACTCTCTACAGGGTACACCCCTGTACCCTGAGGCCTCACCACTCTCTACAGGGTACACCCCTGTACCCTGAGGCCTCACCAGTCTCTACAGAGTACACCCCTGTACCCTGAGGCCTCACCAGTCTCTACAGAGTACACCCCTGTACCCAGAGGCCACACCGCCCTCTACACGATACACCCCTGTACCCTGAGGCCTTACCACCCTCTACAGAGTACACCCCTGTACCCTGAGGCCTCACCACTCTCTACAGGGTACACCCCTTTACCCCGAGGTCTCACCGCCCTCTACAGGGTACACCCCTGTACCCAGAGGCCGCACCACCCTCTACAGGGTACACCCCTGGACCCCGAGGCCTCACCGCCCTCTACAGGGTACACCCCTGTACCCCGAGGCCTCACCACCCTCTACAGGGTACACCCCTGTACCGCGAGGCTTCACCACCCTCTACAGGGTACACCCCTTTACCCTTAGGCCTCACCAGTCTCTACAGGGTACACCCCTGTACCTCGAGGCCTTACCGCCCACTACAGGGTACACCCCTGTACCCTGAGGCCTCACCACCCTCTATAGGGAACACCCCTTTACCCCGAGGCCTCACCACTCTCTACAGGGTACACCCCTGCACCCCGAGGCCTCACCACCCTCTACAGAGTACATCCCTGTACCCTGAGGCCTCACCACTCTCTACAGGGTACACCCCTGTACCCCGAGGCCGCACCAGTCTCTACAAAGTACACCCCTTTACCCTGAGGCCTCACCACCCTCTACAGAGTACACCCCTGTACCCTGAGGCCTCACCAGTCTCAACAGAGTACACCCCTGTACCCTGAGGCTTCACCACTCTCTACAGGGTACAACCCTGTACCCTGAGGCCTCACCGCCCTCTACAGGGTACACCCCTGTACCCCGAGGCCTCACCAACCTCTACAGGGTACACCCCTTTACCCCGAGGCCTCACCACTCTCTACAGGATACACCCCTGTACCCCGAGGCCTCACCGCCCTCTACAAGGTACACCCCTGTACCCTGAGGCCGCACCACTCTCTACAGGGTACACCCCTGTACCCCGAGGCCTAACCACCCTCTACAGGGTACACCCCTGTACCCTGAGGCCTCACCACCCTCTACAGGGTACACCCCTGTACCCCGAGGCCTCACCACCCTCTACAGAGTACAACCCCTGTACCCTGAGGCCTCACCACTCTGCACAGGGTACACCCCTGTACCCCGAGGTCTCACAACTCTCTACATAGTACACCCTTGTACCCTGAGGCCTCATCACCCTCTACAGGGTACACCCCTGTACCCTGAGGCCTCACCGCCCTCTACAGAGTACACCCCTGTACCCCGAGGCCTCACCGCCCTCTACAGGGTACACTCCTGTACCCCGAGGCCTCACCACTCTATTCAGGGTACACCCCTGTACCCTGAGGCCTCACCACTCTCTACAGGGTACACCCCTGTACCCTGAGGCCTCACCACTCTCTACAGGGTACACCCCTGTACCCTGATGCCTCACCACTCTCTACAGAGTACACCCCTGTACCCCGAGGCCTCACCACTCTCTACAGGGTACACCCCTGTACCCTGAGGCCTCACCACCCTCTACATGGTACACCCCTGTACCCCGAAGCCGCACCACCCTCTACAGGGTACACCCCTGTACCCCGAGGCCTCACCGCCCCCTACAGGGTACACCCCTGTACCCTGAGGCCTCACCACCCTCTACAGGGTACACCCCTGTACCCTGAGGCTGCACCACTCTCTACAGGGTACGCCCCTGTACCCCGAGGCCTCACCGCCCTCTACAGGGTACACCCCTGTACCCCGAGGCCTCACCACTCTCTACAGGGTACACCCCTGTACCCCGAGGCCTCACCGCCCTCTACGGGGTACACCCCTGTACCCCGAGGCCTCACCGCCCTCTACAGGGTACACCCCTGTACCCTGAGGCCTCACCACCCTCTACAGGGTACAACCCTGTACCCCGAGGCCTCACCAGTCTCTACAGAGTACACCCCTGTACCCTGAGGCCTCACCACCCTCTACAGGGTACAACCCTGTACCCCGAGGCCTCACCAGTCTCTACAGGGTACACTCCTGTACCGCGACCACCCTCTACAGGGTACACCCCTTTACCCTGAGGCCTCACCAGTCTCTACAGGGTACACCCCTGTACCCCGAGGCCTCACCGCCCACTACAGGGTACACCCCTGTACCCTGAGGCCTCACCACCCTCTATAGGGTACACCCCTGTACCCCGAGGCCTCACCACTCTCTACAGAGTACACCCCTGTACCCGAGGCCTCACCACCCTCTACAGAGTACACCTCTGTACCCTGAGGCCTCACCACTCTCTACAGGGTACACCCCTGTACCCCGAAGCCGCACCAGTCTCTACAGAGTACACCCCTTTACCCTGAGGCCTCACCACTCTCTACAGCTTACACCCCTGTACCCTGAGGCCTCACCACCCTCTACAGGGTACACCCCTGTACCCTGAGGCTGCACCACTCTCTACAGGGTACACCCCTGTACCCTGAGGCCTCACCGCCCTCTACAGGGCACACCCATGTACCCCGAGGCCTCACCACTCTATTCAGGGTACACCCCTGTACCCTGAGGCCTCACCGCCCTCTACAGAGTACACCCCTGTTACCCGAGGCCTCACCGCCCTCTACAGGGTACACCCCTGTACCCCGAGGCCTCACCACTCTATTCAGGATACACCCCGGTACCCTGAGGCCTCACCGCCCTCTACAGAGTACATCCCTTTTACCCGAGGCCTCACCGCCCTCTACAGGGTACAACCCTGTACCCCGAGGCCTCACCACCCTCTACAGGGTACAACCCTGTACCCCGAGGCCTCACCGCCCTCTACAGGGTACACCCCTGTACCCTGAGGCCTCACCACTCTCTACAGGGTACACCCCTGTACCCCGAGGCCGCACCAGTCTCTACAGAGTACACCCCTTTACCCTGAGGCCTCACCACCCTCTACAGAGTACACCCCTGTACCCTGAGGCCTCACCAGTCTCTACAGAGTACACCCCTGTAACCTGAGGCCTCACCACTCTCTACAGGGTACAACCCTGTACCCTGAGGCCTCACCACTCTCTACATAGTACACCTTTGTACCGTGAGGCCTCACCACTCTGTACAGGGTACACCCTTGTACTCCGAAGCCTCACCACCCTCTACAGGGTACACCTCTGTACCCTGAGGCCTCACCACCCTCTACAGGGTACACCCCTGTACCCTGAGGCCTCACCGCCCTCTACAGAGTACACCCCTGTACCCCGAGGCCTCACCGCCCTCTACAGGGTACACCCCTGTACCCCGAGGCCTCACCACTCTCTACAGGGTACACCCCTGTAACCTGAGGCCTCACCACCCTCTACATTGTACACCCCTGTACCCTGAGGCTGCACCACTCTCTACAGGCTACACCCCTGTACCCCGAGGCCTCACCACTCTATTCAGGGTACACCCCTGTACCCTGAGGCCTCACCACTCTCTACAGGGTACACCCCTGTACCCTGAGGCCTCACCACCCTCTATATAGTACACCCCTGTACCCCGTGGCCGCACCACCCTCTACAGGGTACACCCCTGTACCCTGAGGCCTCACCGCCCTCTACAGGGTACACCCCTGTACCCTGAGGCCTCACCGCCCTCTACAGGGTACACCCCTGTACCCCGAGGCCTCACCACCCTCTACAGGGTACACCCCTTTACCCCGAGGTCTCACCGCCCTCTACAGGGTACACCCCTTTACCCTGAGGCCTCACCACCCTCTACAGGGTACACCCCTGTCCCCTGAGGCTGCACCACTCTCTACAGGGTACACCCCTGTACCCTGAGGCCTCACCGCCCTCTACAGAGTACACCCCTGTACCCTGAGGCCTCACCACTCTCTACAGGGTACACCCCTGTACCCTGAGGCCTCACCGCCCTCTACAGGGTACACCCCTGTACCCTGAGGCCTCACCGCCCTCTACAGGGTGCACCACTGTACCCTGAGGCCTCACCGCCAACTACAGGGTACACCCCTGTACCCTGAGGCTGCACCACTCTCTACAGGGTACAAACCTGTACCCTGAGGCCTCACCGCCCACTACAGGGTACACCCCTGTACCCTAAGGCTGCACCACTCTCTACAGGGTACACCCCTGTACCCTGAGGCCTTACCGCCCACTACAGTGTACACCCCTGTACCCCGAGGCCTCACCACTCTCTACAGGGTACACCCCTGTACCCCGAGGCCGCACCAGTCTCTACAGAGTACACCCCTGTACCCTGAGGCCTCACCGCCCTCTACAGGGTACACCCCTGTACCCCGAGGCCTCACCACTCTCTACAGGGTACACCCCTGTACCCCGAGGCCTCACCACTCTATTCACGGTACACGCCTGTACCCTGAGGCCTCACCACTCTCTACAGGGTACACCCCGGTACCCTGAGGCCTCACCACCCTCTATAGGGTACACCCCTGTACCCCGAGGCCGCACCACCCTCTACATGTTTCACCCCTGTACCCTGAGGCTGCACCACTCTCTACAGGGTACACCCCTGTACCCCGAGGCCTCACCACTCTCTACAGGGTACACCCCTGTACCCCGAGGCCGCACCAGTCTCTACAGGGTACACCCCTGTACCCTGAGGCCTCACCACTCTCTACAGCTTACACCCCTGTACCCTGAGGCCTCACCACCCTCTACAGGGTACACCCCTGTACCCTGAGGCTGCACCACTCTCTACAGGGTACACCCCTGTACCCTGAGGCCTCACCGCCCTCTACAGGGCACACCCATGTACCCCGAGGCCTCACCACTCTATTCAGGGTACACCCCTGTACCCTGAGGCCTCACCGCCCTCTACAGAGTACACCCCTGTTACCCGAGGCCTCACCGCCCTCTACAGGGTACACCCCTGTACCCCGAGGCCTCACCACTCTATTCAGGATACACCCCGGTACCCTGAGGCCTCACCGCCCTCTACAGAGTACATCCCTTTTACCCGAGGCCTCACCGCCCTCTACAGGGTACAACCCTGTACCCCGAGGCCTCACCACCCTCTACAGGGTACAACCCTGTACCCCAAGGCCTCACCGCCCTCTACAGGGTACACCCCTGTACCCTGAGGCCTCACCACTCTCTACAGGGTACACCCCTGTACCCCGAGGCCGCACCAGTCTCTACAGAGTACACCCCTTTACCCTGAGGCCTCACCACCCTCTACAGAGTACACCCCTGTACCCTGAGGCCTCACCAGTCTCTACAGAGTACACCCCTGTAACCTGAGGCCTCACCACTCTCTACAGGGTACAACCCTGTACCCTGAGGCCTCACCACTCTCTACATAGTACACCTTTGTACCCTGAGGCCTCACCGCCCTCTACAGGGTACACCCCTGTACCCCGAGGCCTCACCACTCTCTACAGGGTACACCCCTGTACCCCGAGGCCTCACCACTCTATTCACGGTACACGCCTGTACCCTGAGGCCTCACCACTCTCTACAGGGTACACCCCGGTACCCTGAGGCCTCACCACCCTCTATAGGGTACACCCCTGTACCCCGAGGCCGCACCACCCTCTACATGTTTCACCCCTGTACCCTGAGGCTGCACCACTCTCTACAGGGTACACCCCTGTACCCCGAGGCCTCACCACTCTCTACAGGGTACACCCCTGTACCCCGAGGCCGCACCAGTCTCTACAGGGTACACCCCTGTACCCTGAGGCCTCACCACTCTCTACAGCTTACACCCCTGTACCCTGAGGCCTCACCACCCTCTACAGGGTACACCCCTGTACCCTGAGGCTGCACCACTCTCTACAGGGTACACCCCTGTACCCTGAGGCCTCACCGCCCTCTACAGGGCACACCCATGTACCCCGAGGCCTCACCACTCTATTCAGGGTACACCCCTGTACCCTGAGGCCTCACCGCCCTCTACAGAGTACACCCCTGTTACCCGAGGCCTCACCGCCCTCTACAGGGTACACCCCTGTACCCCGAGGCCTCACCACTCTATTCAGGATACACCCCGGTACCCTGAGGCCTCACCGCCCTCTACAGAGTACATCCCTTTTACCCGAGGCCTCACCGCCCTCTACAGGGTACAACCCTGTACCCCGAGGCCTCACCACCCTCTACAGGGTACAACCCTGTACCCCGAGGCCTCACCGCCCTCTACAGGGTACACCCCTGTACCCTGAGGCCTCACCACTCTCTACAGGGTACACCCCTGTACCCCGAGGCCGCACCAGTCTCTACAGAGTACACCCCTTTACCCTGAGGCCTCACCACCCTCTACAGAGTACACCCCTGTACCCTGAGGCCTCACGAGTCTCTACAGAGTACACCCCTGTAACCTGAGGCCTCACCACTCTCTACAGGGTACAACCCTGTACCCTGAGGCCTCACCACTCTCTACATAGTACACCTTTGTACCCTGAGGCCTCACCACTCTGTACAGGGTACACCCTTGTACTCCGAAGCCTCACCACCCTCTACAGAGTACACCCCTGTACCCTGAGGCCTCACCAGTCTCTACAGAGTACACCCCTGTAACCTGAGGCCTCACCACTCTCTACAGGGTACAACCCTGTACCCTGAGGCCTCACCACTCTCTACATAGTACACCTTTGTACCCTGAGGCCTCACCGCCCTCTACAGGGTACACCCCTGTACCCCGAGGCCTCACCACTCTCTACAGGGTACACCCCTGTACCCCGAGGCCTCACCACTCTATTCACGGTACACGCCTGTACCCTGAGGCCTCACCACTCTCTACAGGGTACACCCCGGTACCCTGAGGCCTCACCACCCTCTATAGGGTACACCCCTGTACCCCGAGGCCGCACCACCCTCTACATGTTTCACCCCTGTACCCTGAGGCTGCACCACTCTCTACAGGGTACACCCCTGTACCCCGAGGCCTCACCACTCTCTACAGGGTACACCCCTGTACCCCGAGGCCGCACCAGTCTCTACAGGGTACACCCCTGTACCCTGAGGCCTCACCACTCTCTACAGCTTACACCCCTGTACCCTGAGGCCTCACCACCCTCTACAGGGTACACCCCTGTACCCTGAGGCTGCACCACTCTCTACAGGGTACACCCCTGTACCCTGAGGCCTCACCGCCCTCTACAGGGCACACCCATGTACCCCGAGGCCTCACCACTCTATTCAGGGTACACCCCTGTACCCTGAGGCCTCACCGCCCTCTACAGAGTACACCCCTGTTACCCGAGGCCTCACCGCCCTCTACAGGGTACACCCCTGTACCCCGAGGCCTCACCACTCTATTCAGGATACACCCCGGTACCCTGAGGCCTCACCGCCCTCTACAGAGTACATCCCTTTTACCCGAGGCCTCACCGCCCTCTACAGGGTACAACCCTGTACCCCGAGGCCTCACCACCCTCTACAGGGTACAACCCTGTACCCCGAGGCCTCACCGCCCTCTACAGGGTACACCCCTGTACCCTGAGGCCTCACCACTCTCTACAGGGTACACCCCTGTACCCCGAGGCCGCACCAGTCTCTACAGAGTACACCCCTTTACCCTGAGGCCTCACCACCCTCTACAGAGTACACCCCTGTACCCTGAGGCCTCACGAGTCTCTACAGAGTACACCCCTGTAACCTGAGGCCTCACCACTCTCTACAGGGTACAACCCTGTACCCTGAGGCCTCACCACTCTCTACATAGTACACCTTTGTACCCTGAGGCCTCACCACTCTGTACAGGGTACACCCTTGTACTCCGAAGCCTCACCACCCTCTACAGGGTACACCTCTGTACCCTGAGGCCTCACCACCCTCTACAGGGTACACCCCTGTACCCTGAGGCCTCACCGCCCTCTACAGAGTACACCCCTGTACCCCGAGGCCTCACCGCCCTCTACAGGGTACACCCCTGTACCCCGAGGCCTCACCGCCCTCTACAGGGTACACCCCTGTACCCCGAGGCCTCACCACTCTCTACAGGGTACACCCCTGTAACCTGAGGCCTCACCACCCTCTACATTGTACACCCCTGTACCCTGAGGCTGCACCACTCTCTACAGGGTACACCCCTGTACCCCGAGGCCTCACCACTCTATTCAGGGTACACCCCTGTACCCTGAGGCCTCACCACTCTCTACAGGGTACACCCCTGTACCCTGAGGCCTCACCACCCTCTATAGGGTACACCCCTGTACCCCGAGGCCGCACCACCCTCTACAGGGTACACCCCTGTACCCTGAGGCCTCACCGCCCTCTACAGGGTACACCCCTGTACCCTGAGGCCTCACCGCCCTCTACAGGGTACACCCCTGTACCCCGAGGCCTCACCACCCTCTACAGGGTACACCCCTTTACCCCGAGGTCTCACCGCCCTCTACAGGGTACACCCCTTTACCCTGAGGCCTCACCACCCTCTACAGGGTACACCCCTGTCCTCTGAGGCTGCACCACTCTCTACAGGGTACACCCCTGTACCCTGAGGCCTCACCGCCCTCTACAGAGTACACCCCTGTACCCTGAGGCCTCACCACTCTCTACAGGGTACACCCCTGTACCCTGAGGCCTCACCGCCCTCTACAGGGTACACCCCTGTACCCTGAGGCCTCACCGCCCTCTACAGGGTGCACCACTGTACCCTGAGGCCTCACCGCCAACTACAGGGTACACCCCTGTACCCTGAGGCTGCACCACTCTCTACAGGGTACAAACCTGTACCCTGAGGCCTCACCGCCCACTACAGGGTACACCCCTGTACCCTGAGGCTGCACCACTCTCTACAGGGTACACCCCTGTACCCTGAGGCCTTACCGCCCACTACAGTGTACACCCCTGTACCCCGAGGCCTCACCACTCTCTACAGGGTACACCCCTGTACCCCGAGGCCGCACCAGTCTCTACAGAGTACACCCCTGTACCCTGAGGCCTCACCGCCCTCTACAGGGTACACCCCTGTACCCCGAGGCCTCACCACTCTCTACAGGGTACACCCCTGTACCCCGAGGCCTCACCACTCTATTCACGGTACACGCCTGTACCCTGAGGCCTCACCACTCTCTACAGGGTACACCCCGGTACCCTGAGGCCTCACCACCCTCTATAGGGTACACCCCTGTACCCCGAGGCCGCACCACCCTCTACAGGTTTCACCCCTGTACCCTGAGGCTGCACCACTCTCTACAGGGTACCCCCCTGTACCCCGAGGCCTCACCACTCTCTACAGGGTACACCCCTGTACCCCGAGGCCGCACCAGTCTCTACAGGGTACACCCCTGTACCCCGAGGCCTCACCACTCTATTCAGGATACACCCCGGTACCCTGAGGCCTCACCGCCCTCTACAGAGTACATCCCTTTTACCCGAGGCCTCACCGCCCTCTACAGGGTACAACCCTGTACCCCGAGGCCTCACCACCCTCTACAGGGTACAACCCTGTACCCCGAGGCCTCACCGCCCTCTACAGGGTACACCCCTGTACCCTGAGGCCTCACCACTCTCTACAGGGTACACCCCTGTACCCCGAGGCCGCACCAGTCTCTACAGAGTACACCCCTTTACCCTGAGGCCTCACCACCCTCTACAGAGTACACCCCTGTACCCTGAGGCCTCACCAGTCTCTACAGAGTACACCCCTGTAACCTGAGGCCTCACCACTCTCTACAGGGTACAACCCTGTACCCTGAGGCCTCACCACTCTCTACATAGTACACCTTTGTACCGTGAGGCCTCACCACTCTGTACAGGGTACACCCTTGTACTCCGAAGCCTCACCACCCTCTACAGGGTACACCTCTGTACCCTGAGGCCTCACCACCCTCTACAGGGTACACCCCTGTACCCTGAGGCCTCACCGCCCTCTACAGAGTACACCCCTGTACCCCGAGGCCTCACCGCCCTCTACAGGGTACACCCCTGTACCCCGAGGCCTCACCACTCTCTACAGGGTACACCCCTGTAACCTGAGGCCTCACCACCCTCTACATTGTACACCCCTGTACCCTGAGGCTGCACCACTCTCTACAGGCTACACCCCTGTACCCCGAGGCCTCACCACTCTATTCAGGGTACACCCCTGTACCCTGAGGCCTCACCACTCTCTACAGGGTACACCCCTGTACCCTGAGGCCTCACCACCCTCTATATAGTACACCCCTGTACCCCGTGGCCGCACCACCCTCTACAGGGTACACCCCTGTACCCTGAGGCCTCACCGCCCTCTACAGGGTACACCCCTGTACCCTGAGGCCTCACCGCCCTCTACAGGGTACACCCCTGTACCCCGAGGCCTCACCACCCTCTACAGGGTACACCCCTTTACCCCGAGGTCTCACCGCCCTCTACAGGGTACACCCCTTTACCCTGAGGCCTCACCACCCTCTACAGGGTACACCCCTGTCCCCTGAGGCTGCACCACTCTCTACAGGGTACACCCCTGTACCCTGAGGCCTCACCGCCCTCTACAGAGTACACCCCTGTACCCTGAGGCCTCACCACTCTCTACAGGGTACACCCCTGTACCCTGAGGCCTCACCGCCCTCTACAGGGTACACCCCTGTACCCTGAGGCCTCACCGCCCTCTACAGGGTGCACCACTGTACCCTGAGGCCTCACCGCCAACTACAGGGTACACCCCTGTACCCTGAGGCTGCACCACTCTCTACAGGGTACAAACCTGTACCCTGAGGCCTCACCGCCCACTACAGGGTACACCCCTGTACCCTAAGGCTGCACCACTCTCTACAGGGTACACCCCTGTACCCTGAGGCCTTACCGCCCACTACAGTGTACACCCCTGTACCCCGAGGCCTCACCACTCTCTACAGGGTACACCCCTGTACCCCGAGGCCGCACCAGTCTCTACAGAGTACACCCCTGTACCCTGAGGCCTCACCGCCCTCTACAGGGTACACCCCTGTACCCCGAGGCCTCACCACTCTCTACAGGGTACACCCCTGTACCCCGAGGCCTCACCACTCTATTCACGGTACACGCCTGTACCCTGAGGCCTCACCACTCTCTACAGGGTACACCCCGGTACCCTGAGGCCTCACCACCCTCTATAGGGTACACCCCTGTACCCCGAGGCCGCACCACCCTCTACATGTTTCACCCCTGTACCCTGAGGCTGCACCACTCTCTACAGGGTACACCCCTGTACCCCGAGGCCTCACCACTCTCTACAGGGTACACCCCTGTACCCCGAGGCCGCACCAGTCTCTACAGGGTACACCCCTGTACCCTGAGGCCTCACCACTCTCTACAGCTTACACCCCTGTACCCTGAGGCCTCACCACCCTCTACAGGGTACACCCCTGTACCCTGAGGCTGCACCACTCTCTACAGGGTACACCCCTGTACCCTGAGGCCTCACCGCCCTCTACAGGGTGCACCACTGTACCCTGAGGCCTCACCGCCAACTACAGGGTACACCCCTGTACCCTGAGGCTGCACCACTCTCTACAGGGTACAAACCTGTACCCTGAGGCCTCACCGCCCACTACAGGGTACACCCCTGTACCCTAAGGCTGCACCACTCTCTACAGAGTACACCCCTGTACCCTGAGGCCTCACCACTCTGTACAGGGTACACCCTTGTACTCCGAAGCCTCACCACCCTCTACAGGGTACACCTCTGTACCCTGAGGCCTCACCACCCTCTACAGGGTACACCCCTGTACCCTGAGGCCTCACCGCCCTCTACAGAGTACACCCCTGTACCCCGAGGCCTCACCGCCCTCTACAGGGTACACCCCTGTACCCCGAGGCCTCACCGCCCTCTACAGGGTACACCCCTGTACCCCGAGGCCTCACCACTCTCTACAGGGTACACCCCTGTAACCTGAGGCCTCACCACCCTCTACATTGTACACCCCTGTACCCTGAGGCTGCACCACTCTCTACAGGGTACACCCCTGTACCCCGAGGCCTCACCACTCTATTCAGGGTACACCCCTGTACCCTGAGGCCTCACCACTCTCTACAGGGTACACCCCTGTACCCTGAGGCCTCACCACCCTCTATAGGGTACACCCCTGTACCCCGAGGCCGCACCACCCTCTACAGGGTACACCCCTGTACCCTGAGGCCTCACCGCCCTCTACAGGGTACACCCCTGTACCCTGAGGCCTCACCGCCCTCTACAGGGTACACCCCTGTACCCCGAGGCCTCACCACCCTCTACAGGGTACACCCCTTTACCCCGAGGTCTCACCGCCCTCTACAGGGTACACCCCTTTACCCTGAGGCCTCACCACCCTCTACAGGGTACACCCCTGTCCTCTGAGGCTGCACCACTCTCTACAGGGTACACCCCTGTACCCTGAGGCCTCACCGCCCTCTACAGAGTACACCCCTGTACCCTGAGGCCTCACCACTCTCTACAGGGTACACCCCTGTACCCTGAGGCCTCACCGCCCTCTACAGGGTACACCCCTGTACCCTGAGGCCTCACCGCCCTCTACAGGGTGCACCACTGTACCCTGAGGCCTCACCGCCAACTACAGGGTACACCCCTGTACCCTGAGGCTGCACCACTCTCTACAGGGTACAAACCTGTACCCTGAGGCCTCACCGCCCACTACAGGGTACACCCCTGTACCCTGAGGCTGCACCACTCTCTACAGGGTACACCCCTGTACCCTGAGGCCTTACCGCCCACTACAGTGTACACCCCTGTACCCCGAGGCCTCACCACTCTCTACAGGGTACACCCCTGTACCCCGAGGCCGCACCAGTCTCTACAGAGTACACCCCTGTACCCTGAGGCCTCACCGCCCTCTACAGGGTACACCCCTGTACCCCGAGGCCTCACCACTCTCTACAGGGTACACCCCTGTACCCCGAGGCCTCACCACTCTATTCACGGTACACGCCTGTACCCTGAGGCCTCACCACTCTCTACAGGGTACACCCCGGTACCCTGAGGCCTCACCACCCTCTATAGGGTACACCCCTGTACCCCGAGGCCGCACCACCCTCTACAGGTTTCACCCCTGTACCCTGAGGCTGCACCACTCTCTACAGGGTACCCCCCTGTACCCCGAGGCCTCACCACTCTCTACAGGGTACACCCCTGTACCCCGAGGCCGCACCAGTCTCTACAGGGTACACCCCTGTACCCCGAGGCCTCACCACTCTATTCAGGATACACCCCGGTACCCTGAGGCCTCACCGCCCTCTACAGAGTACATCCCTTTTACCCGAGGCCTCACCGCCCTCTACAGGGTACAACCCTGTACCCCGAGGCCTCACCACCCTCTACAGGGTACAACCCTGTACCCCGAGGCCTCACCGCCCTCTACAGGGTACACCCCTGTACCCTGAGGCCTCACCACTCTCTACAGGGTACACCCCTGTACCCCGAGGCCGCACCAGTCTCTACAGAGTACACCCCTTTACCCTGAGGCCTCACCACCCTCTACAGAGTACACCCCTGTACCCTGAGGCCTCACCAGTCTCTACAGAGTACACCCCTGTAACCTGAGGCCTCACCACTCTCTACAGGGTACAACCCTGTACCCTGAGGCCTCACCACTCTCTACATAGTACACCTTTGTACCGTGAGGCCTCACCACTCTGTACAGGGTACACCCTTGTACTCCGAAGCCTCACCACCCTCTA
This sequence comes from Arenicola marina, assembly GCA_964019135.1. NCBI lineage: Eukaryota > Metazoa > Annelida > Polychaeta > Arenicolidae > Arenicola > Arenicola marina. Next base: position 535,270 of record OZ025250.1, read on the forward strand.
CAGGGTACACCTCTGTACCCTGAGGCCTCACCACCCTCTACAGGGTACACCCCTGTACCCTGAGGCCTCACCGCCCTCTACAGAGTACACCCCTGTACCCCGAGGCCTCACCGCCCTCTACAGGGTACACCCCTGTACCCCGAGGCCTCACCACTCTCTACAGGGTACACCCCTGTAACCTGAGGCCTCACCACCCTCTACATTGTACACCCCTGTACCCTGAGGCTGCACCACTCTCTACAGGCTACACCCCTGTACCCCGAGGCCTCACCACTCTATTCAGGGTACACCCCTGTACCCTGAGGCCTCACCACTCTCTACAGGGTACACCCCTGTACCCTGAGGCCTCACCACCCTCTATATAGTACACCCCTGTACCCCGTGGCCGCACCACCCTCTACAGGGTACACCCCTGTACCCTGAGGCCTCACCGCCCTCTACAGGGTACACCCCTGTACCCTGAGGCCTCACCGCCCTCTACAGGGTACACCCCTGTACCCCGAGGCCTCACCACCCTCTACAGGGTACACCCCTTTACCCCGAGGTCTCACCGCCCTCTACAGGGTACACCCCTTTACCCTGAGGCCTCACCACCCTCTACAGGGTACACCCCTGTCCCCTGAGGCTGCACCACTCTCTACAGGGTACACCCCTGTACCCTGAGGCCTCACCGCCCTCTACAGAGTACACCCCTGTACCCTGAGGCCTCACCACTCTCTACAGGGTACACCCCTGTACCCTGAGGCCTCACCGCCCTCTACAGGGTACACCCCTGTACCCTGAGGCCTCACCGCCCTCTACAGGGTGCACCACTGTACCCTGAGGCCTCACCGCCAACTACAGGGTACACCCCTGTACCCTGAGGCTGCACCACTCTCTACAGGGTACAAACCTGTACCCTGAGGCCTCACCGCCCACTACAGGGTACACCCCTGTACCCTAAGGCTGCACCACTCTCTACAGGGTACACCCCTGTACCCTGAGGCCTTACCGCCCACTACAGTGTACACCCCTGTACCCCGAGGCCTCACCACTCTCTACAGGGTACACCCCTGTACCCCGAGGCCGCACCAGTCTCTACAGAGTACACCCCTGTACCCTGAGGCCTCACCGCCCTCTACAGGGTACACCCCTGTACCCCGAGGCCTCACCACTCTCTACAGGGTACACCCCTGTACCCCGAGGCCTCACCACTCTATTCACGGTACACGCCTGTACCCTGAGGCCTCACCACTCTCTACAGGGTACACCCCGGTACCCTGAGGCCTCACCACCCTCTATAGGGTACACCCCTGTACCCCGAGGCCGCACCACCCTCTACATGTTTCACCCCTGTACCCTGAGGCTGCACCACTCTCTACAGGGTACACCCCTGTACCCCGAGGCCTCACCACTCTCTACAGGGTACACCCCTGTACCCCGAGGCCGCACCAGTCTCTACAGGGTACACCCCTGTACCCTGAGGCCTCACCACTCTCTACAGCTTACACCCCTGTACCCTGAGGCCTCACCACCCTCTACAGGGTACACCCCTGTACCCTGAGGCTGCACCACTCTCTACAGGGTACACCCCTGTACCCTGAGGCCTCACCGCCCTCTACAGGGCACACCCATGTACCCCGAGGCCTCACCACTCTATTCAGGGTACACCCCTGTACCCTGAGGCCTCACCGCCCTCTACAGAGTACACCCCTGTTACCCGAGGCCTCACCGCCCTCTACAGGGTACACCCCTGTACCCCGAGGCCTCACCACTCTATTCAGGATACACCCCGGTACCCTGAGGCCTCACCGCCCTCTACAGAGTACATCCCTTTTACCCGAGGCCTCACCGCCCTCTACAGGGTACAACCCTGTACCCCGAGGCCTCACCACCCTCTACAGGGTACAACCCTGTACCCCAAGGCCTCACCGCCCTCTACAGGGTACACCCCTGTACCCTGAGGCCTCACCACTCTCTACAGGGTACACCCCTGTACCCCGAGGCCGCACCAGTCTCTACAGAGTACACCCCTTTACCCTGAGGCCTCACCACCCTCTACAGAGTACACCCCTGTACCCTGAGGCCTCACCAGTCTCTACAGAGTACACCCCTGTAACCTGAGGCCTCACCACTCTCTACAGGGTACAACCCTGTACCCTGAGGCCTCACCACTCTCTACATAGTACACCTTTGTACCCTGAGGCCTCACCGCCCTCTACAGGGTACACCCCTGTACCCTGAGGCCTCACCACTCTCTACAGGGTACACCCCTGTACCCCGAGGCCTCACCACTCTATTCACGGTACACGCCTGTACCCTGAGGCCTCACCACTCTCTACAGGGTACACCCCGGTACCCTGAGGCCTCACCACCCTCTATAGGGTACACCCCTGTACCCCGAGGCCGCACCACCCTCTACATGTTTCACCCCTGTACCCTGAGGCTGCACCACTCTCTACAGGGTACACCCCTGTACCCCGAGGCCTCACCACTCTCTACAGGGTACACCCCTGTACCCCGAGGCCGCACCAGTCTCTACAGGGTACACCCCTGTACCCTGAGGCCTCACCACTCTCTACAGCTTACACCCCTGTACCCTGAGGCCTCACCACCCTCTACAGGGTACACCCCTGTACCCTGAGGCTGCACCACTCTCTACAGGGTACACCCCTGTACCCTGAGGCCTCACCGCCCTCTACAGGGCACACCCATGTACCCCGAGGCCTCACCACTCTATTCAGGGTACACCCCTGTACCCTGAGGCCTCACCGCCCTCTACAGAGTACACCCCTGTTACCCGAGGCCTCACCGCCCTCTACAGGGTACACCCCTGTACCCCGAGGCCTCACCACTCTATTCAGGATACACCCCGGTACCCTGAGGCCTCACCGCCCTCTACAGAGTACATCCCTTTTACCCGAGGCCTCACCGCCCTCTACAGGGTACAGCCCTGTACCCCGAGGCCTCACCACCCTCTACAGGGTACAACCCTGTACCCCGAGGCCTCACCGCCCTCTACAGGGTACACCCCTGTACCCTGAGGCCTCACCACTCTCTACAGGGTACACCCCTGTACCCCGAGGCCGCACCAGTCTCTACAGAGTACACCCCTTTACCCTGAGGCCTCACCACCCTCTACAGAGTACACCCCTGTACCCTGAGGCCTCACGAGTCTCTACAGAGTACACCCCTGTAACCTGAGGCCTCACCACTCTCTACAGGGTACAACCCTGTACCCTGAGGCCTCACCACTCTCTACATAGTACACCTTTGTACCCTGAGGCCTCACCACTCTGTACAGGGTACACCCTTGTACTCCGAAGCCTCACCACCCTCTACAGGGTACACCTCTGTACCCTGAGGCCTCACCACCCTCTACAGGGTACACCCCTGTACCCTGAGGCCTCACCGCCCTCTACAGAGTACACCCCTGTACCCCGAGGCCTCACCGCCCTCTACAGGGTACACCCCTGTACCCCGAGGCCTCACCACTCTCTACAGGGTACACCCCTGTAACCTGAGGCCTCACCACCCTCTACATTGTACACCCCTGTACCCTGAGGCTGCACCACTCTCTACAGGGTACACCCCTGTACCCCGAGGCCTCACCACTCTATTCAGGGTACACCCCTGTACCCTGAGGCCTCACCACTCTCTACAGGGTACACCCCTGTACCCTGAGGCCTCACCACCCTCTATAGGGTACACCCCTGTACCCCGAGGCCGCACCACCCTCTACAGGGTACACCCCTGTACCCTGAGGCCTCACCGCCCTCTACAGGGTACACCCCTGTACCCTGAGGCCTCACCGCCCTCTACAGGGTACACCCCTGTACCCCGAGGCCTCACCACCCTCTACAGGGTACACCCCTTTACCCCGAGGTCTCACCGCCCTCTACAGGGTACACCCCTTTACCCTGAGGCCTCACCACCCTCTACAGGGTACACCCCTGTCCTCTGAGGCTGCACCACTCTCTACAGGGTACACCCCTGTACCCTGAGGCCTCACCGCCCTCTACAGAGTACACCCCTGTACCCTGAGGCCTCACCACTCTCTACAGGGTACACCCCTGTACCCTGAGGCCTCACCGCCCTCTACAGGGTACACCCCTGTACCCTGAGGCCTCACCGCCCTCTACAGGGTGCACCACTGTACCCTGAGGCCTCACCGCCAACTACAGGGTACACCCCTGTACCCTGAGGCTGCACCACTCTCTACAGGGTACAAACCTGTACCCTGAGGCCTCACCGCCCACTACAGGGTACACCCCTGTACCCTGAGGCTGCACCACTCTCTACAGGGTACACCCCTGTACCCTGAGGCCTTACCGCCCACTACAGTGTACACCCCTGTACCCCGAGGCCTCACCACTCTCTACAGGGTACACCCCTGTACCCCGAGGCCGCACCAGTCTCTACAGAGTACACCCCTGTACCCTGAGGCCTCACCGCCCTCTACAGGGTACACCCCTGTACCCCGAGGCCTCACCACTCTCTACAGGGTACACCCCTGTACCCCGAGGCCTCACCACTCTATTCACGGTACACGCCTGTACCCTGAGGCCTCACCACTCTCTACAGGGTACACCCCGGTACCCTGAGGCCTCACCACCCTCTATAGGGTACACCCCTGTACCCCGAGGCCGCACCACCCTCTACAGGTTTCACCCCTGTACCCTGAGGCTGCACCACTCTCTACAGGGTACCCCCCTGTACCCCGAGGCCTCACCACTCTCTACAGGGTACACCCCTGTACCCCGAGGCCGCACCAGTCTCTACAGGGTACACCCCTGTACCCTGAGGCCTCACCGCTCTATTCAGGGTACACCCCTGTACCCTGAGGCCTCACCGCCCTCTACAGGGTACACCCCTGTACCCTGAGGCCTCACCGCCCTCTACAGGGTACATCCCTGTACCCCGAGGCCTCACCACCCTCTACAGGGTACACCCCTTTACCCCGAGGTCTCACCGCCCTCTACAGGGTACACCCCTTTACCCTGAGGCCTCACCACCCTCTACAGGGTACACCCCTGTCCCCTGAGGCTGCACCACTCTCTACAGAGTACACCCCTGTACCCTGAGGCCTCACCACTCTCTACAGGGTACACCCCTGTACCCTGAGGCCTCACCGCCCTCTACAGGGTACACCCCTGTACCCTGAGGCCTCACCGCCCTCTACAGGGTGCACCCCTGTACCCTGAGGCCTCACCGCCCACTACAGGGTACACCCCTGTACCCTGAGGCTGCACCACTCTCTACAGGGTACACCCCTGTACCCTGAGGCCCCACCGCCCACTACAGGGTACACCCCTGTACCCTGAGGCCTCACCGCCCTCTACAGGGTACACCCCTGTACCCTGAGGCTGCACCACTCTCTACAGAGTACACCCCTGTACCCTGAGGCCTCACCACTCTCTACAGGGTACACCCCTGTACCCTGAGGCCTCACCGCCCTCTACAGGGTACACCCCTGTACCCTGAGGCCTCACCGCCCTCTTGAGGGTGCACCCCTGTACCCTGAGGCCTCACCGCCCACTACAGGGTACACCCCTGTACCCTGAGGCTGCACCACTCTCTACAGGGTACACCCCTGTACCCTGAGGCCTCACCACCCACTACAGGGTACACCCCTGTACCCTGAGGCTGCACCACTCTCTACAGGGTACACCCCTGTACCCCGAGGCCTCACCACCCTCTACAGGGTACACCCCTGTACCCCGAGGCCTCACCACTCTATTCAGGGTACACATCTGTACCCTGAGGCCTCACCACCCTCTACAGGGTACACCCCTGTACCCCGAGGCCTCACCACCCTCTGCAGGGTACACTCCTGTACCCCGAGGCCTCACCGCCCTCTACAGAGTACACCCCTGTACCCCGAGGCCTCACCCCCCTCTACAGGGTACACCCCTGTACCCCGGGGCCTCAGCACTCTATTCAGGGTACACCCCTGTACCCTGAGGCCTCACTACCCTCTACAGGGTACACCCCTGTACCCTGAGGCCTCACCACCCGCTACAGGGTACACCCCTGTACCCTGAGGCCTCACCACTCTCTACGGGGTACACCCCTGTACCCTGAGGCCTCACCGCTCTCTACGGGGTACACCCCTGTTCCCCGAGGCCGCACCAGTCTCTACAGAGTACACCCCTGTACCCCGAGGCCGCACCAGTCTCTACAGAGTACACCCCTGTACCCCGAGGCCGCACCAGTCTCTACAGAGTACACACCTGTACCCTGAGGCCTCACCGCCCTCTACAGGGTACACCCCTGTACCCCGAGGCCTCACCACTCTCTACAGGGTACACCCCTGTACCCCGAGGCCTCACCACTCTATTCACGGTACACGCCTGTACCCTGAGGCCTCATCGCCCACTACAGGGTACATCCCTGTACCCTGAGGCTGAACCACTCTCTACAGGGTACACCCCTGTACCCCGAGGCCGCACCACTCTATTCAGGGTACACCCCTGTACCCTGAGGCCTCACCACTCTCTACAGGGTACACCCCTGTACCCTGAGGCCTCACCACCCTCTATAGGGTACACCCCTGTACCCCGAGGCCGCACCACCCTCTACAGGGTACACCCCTGTACCCTGAGGCTGCACCACTCACTACAGGGTACACCCCTGTACCCCGAGGCCTTACCACTCTCTACAGGGTACACCCCTGTACCCCGAGGCCGCACCAGTCTCTACAGGGTACACCCCTGTACCCTGAGGCCTCACCGCTCTATTCAGGGTACACCCCTGTACCCTGAGGCCTCACCGCCCTCTACAGGGTACACCCCTGTACCCTGAGGCCTCACCGCCCTCTACAGGGTACACCCCTGTACCCCGAGGCCTCACCACCCTCTACAGGGTACACCCCTTTACCCCGAGGTCTCACCGCCCTCTACAGGGTACACCCCTTTACCCTGAGGCCTCACCACCCTCTACAGTGTACACCCCTGTCCCCTGAGGCTGCACCACTCTCTACAGGGTACACCCCTGTACCCTGAGGCCTCACCGCCCTCTACAGGGTACACCCCTGTACCCTGAGGCTGCACCACTCTCTACAGAGTACACCCCTGTACCCTGAGGCCTCACCACTCTCTACAGGGTACACCCCTGTACCCTGAGGCCTCACCGCCCTCTACAGGGTACACCCCTGTACCCTGAGGCCTCACCGCCCTCTACAGGGTGCACCCCTGTACCCTGAGGCCTCACCGCCCACTACAGGGTACACCCCTGTACCCTGAGGCTGCACCACTCCCTACAGGGTACACCCCTGTACCCTGAGGCCTCACCACCCACTACAGGGTACACCCCTGTACCCTGAGGCTGCACCACTCTCTACAGGGTACACCCCTGTACCCTGAGGCCTCACCGCCCACTACAGTGTACACCCCTGTACCCCGAGGCCTCACCACTCTCTACAGGGTACACCCCTGTACCCCGAGGCCGCACCAGTCTCTACAGAGTACACCCCTGTACCCCGAGGCCGAACCAGTCTCTAGAGATTACGCCCCTGTACCCCGAGGCCTCACCGCCCTCTACAGGGTACACCCCTGTACCCCGAGGCCTCACCACTCTATTCAGGGTAAACCCCTGTACCCTGAGGCCTCACCACTCTCTACAGGGTGCACCCCTGTACCCTGAGGCCTCACCGCCCACTACAGGGTACACCCCTGTACCATGAGGCTGCACCACTCTCTACAGGGTACACCCCTGTACCCTGAGGCCTCACCGCCCACTACAGGGTACACCCCTGTACCCCGAGGCCTCACCACTCTCTACAGGGTACACCCCTGTACCCCGAGGCCGCGCCAGTCTCTACAGAGTACACCCCTGTACCCCGAGGCCGCACCAGTCTCTAGAGAGTACGCCCCTGTACCCCGAGGCCTCACCGCCCTCTACAGGGTACACCCCTGTACCCCGAGGCCTCACCACTCTATTCAGGGTAAACCCCTGTACCCCGAGGCCTCACCACTCTCTACAGGGTACACCCCTGTACCCCGAGGGCTCACCGCTCTCTACAGGGTACACCCCTGTACCCCGAGGCATCACCACCCTCTACAGGGTGCACCCCTGTACCCCGAGGCCTCACCACTCTATTCAGGGTACACCCCTGTATCCTGAGGCCTCACCACCCTCTACAGGGTACACCCCTGTACCCCGAGGCCTCACCACCCTCTACAGGGTACACCCCTGTACCCCGAGGCCTCACCGCCCTCTACAGAGTACACCCCTGTACCGCGAGGCCTCACCGCCCTCTACAGGGTACACCCCTGTACCCCGAGGCCTCACCGCCCTCTACAGAGTACACCCCTGTACCGCGAGGCCTCACCACCCTCTACAGGGTACACCCCTGTACCCTGAGGCCTCACCATTCTCTACGGGGTACACCCCTGTACCCTGAGGCCTCACCACCCTCTACAGGGTACATCCCTGTACCCTGAGGCCTCACCACCCTCTACTAGGTACACCCCTGTACCCTGAGGCCTCACCGCCCTCTACAGAGTACACCCCTGTACCCTGAGGCCTCACCACCCTCTACAGGGTACACCCCTGTACCCTGAGGCCTCACCGCCCTCTACAGAGTACACCCCTGTACCCCGAGGCCTCACCGCCTTCTACAGGGTACACCCCTGTACCCCGAGGCCTCACCACTCTATTCAGGGTAAACCCCTGTACCCTGAGGCCTCACCACTCTCTACAGGGTACACCCCTGTACCCCGAGGCCTCACCGCCCTCTACAGGGTACACCCCTGTACTCCGGGGCCTCACCACCCTCTACAGGGTACACCCCTGTACCCCGAGGCCTCACCACTCTATTCAGCGTACACCCCTGTACCCTGAGGCCTCACCACCCTCTACAGGGTACACCCCTGTACCCCGAGGCCTCACCACCCTCTACAGGGTACACCCCTGTACCCTGAGGCCTCACCGCCCTCTACAGAGTACACCCCTGTACCCCGAGGCCTCACCGCCCTCTACAGGGTACACCCCTGTACCCCGAGGCCTCACCACTCTATTCAGGGTACACCTCTGTACCCTGAGGCCTCACCACCCTCTACAGGGTACACCCCTGTACCCTGAGGCCTCACCACCCTCTACAGGGTACACCCCTGTACCCCGAGGCCTCACCACACTCTACAGGGTACACCCCTGTACCCCGAGGCCTCAGCACTCTATTCAGGGTACACCCCCGTACCCTGAGGCCTCACCACCCTCTACAGGGTACACCCCTGTACCCTGAGGCCTCACCACCCTCTACAGGGTACACCCCTGTACCCTGAGGCCTCACCACTCTCTACGGGGTACACCCCTGTACCCTGAGGCCTCACCACTCTCTACGGGGTACACCCCTGTACCCTGAGGCCTCACCACTCTCTACGGGGTACACCCCTGTACCCTGAGGCCTCACCGCCCTCTACAGGGTACACCCCTGTACCCTTAGGCCTCACCGCCCTCTACAGGGTACACCTCTGTACCCCGAGGCCTCACCGCCCTCTACAGGGTACACCCCTGTACCCCAAGGCCTCACCACTCTATTCAGGGTACACCCCTGTACCCCGAGGCCTCACCGCCCTCTACGGGGTACACCCCTGTACCCTGAGGCCTCACCACCCTCTACAGAGTACACCCCTGTACCCTGAGGCTGCACCACTCTCTACAGGGTACACCCCTGTACCCTGAGGCCTCACCACCCTCTACAGGGTACACCCCTGTACCCTGAGGCCTCACCACCCTCTACAGGGTACACCCCTGTACCCCGAGGCCTCACCACCCTCTACAGGGTACACCCCTGTACCCTGAGGCCTCACCACCCTCTACAGAGTACACCCCTGTACCCTGAGGCCTCACCACTCTCTACAGGGTACACCCCTGTACCCTGAGGCCTCACCGCCCTCTACAGGGTACACCCCTGTACCCTGAGGCCTCACCACCCTCTACAGGGTACACCCCTGTACCCCGAGGCCTCACCACCCTCTACAGGGTACACCCCTGTACCCTGAGGCCTCACCGCCCTCTACAGAGTACACCCCTGTACCCCGGGGCCTCACCACTCTATTCAGGGTACACCCCTGTACGCTGAGGCCTCACCGCCCTCTACGGGGTACACCCCTGTACCCCGAGGCCTCACCACTCTCTACAGGGTACACCCCTGTACCCTGAGGCCTCACCGCCCTCTACGGGGTACACCCCTGTACCCTGAGGCCTCACCACTCTCTACAGGGTACACCCCTGTACCCCGAGGCCTCACCACGCTATTCAGGGTACACCCCTGTACCCCGAGGCCTCACCGCCCTCTACAGGGTACACCCCTGTACCCTGAGGCCTCACCACTCTCTACGGGGTACACCCCTGTACCCCGAGGCCTCACCACTCTCTACAGGGTACACCCCTGTACCCTGAGGCCTCACCGCCCTCTACGGGGTACACCCCTGTACCCTGAGGCCTCACCACTCGCTACAGGGTACACCCCTGTACCCCGAGGCCTCACCACGCTATTCAGGGTACACCCCTGTACCCCGAGGCCTCACCGCCCTCTACAGGGTACACCCCTGTACCCTGAGGCCTCACCACTCTCTACAGGGTACACCCCTGTACCCCGAGGCCTCACCACCCTCTATCGGGTACACCCCTGTATCCTGAGGCCTCACCGCCCTCTACAGAGTACACCCCTGTACCCCGAGGCCTCACCGCCCTCTACAGGGTACACCCCTGTACCCCGAGGCCTCACCACTCTATTCAGGGTAAACCCTGTACCCTGAGGCCTCACCACCCTCTACAGGGTACACCCCTGTACCCCGAGGCCTCACCACCCTCTACAGGGTACACCCCTGTACCCCGAGGCCTCACCGCCCTCTACAGAGTACACCCCTGTACCCCGAGGCCTCACCGCCCTCTACAGGGTACACCCCTGTACCCCGAGGCCTCAGCACTCTATTCAGGGTACACCCCTGTACCCTGAGGCCTCACCACCCTCTACAGGGTACACCCCTGTACCCCGAGGCCTCACCACCCTCTACAGGGTACACCCCTGTACCCCGAGGCCTCACCGCCCTCTACAGAGTACACCCCTGTACCCCGAGGCCTCACCGCCCTCTACAGGGTACACCCCTGTACCCCGAGGCCTCAGCACTCTATTCAGGGTACACCCCTGTACCCTGAGGCCTCACCACCCTCTACAGGGTACACCCCTGTACCCTGAGGCCTCACCACCCTCTACAGGGTACACCCCTGTACCCTGAGGCCTCACCACTCTCTACGGGGTACAACCCTGTACCCTGAGGCCTCACCACTCTCTACGGGGTACACCCCTGTACCCTGAGGCCTCACCACTCTCTACGGGGTACACCCCTGTACCCTGAGGCCTCACCACCCACTACAGGGTACACCCCTGTACCCTGAGGCTGCACCACTCTCTACAGGGTACACCCCTGTACCCCGAGGCCTCACCACCCTCTACAGGGTACACCCCTGTACCCCGAGGCCTCACCACTCTATTCAGGGTACACCCCTGTACCCTGAGGCCTCACCACCCTCTACAGGGTACACCCCTGTACCCCGAGGCCTCACCACCCTCTGCAGGGTACACTCCTGTACCCCGAGGCCTCACCGCCCTCTACAGAGTACACCCCTGTACCCCGAGGCCTCACCCCCCTCTACAGGGTACACCCCTGTACCCCGAGGCCTCAGCACTCTATTCAGGGTACACCCCTGTACCCTGAGGCCTCACTACCCTCTACAGGGTACACCCCTGTACCCTGAGGCCTCACCACCCGCTACAGGGTACACCCCTGTACCCTGAGGCCTCACCACTCTCTACGGGGTACACCCCTGTACCCTGAGGCCTCACCGCTCTCTACGGGGTACACCCCTGTACCCCGAGGCCGCACCAGTCTCTACAGAGTACACCCCTGTACCCCGAGGCCGCACCAGTCTCTACAGAGTACACCCCTGTACCCCGAGGCCGCACCAGTCTCTACAGAGTACACCCCTGTACCCTGAGGCCTCACCGCCCTCTACAGGGTACACCCCTGTACCCCGAGGCCTCACCACTCTCTACAGGGTACACCCCTGTACCCCGAGGCCTCACCACTCTATTCACGGTACACGCCTGTACCCTGAGGCCTCATCGCCCACTACAGGGTACATCCCTGTACCCTGAGGCTGAACCACTCTCTACAGGGTACACCCCTGTACCCCGAGGCCGCACCACTCTATTCAGGGTACACCCCTGTACCCTGAGGCCTCACCACTCTCTACAGGGTACACCCCTGTACCCTGAGGCCTCACCACCCTCTATAGGGTACACCCCTGTACCCCGAGGCCGCACCACCCTCTACAGGGTACACCCCTGTACCCTGAGGCTGCACCACTCACTACAGGGTACACCCCTGTACCCCGAGGCCTTACCACTCTCTACAGGGTACACCCCTGTACCCCGAGGCCGCACCAGTCTCTACAGGGTACACCCCTGTACCCTGAGGCCTCACCGCTCTATTCAGGGTACACCCCTGTACCCTGAGGCCTCACCGCCCTCTACAGGGTACACCCCTGTACCCTGAGGCCTCACCGCCCTCTACAGGGTACACCCCTGTACCCCGAGGCCTCACCACCCTCTACAGGGTACACCCCTTTACCCCGAGGTCTCACCGCCCTCTACAGGGTACACCCCTTTACCCTGAGGCCTCACCACCCTCTACAGCGTACACCCCTGTCCCCTGAGGCTGCACCACTCTCTACAGGGTACACCCCTGTACCCTGAGGCCTCACCGCCCTCTACAGGGTACACCCCTGTACCCTGAGGCCTCACCGCCCTCTACAGGGTGCACCCCTGTACCCTGAGGCCTCACCGCCCACTACAGGGTACACCCCTGTACCCTGAGGCTGCACCACTCTCTACAGGGTACACCCCTGTACCCTGAGGCCTCACCACCCACTACAGGGTACACCCCTGTACCCTGAGGCTGCACCACTCTCTACAGGGTACACCCCTGTACCCTGAGGCCTCACCGCCCACTACAGTGTACACCCCTGTACCCCGAGGCCTCACCACTCTCTACAGGGTACACCCCTGTACCCCGAGGCCGCACCAGTCTCTACAGAGTACACCCCTGTACCCCGAGGCCGCACCAGTCTCTAGAGATTACGCCCCTGTACCCCGAGGCCTCACCGCCCTCTAAAGGGTACACCCCTGTACCCCGAGGCCTCACCACTCTATTCAGGGTAAACCCCTGTACCCTGAGGCCTCACCACTCTCTACAGGGTGCACCCCTGTACCCTGAGGCCTCACCGCCCACTACAGGGTACACCCCTGTACCATGAGGCTGCACCACTCTCTACAGGGTACACCCCTGTACCCTGAGGCCTCACCGCCCACTACAGGGTACACCCCTGTACCCCGAGGCCTCACCACTCTCTACAGGGTACACCCCTGTACCCCGAGGCCGCGCCAGTCTCTACAGAGTACACCCCTGTACCCCGAGGCCGCACCAGTCTCTAGAGAGTACGCCCCTGTACCCCGAGGCCTCACCGCCCTCTACAGGGTACACCCCTGTACCCCGAGGCCTCACCGCCCTCTACAGGGTACACCCCTGTACCCCGAGGCCTCAGCACTCTATTCAGGGTACACCCCTGTACCCTGAGGCCTCACCACCCTCTACAGGGTACACCCCTGTACCCTGAGGCCTCACCACCCTCTACAGGGTACACCCCTGTACCCTGAGGCCTCACCACTCTCTACGGGGTACAACCCTGTACCCTGAGGCCTCACCACTCTCTACGGGGTACACCCCTGTACCCTGAGGCCTCACCACTCTCTACGGGGTACACCCCTGTACCCTGAGGCCTCACCACCCACTACAGGGTACACCCCTGTACCCTGAGGCTGCACCACTCTCTACAGGGTACACCCCTGTACCCCGAGGCCTCACCACCCTCTACAGGGTACACCCCTGTACCCCGAGGCCTCACCACTCTATTCAGGGTACACCCCTGTACCCTGAGGCCTCACCACCCTCTACAGGGTACACCCCTGTACCCCGAGGCCTCACCACCCTCTGCAGGGTACACTCCTGTACCCCGAGGCCTCACCGCCCTCTACAGAGTACACCCCTGTACCCCGAGGCCTCACCCCCCTCTACAGGGTACACCCCTGTACCCCGAGGCCTCAGCACTCTATTCAGGGTACACCCCTGTACCCTGAGGCCTCACTACCCTCTACAGGGTACACCCCTGTACCCTGAGGCCTCACCACCCGCTACAGGGTACACCCCTGTACCCTGAGGCCTCACCACTCTCTACGGGGTACACCCCTGTACCCTGAGGCCTCACCGCTCTCTACGGGGTACACCCCTGTACCCCGAGGCCGCACCAGTCTCTACAGAGTACACCCCTGTACCCCGAGGCCGCACCAGTCTCTACAGAGTACACCCCTGTACCCCGAGGCCGCACCAGTCTCTACAGAGTACACCCCTGTACCCTGAGGCCTCACCGCCCTCTACAGGGTACACCCCTGTACCCCGAGGCCTCACCACTCTCTACAGGGTACACCCCTGTACCCCGAGGCCTCACCACTCTATTCACGGTACACGCCTGTACCCTGAGGCCTCATCGCCCACTACAGGGTACATCCCTGTACCCTGAGGCTGAACCACTCTCTACAGGGTACACCCCTGTACCCCGAGGCCGCACCAGTCTCTACAGGGTACACCCCTGTACCCTGAGGCCTCACCGCTCTATTCAGGGTACACCCCTGTACCCTGAGGCCTCACCGCCCTCTACAGGGTACACCCCTGTACCCTGAGGCCTCACCGCCCTCTACAGGGTACACCCCTGTACCCCGAGGCCTCACCACCCTCTACAGGGTACACCCCTTTACCCCGAGGTCTCACCGCCCTCTACAGGGTACACCCCTTTACCCTGAGGCCTCACCACCCTCTACAGCGTACACCCCTGTCCCCTGAGGCTGCACCACTCTCTACAGGGTACACCCCTGTACCCTGAGGCCTCACCGCCCTCTACAGGGTACACCCCTGTACCCTGAGGCCTCACCGCCCTCTACAGGGTGCACCCCTGTACCCTGAGGCCTCACCGCCCACTACAGGGTACACCCCTGTACCCTGAGGCTGCACCACTCTCTACAGGGTACACCCCTGTACCCTGAGGCCTCACCACCCACTACAGGGTACACCCCTGTACCCTGAGGCTGCACCACTCTCTACAGGGTACACCCCTGTACCCTGAGGCCTCACCGCCCACTACAGTGTACACCCCTGTACCCCGAGGCCTCACCACTCTCTACAGGGTACACCCCTGTACCCCGAGGCCGCACCAGTCTCTACAGAGTACACCCCTGTACCCCGAGGCCGCACCAGTCTCTAGAGATTACGCCCCTGTACCCCGAGGCCTCACCGCCCTCTAAAGGGTACACCCCTGTACCCCGAGGCCTCACCACTCTATTCAGGGTAAACCCCTGTACCCTGAGGCCTCACCACTCTCTACAGGGTGCACCCCTGTACCCTGAGGCCTCACCGCCCACTACAGGGTACACCCCTGTACCATGAGGCTGCACCACTCTCTACAGGGTACACCCCTGTACCCTGAGGCCTCACCGCCCACTACAGGGTACACCCCTGTACCCCGAGGCCTCACCACTCTCTACAGGGTACACCCCTGTACCCCGAGGCCGCGCCAGTCTCTACAGAGTACACCCCTGTACCCCGAGGCCGCACCAGTCTCTAGAGAGTACGCCCCTGTACCCCGAGGCCTCACCGCCCTCTACAGGGTACACCCCTGTACCCCGAGGCCTCACCACTCTATTCAGGGTAAACCCCTGTACCCCGAGGCCTCACCACTCTATTCAGGGTAAACCCCTGTACCCCGAGGCCGCACCACTCTATTCAGGGTACACCCCTGTACCCTGAGGCCTCACCACTCTCTACAGGGTACACCCCTGTACCCTGAGGCCTCACCACCCTCTATAGGGTACACCCCTGTACCCCGAGGCCGCACCACCCTCTACAGGGTACACCCCTGTACCCTGAGGCTGCACCACTCACTACAGGGTACACCCCTGTACCCCGAGGCCTTACCACTCTCTACAGGGTACACCCCTGTACCCCGAGGCCGCACCAGTCTCTACAGGGTACACCCCTGTACCCTGAGGCCTCACCGCTCTATTCAGGGTACACCCCTGTACCCTGAGGCCTCACCGCCCTCTACAGGGTACACCCCTGTACCCTGAGGCCTCACCGCCCTCTACAGGGTACACCCCTGTACCCCGAGGCCTCACCACCCTCTACAGGGTACACCCCTTTACCCCGAGGTCTCACCGCCCTCTACAGGGTACACCCCTTTACCCTGAGGCCTCACCACCCTCTACAGCGTACACCCCTGTCCCCTGAGGCTGCACCACTCTCTACAGGGTACACCCCTGTACCCTGAGGCCTCACCGCCCTCTACAGGGTACACCCCTGTACCCTGAGGCCTCACCGCCCTCTACAGGGTGCACCCCTGTACCCTGAGGCCTCACCGCCCACTACAGGGTACACCCCTGTACCCTGAGGCTGCACCACTCTCTACAGGGTACACCCCTGTACCCTGAGGCCTCACCACCCACTACAGGGTACACCCCTGTACCCTGAGGCTGCACCACTCTCTACAGGGTACACCCCTGTACCCTGAGGCCTCACCGCCCACTACAGTGTACACCCCTGTACCCCGAGGCCTCACCACTCTCTACAGGGTACACCCCTGTACCCCGAGGCCGCACCAGTCTCTACAGAGTACACCCCTGTACCCCGAGGCCGCACCAGTCTCTAGAGATTACGCCCCTGTACCCCGAGGCCTCACCGCCCTCTAAAGGGTACACCCCTGTACCCCGAGGCCTCACCACTCTATTCAGGGTAAACCCCTGTACCCTGAGGCCTCACCACTCTCTACAGGGTGCACCCCTGTACCCTGAGGCCTCACCGCCCACTACAGGGTACACCCCTGTACCATGAGGCTGCACCACTCTCTACAGGGTACACCCCTGTACCCTGAGGCCTCACCGCCCACTACAGGGTACACCCCTGTACCCCGAGGCCTCACCACTCTCTACAGGGTACACCCCTGTACCCCGAGGCCGCGCCAGTCTCTACAGAGTACACCCCTGTACCCCGAGGCCGCACCAGTCTCTAGAGAGTACGCCCCTGTACCCCGAGGCCTCACCGCCCTCTACAGGGTACACCCCTGTACCCCGAGGCCTCACCGCCCTCTACAGGGTACACCCCTGTACCCCGAGGCCTCAGCACTCTATTCAGGGTACACCCCTGTACCCTGAGGCCTCACCACCCTCTACAGGGTAAACCCCTGTACCCTGAGGCCTCACCACCCTCTACAGGGTACACCCCTGTACCCTGAGGCCTCACCACTCTCTACGGGGTACAACCCTGTACCCTGAGGCCTCACCACTCTCTACGGGGTACACCCCTGTACCCTGAGGCCTCACCACTCTCTACGGGGTACACCCCTGTACCCTGAGGCCTCACCACCCACTACAGGGTACACCCCTGTACCCTGAGGCTGCACCACTCTCTACAGGGTACACCCCTGTACCCCGAGGCCTCACCACCCTCTACAGGGTACACCCCTGTACCCCGAGGCCTCACCACTCTATTCAGGGTACACCCCTGTACCCTGAGGCCTCACCACCCTCTACAGGGTACACCCCTGTACCCCGAGGCCTCACCACCCTCTGCAGGGTACACTCCTGTACCCCGAGGCCTCACCGCCCTCTACAGAGTACACCCCTGTACCCCGAGGCCTCACCCCCCTCTACAGGGTACACCCCTGTACCCCGAGGCCTCAGCACTCTATTCAGGGTACACCCCTGTACCCTGAGGCCTCACTACCCTCTACAGGGTACACCCCTGTACCCTGAGGCCTCACCACCCGCTACAGGGTACACCCCTGTACCCTGAGGCCTCACCACTCTCTACGGGGTACACCCCTGTACCCTGAGGCCTCACCGCTCTCTACGGGGTACACCCCTGTACCCCGAGGCCGCACCAGTCTCTACAGAGTACACCCCTGTACCCCGAGGCCGCACCAGTCTCTACAGAGTACACCCCTGTACCCCGAGGCCGCACCAGTCTCTACAGAGTACACCCCTGTACCCTGAGGCCTCACCGCCCTCTACAGGGTACACCCCTGTACCCCGAGGCCTCACCACTCTCTACAGGGTACACCCCTGTACCCCGAGGCCTCACCACTCTATTCACGGTACACGCCTGTACCCTGAGGCCTCATCGCCCACTACAGGGTACATCCCTGTACCCTGAGGCTGAACCACTCTCTACAGGGTACACCCCTGTACCCCGAGGCCGCACCAGTCTCTACAGGGTACACCCCTGTACCCTGAGGCCTCACCGCTCTATTCAGGGTACACCCCTGTACCCTGAGGCCTCACCGCCCTCTACAGGGTACACCCCTGTACCCTGAGGCCTCACCGCCCTCTACAGGGTACACCCCTGTACCCCGAGGCCTCACCACCCTCTACAGGGTACACCCCTTTACCCCGAGGTCTCACCGCCCTCTACAGGGTACACCCCTTTACCCTGAGGCCTCACCACCCTCTACAGCGTACACCCCTGTCCCCTGAGGCTGCACCACTCTCTACAGGGTACACCCCTGTACCCTGAGGCCTCACCGCCCTCTACAGGGTACACCCCTGTACCCTGAGGCCTCACCGCCCTCTACAGGGTGCACCCCTGTACCCTGAGGCCTCACCGCCCACTACAGGGTACACCCCTGTACCCTGAGGCTGCACCACTCTCTACAGGGTACACCCCTGTACCCTGAGGCCTCACCACCCACTACAGGGTACACCCCTGTACCCTGAGGCTGCACCACTCTCTACAGGGTACACCCCTGTACCCTGAGGCCTCACCGCCCACTACAGTGTACACCCCTGTACCCCGAGGCCTCACCACTCTCTACAGGGTACACCCCTGTACCCCGAGGCCGCACCAGTCTCTACAGAGTACACCCCTGTACCCCGAGGCCGCACCAGTCTCTAGAGATTACGCCCCTGTACCCCGAGGCCTCACCGCCCTCTAAAGGGTACACCCCTGTACCCCGAGGCCTCACCACTCTATTCAGGGTAAACCCCTGTACCCTGAGGCCTCACCACTCTCTACAGGGTGCACCCCTGTACCCTGAGGCCTCACCGCCCACTACAGGGTACACCCCTGTACCATGAGGCTGCACCACTCTCTACAGGGTACACCCCTGTACCCTGAGGCCTCACCGCCCACTACAGGGTACACCCCTGTACCCCGAGGCCTCACCACTCTCTACAGGGTACACCCCTGTACCCCGAGGCCGCGCCAGTCTCTACAGAGTACACCCCTGTACCCCGAGGCCGCACCAGTCTCTAGAGAGTACGCCCCTGTACCCCGAGGCCTCACCGCCCTCTACAGGGTACACCCCTGTACCCCGAGGCCTCACCACTCTATTCAGGGTAAACCCCTGTACCCCGAGGCCTCACCACTCTCTACAGGGTACACCCCTGTACCCCGAGGGCTCACCGCTCTCTACAGGGTACACCCCTGTACCCCGAGGCATCACCACCCTCTACAGGGTACACCCCTGTACCCCGAGGCCTCACCACTCTATTCAGGGTACACCCCTGTATCCTGAGGCCTCACCACCCTCTACAGGGTACACCCCTGTACCCCGAGGCCTCACCACCCTCTACAGGGTACACCCCTGTACCCCGAGGCCTCACCGCCCTCTACAGAGTACACCCCTGTACCCCGAGGCCTCACCGCCCTCTACAGGGTACACCCCTGTACCCCGAGGCCTCAGCACTCTATTGAGGGTACACCCCTGTACCCTGAGGCCTCACCACCCTCGACAGGGTACACCCCTGTACCCTGAGGCCTCACCACCCTCTACAGGGTACACCCCTGTACCCTGAGGCCTCACCATTCTCTACGGGGTACACCCCTGTACCCTGAGGCCTCACCACCCTCTACTAGGTACACCCCTGTACCCCGAGGCCTCACCACTCTATTCAGCGTACACCCCTGTACCCTGAGGCCTCACCACCCTCTACAGGGTACACCCCTGTACCCCGAGGCCTCACCACTCTATTCAGCGTACACCCCTGTACCCTGAGGCCTCACCACCCTCTACAGGGTACACCCCTGTACCCCGAGGCCTCACCACCCTCTACAGGGTACACCCCTGTACCCTGAGGCCTCACCGCCCTCTACAGAGTACACCCCTGTACCCCGAGGCCTCACCGCCCTCTACAGGGTACACCCCTGTACCCCGAGGCCTCACCACTCTATTCAGGGTACACCTCTGTACCCTGAGGCCTCACCACCCTCTACAGGGTACACCCCTGTACCCTGAGGCCTCACCACCCTCTACAGGGTACACCCCTGTACCCCGAGGCCTCACCACACTCTACAGGGTACACCCCTGTACCCCGAGGCCTCAGCACTCTATTCAGGGTACACCCCCGTACCCTGAGGCCTCACCACCCTCTACAGGGTACACCCCTGTACCCTGAGGCCTCACCACCCTCTACAGGGTACACCCCTGTACCCTGAGGCCTCACCACTCTCTACGGGGTACACCCCTGTACCCTGAGGCCTCACCACTCTCTACGGGGTACACCCCTGTACCCTGAGGCCTCACCACTCTCTACGGGGTACACCCCTGTACCCTGAGGCCTCACCGCCCTCTACAGGGTACACCCCTGTACCCTTAGGCCTCACCGCCCTCTACAGGGTACACCTCTGTACCCCGAGGCCTCACCGCCCTCTACAGGGTACACCCCTGTACCCCAAGGCCTCACCACTCTATTCAGGGTACACCCCTGTACCCCGAGGCCTCACCGCCCTCTACGGGGTACACCCCTGTACCCTGAGGCCTCACCACCCTCTACAGAGTACACCCCTGTACCCTGAGGCTGCACCACTCTCTACAGGGTACACCCCTGTACCCTGAGGCCTCACCACCCTCTACAGGGTACACCCCTGTACCCTGAGGCCTCACCACCCTCTACAGGGTACACCCCTGTACCCCGAGGCCTCACCACCCTCTACAGGGTACACCCCTGTACCCTGAGGCCTCACCACCCTCTACAGAGTACACCCCTGTACCCTGAGGCCTCACCACTCTCTACAGGGTACACCCCTGTACCCTGAGGCCTCACCGCCCTCTACAGGGTACACCCCTGTACCCTGAGGCCTCACCACCCTCTACAGGGTACACCCCTGTACCCCGAGGCCTCACCACCCTCTACAGGGTACACCCCTGTACCCTGAGGCCTCACCGCCCTCTACAGAGTACACCCCTGTACCCCGGGGCCTCACCACTCTATTCAGGGTACACCCCTGTACGCTGAGGCCTCACCGCCCTCTACGGGGTACACCCCTGTACCCCGAGGCCTCACCACTCTCTACAGGGTACACCCCTGTACCCTGAGGCCTCACCGCCCTCTACGGGGTACACCCCTGTACCCTGAGGCCTCACCACTCTCTACAGGGTACACCCCTGTACCCCGAGGCCTCACCACGCTATTCAGGGTACACCCCTGTACCCCGAGGCCTCACCGCCCTCTACAGGGTACATCCCTGTACCCTGAGGCCTCACCACTCTCTACGGGGTACACCCCTGT
Organism: Arenicola marina; assembly: GCA_964019135.1. Lineage (NCBI taxonomy): Eukaryota > Metazoa > Annelida > Polychaeta > Arenicolidae > Arenicola > Arenicola marina. Next base: position 556,925 of record OZ025250.1, read on the forward strand.
ACCCCGAGGCCTCACCACTCTCTACAGGGTACACCCCTGTACCCTGAGGCCTCACCGCCCTCTACGGGGTACACCCCTGTACCCTGAGGCCTCACCACTCGCTACAGGGTACACCCCTGTACCCCGAGGCCTCACCACGCTATTCAGGGTACACCCCTGTACCCCGAGGCCTCACCGCCCTCTACAGGGTACACCCCTGTACCCTGAGGCCTCACCACTCTCTACAGGGTACACCCCTGTACCCCGAGGCCTCACCACCCTCTATCGGGTACACCCCTGTACCCTGAGGCCTCACCGCCCTCTACAGAGTACACCCCTGTACCCCGAGGCCTCACCGCCCTCTACAGGGTACACCCCTGTACCCCGAGGCCTCACCACTCTATTCAGGGTAAACCCTGTACCCTGAGGCCTCACCACCCTCTACAGGGTACACCCCTGTACCCCGAGGCCTCACCACCCTCTACAGGGTACACCCCTGTACCCCGAGGCCTCACCGCCCTCTACAGAGTACACCCCTGTACCCCGAGGCCTCACCGCCCTCTACAGGGTACACCCCTGTACCCCGAGGCCTCAGCACTCTATTCAGGGTACACCCCTGTACCCTGAGGCCTCACCACCCTCTACAGGGTACACCCGTGTACCCCGAGGCCTCACCACCCTCTACAGGGTACACCCCTGTACCCCGAGGCCTCACCGCCCTCTACAGAGTACACCCCTGTACCCCGAGGCCTCACCGCCCTCTACAGGGTACACCCCTGTACCCCGAGGCCTCAGCACTCTATTCAGGGTACACCCCTGTACCCTGAGGCCTCACCACCCTCTACAGGGTACACCCCTGTACCCTGAGGCCTCACCACCCTCTACAGGGTACACCCCTGTACCCTGAGGCCTCACCACTCTCTACGGGGTACACCCCTGTACCCTGAGGCCTCACCGCTCTCTACGGGGTACACCCCTGTACCCCGAGGCCGCACCAGTCTCTACAGAGTACACCCCTGTACCCCGAGGCCGCACCAGTCTCTACAGAGTACACCCCTGTACCCCGAGGCCGCACCAGTCTCTACAGAGTACACCCCTGTACCCTGAGGCCTCACCGCCCTCTACAGGGTACACCCCTGTACCCCGAGGCCTCACCACTCTCTACAGGGTACACCCCTGTACCCCGAGGCCTCGCCACTCTATTCACGGTACACGCCTGTACCCTGAGGCCTCATCGCCCACTACAGGGTACATCCCTGTACCCTGAGGCTGAACCACTCTCTACAGGGTACACCCCTGTACCCCGAGGCCGCACCACTCTATTCAGGGTACACCCCTGTACCCTGAGGCCTCACCACTCTCTACAGGGTACACCCCTGTACCCTGAGGCCTCACCACCCTCTATAGGGTACACCCCTGTACCCCGAGGCCGCACCACCCTCTACAGGGTACACCCCTGTACCCTGAGGCTGCACCACTCACTACAGGGTACACCCCTGTACCCCGAGGCCTTACCACTCTCTACAGGGTACACCCCTGTACCCCGAGGCCGCACCAGTCTCTACAGGGTACACCCCTGTACCCTGAGGCCTCACCGCTCTATTCAGGGTACACCCCTGTACCCTGAGGCCTCACCGCCCTCTACAGGGTACACCCCTGTACCCTGAGGCCTCACCGCCCTCTACAGGGTACACCCCTGTACCCCGAGGCCTCACCACCCTCTACAGGGTACACCCCTTTACCCCGAGGTCTCACCGCCCTCTACAGGGTACACCCCTTTACCCTGAGGCCTCACCACCCTCTACAGTGTACACCCCTGTCCCCTGAGGCTGCACCACTCTCTACAGGGTACACCCCTGTACCCTGAGGCCTCACCGCCCTCTACAGGGTACACCCCTGTACCCTGAGGCCTCACCGCCCTCTACAGGGTGCACCCCTGTACCCTGAGGCCTCACCGCCCACTACAGGGTACACCCCTGTACCCTGAGGCTGCACCACTCTCTACAGGGTACACCCCTGTACCCTGAGGCCTCACCACCCACTACAGGGTACACCCCTGTACCCTGAGGCTGCACCACTCTCTACAGGGTACACCCCTGTACCCTGAGGCCTCACCGCCCACTACAGTGTACACCCCTGTACCCCGAGGCCTCACCACTCTCTACAGGGTACACCCCTGTACCCCGAGGCCGCACCAGTCTCTACAGAGTACACCCCTGTACCCCGAGGCCGCACCAGTCTCTAGAGATTACGCCCCTGTACCCCGAGGCCTCACCGCCCTCTAAAGGGTACACCCCTGTACCCCGAGGCCTCACCACTCTATTCAGGGTAAACCCCTGTACCCTGAGGCCTCACCACTCTCTACAGGGTGCACCCCTGTACCCTGAGGCCTCACCGCCCACTACAGGGTACACCCCTGTACCATGAGGCTGCACCACTCTCTACAGGGTACACCCCTGTACCCTGAGGCCTCACCGCCCACTACAGGGTACACCCCTGTACCCCGAGGCCTCACCACTCTCTACAGGGTACACCCCTGTACCCCGAGGCCGCGCCAGTCTCTACAGAGTACACCCCTGTACCCCGAGGCCGCACCAGTCTCTAGAGAGTACGCCCCTGTACCCCGAGGCCTCACCGCCCTCTACAGGGTACACCCCTGTACCCCGAGGCCTCACCACTCTATTCAGGGTAAACCCCTGTACCCCGAGGCCTCACCACTCTCTACAGGGTACACCCCTGTACCCCGAGGGCTCACCGCTCTCTACAGGGTACACCCCTGTACCCCGAGGCATCACCACCCTCTACAGGGTACACCCCTGTACCCCGAGGCCTCACCACTCTATTCAGGGTACACCCCTGTATCCTGAGGCCTCACCACCCTCTACAGGGTACACCCCTGTACCCCGAGGCCTCACCACCCTCTACAGGGTACACCCCTGTACCCCGAGGCCTCACCGCCCTCTACAGAGTACACCCCTGTACCCCGAGGCCTCACCGCCCTCTACAGGGTACACCCCTGTACCCCGAGGCCTCAGCACTCTATTGAGGGTACACCCCTGTACCCTGAGGCCTCACCACCCTCGACAGGGTACACCCCTGTACCCTGAGGCCTCACCACCCTCTACAGGGTACACCCCTGTACCCTGAGGCCTCACCATTCTCTACGGGGTACACCCCTGTACCCTGAGGCCTCACCACCCTCTACAGGGTACACCCCTGTACCCTGAGGCCTCACCACCCTCTACTAGGTACACCCCTGTACCCTGAGGCCTCACCGCCCTCTACAGAGTACACCCCTGTACCCTGAGGCCTCACCACCCTCTACAGGGTACACCCCTGTACCCTGAGGCCTCACCGCCCTCTACAGAGTACACCCCTGTACCCCGAGGCCTCACCGCCTTCTACAGGGTACACCCCTGTACCCCGAGGCCTCACCACTCTATTCAGGGTAAACCCCTGTACCCTGAGGCCTCACCACTCTCTACAGGGTACACCCCTGTACCCCGAGGCCTCACCGCCCTCTACAGGGTACACCCCTGTACTCCGGGGCCTCACCACCCTCTACAGGGTACACCCCTGTACCCCGAGGCCTCACCACTCTATTCAGCGTACACCCCTGTACCCTGAGGCCTCACCACCCTCTACAGGGTACACCCCTGTACCCCGAGGCCTCACCACCCTCTACAGGGTACACCCCTGTACCCTGAGGCCTCACCGCCCTCTACAGAGTACACCCCTGTACCCCGAGGCCTCACCGCCCTCTACAGGGTACACCCCTGTACCCCGAGGCCTCACCACTCTATTCAGGGTACACCTCTGTACCCTGAGGCCTCACCACCCTCTACAGGGTACACCCCTGTACCCTGAGGCCTCACCACCCTCTACAGGGTACACCCCTGTACCCCGAGGCCTCACCACACTCTACAGGGTACACCCCTGTACCCCGAGGCCTCAGCACTCTATTCAGGGTACACCCCCGTACCCTGAGGCCTCACCACCCTCTACAGGGTACACCCCTGTACCCTGAGGCCTCACCACCCTCTACAGGGTACACCCCTGTACCCTGAGGCCTCACCACTCTCTACGGGGTACACCCCTGTACCCTGAGGCCTCACCACTCTCTACGGGGTACACCCCTGTACCCTGAGGCCTCACCACTCTCTACGGGGTACACCCCTGTACCCTGAGGCCTCACCGCCCTCTACAGGGTACACCCCTGTACCCTTAGGCCTCACCGCCCTCTACAGGGTACACCTCTGTACCCCGAGGCCTCACCGCCCTCTACAGGGTACACCCCTGTACCCCAAGGCCTCACCACTCTATTCAGGGTACACCCCTGTACCCCGAGGCCTCACCGCCCTCTACGGGGTACACCCCTGTACCCTGAGGCCTCACCACCCTCTACAGAGTACACCCCTGTACCCTGAGGCTGCACCACTCTCTACAGGGTACACCCCTGTACCCTGAGGCCTCACCACCCTCTACAGGGTACACCCCTGTACCCTGAGGCCTCACCACCCTCTACAGGGTACACCCCTGTACCCCGAGGCCTCACCACCCTCTACAGGGTACACCCCTGTACCCTGAGGCCTCACCACCCTCTACAGAGTACACCCCTGTACCCTGAGGCCTCACCACTCTCTACAGGGTACACCCCTGTACCCTGAGGCCTCACCGCCCTCTACAGGGTACACCCCTGTACCCTGAGGCCTCACCACCCTCTACAGGGTACACCCCTGTACCCCGAGGCCTCACCACCCTCTACAGGGTACACCCCTGTACCCTGAGGCCTCACCGCCCTCTACAGAGTACACCCCTGTACCCCGGGGCCTCACCACTCTATTCAGGGTACACCCCTGTACGCTGAGGCCTCACCGCCCTCTACGGGGTACACCCCTGTACCCCGAGGCCTCACCACTCTCTACAGGGTACACCCCTGTACCCTGAGGCCTCACCGCCCTCTACGGGGTACACCCCTGTACCCTGAGGCCTCACCACTCTCTACAGGGTACACCCCTGTACCCCGAGGCCTCACCACGCTATTCAGGGTACACCCCTGTACCCCGAGGCCTCACCGCCCTCTACAGGGTACACCCCTGTACCCTGAGGCCTCACCACTCTCTACGGGGTACACCCCTGTACCCCGAGGCCTCACCACTCTCTACAGGGTACACCCCTGTACCCTGAGGCCTCACCGCCCTCTACGGGGTACACCCCTGTACCCTGAGGCCTCACCACTCGCTACAGGGTACAACCCTGTACCCCGAGGCCTCACCACGCTATTCAGGGTACACCCCTGTACCCCGAGGCCTCACCGCCCTCTACAGGGTACACCCCTGTACCCTGAGGCCTCACCACTCTCTACAGGGTACACCCCTGTACCCCGAGGCCTCACCACCCTCTATCGGGTACACCCCTGTACCCTGAGGCCTCACCGCCCTCTACAGAGTACACCCCTGTACCCCGAGGCCTCACCGCCCTCTACAGGGTACACCCCTGTACCCCGAGGCCTCACCACTCTATTCAGGGTAAACCCTGTACCCTGAGGCCTCACCACCCTCTACAGGGTACACCCCTGTACCCCGAGGCCTCACCACCCTCTACAGGGTACACCCCTGTACCCCGAGGCCTCACCGCCCTCTACAGAGTACACCCCTGTACCCCGAGGCCTCACCGCCCTCTACAGGGTACACCCCTGTACCCCGAGGCCTCAGCACTCTATTCAGGGTACACCCCTGTACCCTGAGGCCTCACCACCCTCTACAGGGTACACCCCTGTACCCCGAGGCCTCACCACCCTCTACAGGGTACACCCCTGTACCCCGAGGCCTCACCGCCCTCTACAGAGTACACCCCTGTACCCCGAGGCCTCACCGCCCTCTACAGGGTACACCCCTGTACCCCGAGGCCTCAGCACTCTATTCAGGGTACACCCCTGTACCCTGAGGCCTCACCACCCTCTACAGGGTACACCCCTGTACCCTGAGGCCTCACCACCCTCTACAGGGTACACCCCTGTACCCTGAGGCCTCACCACTCTCTACGGGGTACAACCCTGTACCCTGAGGCCTCACCACTCTCTACGGGGTACACCCCTGTACCCTGAGGCCTCACCACTCTCTACGGGGTACACCCCTGTACCCTGAGGCCTCACCACCCACTACAGGGTACACCCCTGTACCCTGAGGCTGCACCACTCTCTACAGGGTACACCCCTGTACCCCGAGGCCTCACCACCCTCTACAGGGTACACCCCTGTACCCCGAGGCCTCACCACTCTATTCAGGGTACACCCCTGTACCCTGAGGCCTCACCACCCTCTACAGGGTACACCCCTGTACCCCGAGGCCTCACCACCCTCTGCAGGGTACACTCCTGTACCCCGAGGCCTCACCGCCCTCTACAGAGTACACCCCTGTACCCCGAGGCCTCACCCCCCTCTACAGGGTACACCCCTGTACCCCGAGGCCTCAGCACTCTATTCAGGGTACACCCCTGTACCCTGAGGCCTCACTACCCTCTACAGGGTACACCCCTGTACCCTGAGGCCTCACCACCCGCTACAGGGTACACCCCTGTACCCTGAGGCCTCACCACTCTCTACGGGGTACACCCCTGTACCCTGAGGCCTCACCGCTCTCTACGGGGTACACCCCTGTACCCCGAGGCCGCACCAGTCTCTACAGAGTACACCCCTGTACCCCGAGGCCGCACCAGTCTCTACAGAGTACACCCCTGTACCCTGAGGCCTCACCGCCCTCTACAGGGTACACCCCTGTACCCCGAGGCCTCACCACTCTCTACAGGGTACACCCCTGTACCCCGAGGCCTCACCACTCTATTCACGGTACACGCCTGTACCCTGAGGCCTCATCGCCCACTACAGGGTACATCCCTGTACCCTGAGGCTGAACCACTCTCTACAGGGTACACCCCTGTACCCCGAGGCCGCACCACTCTATTCAGGGTACACCCCTGTACCCTGAGGCCTCACCACTCTCTACAGGGTACACCCCTGTACCCTGAGGCCTCACCACCCTCTATAGGGTACACCCCTGTACCCCGAGGCCGCACCACCCTCTACAGGGTACACCCCTGTACCCTGAGGCTGCACCACTCACTACAGGGTACACCCCTGTACCCCGAGGCCTTACCACTCTCTACAGGGTACACCCCTGTACCCCGAGGCCGCACCAGTCTCTACAGGGTACACCCCTGTACCCTGAGGCCTCACCGCTCTATTCAGGGTACACCCCTGTACCCTGAGGCCTCACCGCCCTCTACAGGGTACACCCCTGTACCCTGAGGCCTCACCGCCCTCTACAGGGTACACCCCTGTACCCCGAGGCCTCACCACCCTCTACAGGGTACACCCCTTTACCCCAAGGTCTCACCGCCCTCTACAGGGTACACCCCTTTACCCTGAGGCCTCACCACCCTCTACAGTGTACACCCCTGTCCCCTGAGGCTGCACCACTCTCTACAGGGTACACCCCTGTACCCTGAGGCCTCACCGCCCTCTACAGGGTACACCCCTGTACCCTGAGGCTGCACCACTCTCTACAGAGTACACCCCTGTACCCTGAGGCCTCACCACTCTCTACAGGGTACACCCCTGTACCCTGAGGCCTCACCGCCCTCTACAGGGGACACCCCTGTACCCTGAGGCCTCACCGCCCTCTACAGGGTGCACCCCTGTACCCTGAGGCCTCACCGCCCACTACAGGGTACACCCCTGTACCCTGAGGCCTCACCACCCACTACAGGGTACACCCCTGTACCCTGAGGCTGCACCACTCTCTACAGGGTACACCCCTGTACCCTGAGGCCTCACCGCCCACTACAGTGTACACCCCTGTACCCCGAGGCCTCACCACTCTCTACAGGGTACACCCCTGTACCCCGAGGCCGCACCAGTCTCTACAGAGTACACCCCTGTACCCCGAGGCCGCACCAGTCTCTAGAGATTACGCCCCTGTACCCCGAGGCCTCACCGCCCTCTACAGGGTACACCCCTGTACCCCGAGGCCTCACCACTCTATTCAGGGTAAACCCCTGTACCCTGAGGCCTCACCACTCTCTACAGGGTGCACCCCTGTACCCTGAGGCCTCACCGCCCACTACAGGGTACACCCCTGTACCATGAGGCTGCACCACTCTCTACAGGGTACACCCCTGTACCCTGAGGCCTCACCGCCCACTACAGGGTACACCCCTGTACCCCGAGGCCTCACCACTCTCTACAGGGTACACCCCTGTACCCCGAGGCCGCACCAGTCTCTACAGAGTACACCCCTGTACCCCGAGGCCGCACCAGTCTCTAGAGAGTACGCCCCTGTACCCCGAGGCCTCACCGCCCTCTACAGGGTACACCCCTGTACCCCGAGGCCTCACCACTCTATTCAGGGTAAACCCCTGTACCCCGAGGCATCACCACCCTCTACAGGGTACACCCCTGTACCCCGAGGCCTCACCACTCTATTCAGGGTACACCCCTGTATCCTGAGGCCTCACCACCCTCTACAGGGTACACCCCTGTACCCCGAGGCCTCACCACCCTCTACAGGGTACACCCCTGTACCCCGAGGCCTCACCGCCCTCTACAGAGTACACCCCTGTACCCCGAGGCCTCACCGCCCTCTACAGGGTACACCCCTGTACCCCGAGGCCTCAGCACTCTATTCAGGGTACACCCCTGTACCCTGAGGCCTCACCACCCTCTACAGGGTACACCCCTGTACCCTGAGGCCTCACCACCCTCTACAGGGTACACCCCTGTACCCTGAGGCCTCACCACTCTCTACGGGGTACACCCCTGTACCCTGAGGCCTCACCACTCTCTACGGGGTACACCCCTGTACCCTGAGGCCTCACCACTCTCTACGGGGTACACCCTTGTACCCTGAGGCCTCACCGCCCTCTACGGGGTACACCCCTGTACCCTGAGGCCTCACCGCCCTCTACGGGGTACACCCCTCTACCCTGAGGCCTCACCGCCCTCTACAGGGTACACCCCTGTACCCTTAGGCCTCACCGCCCTCTACAGGGTACACCTCTGTACCCCGAGGCCTCACCGCCCTCTACAGGGTACACCCCTGTACCCCGAGGCCTCACCACTCTATTCAGGGTACACCCCTGTACCCCGAGGCCTCACCGCCCTCTACGGGGTACACCCCTGTACCCTGAGGCCTCACCACCCTCTACAGAGTGCACCCCTGTACCCTGAGGCTACACCACTCTCTACAGGGTACACCCCTGTACCCTGAGGCCTCACCACCCTCTACAGGGTACACCGCTGTACCCTGAGGCCTCACCACCCTCTACTAGGTACACCCCTGTACCCTGAGGCCTCACCGCCCTCTACAGAGTACACCCCTGTACCCTGAGGCCTCACCACCCTCTACAGGGTACACCCCTGTACCCTGAGGCCTCACCGCCCTCTACAGAGTACACCCCTGTACCCCGAGGCCTCACCGCCTTCTACAGGGTACACCCCTGTACCCCGAGGCCTCACCACTCTATTCAGGGTAAACCCCTGTACCCTGAGGCCTCACCACTCTCTACAGGGTACACCCCTGTACCCCGAGGCCTCACCGCCCTCTACAGGGTACACCCCTGTACTCCGGGGCCTCACCACCCTCTACAGGGTACACCCCTGTACCCCGAGGCCTCACCACTCTATTCAGCGTACACCCCTGTACCCTGAGGCCTCACCACCCTCTACAGGGTACACCCCTGTACCCCGAGGCCTCACCACCCTCTACAGGGTACACCCCTGTACCCTGAGGCCTCACCGCCCTCTACAGAGTACACCCCTGTACCCCGAGGCCTCACCGCCCTCTACAGGGTACACCCCTGTACCCCGAGGCCTCACCACTCTATTCAGGGTACACCTCTGTACCCTGAGGCCTCACCACCCTCTACAGGGTACACCCCTGTACCCTGAGGCCTCACCACCCTCTACAGGGTACACCCCTGTACCCCGAGGCCTCACCACACTCTACAGGGTACACCCCTGTACCCCGAGGCCTCAGCACTCTATTCAGGGTACACCCCCGTACCCTGAGGCCTCACCACCCTCTACAGGGTACACCCCTGTACCCTGAGGCCTCACCACCCTCTACAGGGTACACCCCTGTACCCTGAGGCCTCACCACTCTCTACGGGGTACACCCCTGTACCCTGAGGCCTCACCACTCTCTACGGGGTACACCCCTGTACCCTGAGGCCTCACCACTCTCTACGGGGTACACCCCTGTACCCTGAGGCCTCACCGCCCTCTACAGGGTACACCCCTGTACCCTTAGGCCTCACCGCCCTCTACAGGGTACACCTCTGTACCCCGAGGCCTCACCGCCCTCTACAGGGTACACCCCTGTACCCCAAGGCCTCACCACTCTATTCAGGGTACACCCCTGTACCCCGAGGCCTCACCGCCCTCTACGGGGTACACCCCTGTACCCTGAGGCCTCACCACCCTCTACAGAGTACACCCCTGTACCCTGAGGCTGCACCACTCTCTACAGGGTACACCCCTGTACCCTGAGGCCTCACCACCCTCTACAGGGTACACCCCTGTACCCTGAGGCCTCACCACCCTCTACAGGGTACACCCCTGTACCCCGAGGCCTCACCACCCTCTACAGGGTACACCCCTGTACCCTGAGGCCTCACCACCCTCTACAGAGTACACCCCTGTACCCTGAGGCCTCACCACTCTCTACAGGGTACACCCCTGTACCCTGAGGCCTCACCGCCCTCTACAGGGTACACCCCTGTACCCTGAGGCCTCACCACCCTCTACAGGGTACACCCCTGTACCCCGAGGCCTCACCACCCTCTACAGGGTACACCCCTGTACCCTGAGGCCTCACCGCCCTCTACAGAGTACACCCCTGTACCCCGGGGCCTCACCACTCTATTCAGGGTACACCCCTGTACGCTGAGGCCTCACCGCCCTCTACGGGGTACACCCCTGTACCCTGAGGCCTCACCACTCTCTACGGGGTACACCCCTGTACCCCGAGGCCTCACCACTCTCTACAGGGTACACCCCTGTACCCTGAGGCCTCACCGCCCTCTACGGGGTACACCCCTGTACCCTGAGGCCTCACCACTCTCTACAGGGTACACCCCTGTACCCCGAGGCCTCACCACGCTATTCAGGGTACACCCCTGTACCCCGAGGCCTCACCGCCCTCTACAGGGTACACCCCTGTACCCTGAGGCCTCACCACTCTCTACAGGGTACACCCCTGTACCCCGAGGCCTCACCAACCTCTATCGGGTACACCCCTGTACCCTGAGGCCTCACCGCCCTCTACAGAGTACACCCCTGTACCCCGAGGCCTCACCGCCCTCTACAGGGTACACCCCTGTACCCCGAGGCCTCACCACTCTATTCAGGGTAAACCCTGTACCCTGAGGCCTCACCACCCTCTACAGGGTACACCCCTGTACCCCGAGGCCTCACCACCCTCTACAGGGTACACCCCTGTACCCCGAGGCCTCACCGCCCTCTACAGAGTACACCCCTGTACCCCGAGGCCTAACCGCCCTCTACAGGGTACACCCCTGTACCCCGAGGCCTCAGCACTCTATTCAGGGTACACCCCTGTACCCTGAGGCCTCACCACCCTCTACAGGGTACACCCCTGTACCCCGAGGCCTCACCACCCTCTACAGGGTACACCCCTGTACCCCGAGGCCTCACCGCTTTCTACAGAGTACACCCCTGTACCCCGAGGCCTCACCGCCCTCTACAGGGTACACCCCTGTACCCCGAGGCCTCAGCACTCTATTCAGGGTACACCCCTGTACCCTGAGGCCTCACCACCCTCTACAGGGTACACCCCTGTACCCTGAGGCCTCACCACCCTCTACAGGGTACAACCCTGTACCCTGAGGCCTCACCACTCTCTACGGGGTACACCCCTGTACCCTGAGGCCTCACCACTCTCTACGGGGTACACCCCTGTACCCTGAGGCCTCACCGCCCTCTACGGGGTACACCCCTGTACCCTGAGGCCTCACCGCCCTCTACGGGGTACACCCCTGTACCCTGAGGCCTCACCGCCCTCTACAGGGTACACCCCTGTACCCTTAGGCCTCACCGCCCTCTACAGGGTACACCTCTGTACCCCGAGGCCTCACCGCTCTCTACAGGGTACACCCCTGTACCCCGAGGCCTCACCACTCCATTCAGGGTACACCCCTGTACCCCGAGGCCTCACCGCCCTCTACGGGGTACACCCCTGTACCCTGAGGCCTCACCACCCTCTACAGAGTACACCCCTGTACCCTGAGGCTGCACCACTCTCTACAGGTTACACCCCTGTACCCTGAGGCCTCACCACCCTCAACAGGGTACACCCCTGTACCCTGAGGCCTCACCATCCTCTACAGGGTACACCCCTGTGCCCTGAGGCCTCACCGCCCTCTACAGAGTACACCCTTGTACCCTGAGGCCTCACCACCCTCTACAGGGTACAACCCTGTACCCTGAGGCCTCACCGCCCTCTACAGAGTACACCCCTGTACCCCGAGGCCTCACCGCCCTCTACAGGGTACACCCCTGTACCCCGAGGCCTCACCACTCTATTCAGGGTAAACCCCTGTACCCTGAGGCCTCACCACTCTCTACAGGGTACACCCCTGTACCCCGAGGCCTCACCGCCCTCTACAGGGTACACCCCTGTACCCCGAGGCCTCACCACCCTCTACAGGGTACACCCCTGTACCCCGAGGCCTCACCACTCTATTCAGGGTACACCCCTGTACCCTGAGGCCTCACCCCCCTCTACAGGGTACACCCCTGTACCCCGAGGCCTCACCACACTCTACAGGGTACACCCCTGTACCCCGAGGCCTCAGCACTCTATTCAGGGTACCCCCCGGTATCCTGAGGCCTCACCACCCTCTACAGGGTAAACCCCTGTACCCTGAGGCCTCACCACTCTCTACGGGGTACACCCCTGTACCCTGAGGCCTCACCACCCTCTACAGGGTACACCCCTGTACCCTGAGGCCTCACCACTCTCTACGGGGTACACCCCTGTACCCTGAGGCCTCACCACTCTCTACGGGGTACACCCCTGTACCCTTAGGCCTCACCGCCCTCTACAGGGTACACCTCTGTACCCCGAGGCCTCACCGCTCTCTACAGGGTACACCCCTGTACCCCGAGGCCTCACCACTCCATTCAGGGTACACCCCTGTACCCCGAGGCCTCACCGCCCTCTACGGGGTACACCCCTGTACCCTGAGGCCTCACCACCCTCTACAGAGTACACCCCTGTACCCTGAGGCTGCACCACTCTCTACAGGTTACACCCCTGTACCCTGAGGCCTCACCACCCTCAACAGGGTACACCCCTGTACCCTGAGGCCTCACCATCCTCTACAGGGTACACCCCTGTGCCCTGAGGCCTCACCGCCCTCTACAGAGTACACCCTTGTACCCTGAGGCCTCACCACCCTCTACAGGGTACAACCCTGTACCCTGAGGCCTCACCGCCCTCTACAGAGTACACCCCTGTACCCCGAGGCCTCACCGCCCTCTACAGGGTACACCCCTGTACCCCGAGGCCTCACCACTCTATTCAGGGTAAACCCCTGTACCCTGAGGCCTCACCACTCTCTACAGGGTACACCCCTGTACCCCGAGGCCTCACCGCCCTCTACAGGGTACACCCCTGTACCCCGAGGCCTCACCACCCTCTACAGGGTACACCCCTGTACCCCGAGGCCTCACCACTCTATTCAGGGTACACCCCTGTACCCTGAGGCCTCACCCCCCTCTACAGGGTACACCCCTGTACCCCGAGGCCTCACCACACTCTACAGGGTACACCCCTGTACCCCGAGGCCTCAGCACTCTATTCAGGGTACCCCCCGGTATCCTGAGGCCTCACCACCCTCTACAGGGTAAACCCCTGTACCCTGAGGCCTCACCACTCTCTACGGGGTACACCCCTGTACCCTGAGGCCTCACCACCCTCTACAGGGTACACCCCTGTACCCTGAGGCCTCACCACTCTCTACGGGGTACACCCCTGTACCCTGAGGCCTCACCACTCTCTACGGGGTACACCCCTGTACCCTGAGGCCTCACCGCCCTCTACGGGGTACACCCCTGTACCCCGAGGCCTCACCACCCTCTACAGGGTACACCCCTGTACCCTGAGGCCTCACCACTCTCTACAGGGTACACCCCTGTACCCCGAGGCCTCACCACCCTCTACAGAGTACACCCCTGTACCCTGAGGCCTCACCACTCTCTACAGGGTACACCCCTGTGCCCCGAGGCCTCACCACCCTCTATAGAGTACACCCCTGTACCCTGAGGCCTCACCACTCTCTACGGGGTACACCCCTGTACCCCGAGGCCGCACCAGTCTCTACAGAGTACACCCCTGTACCCTGAGGCATCACCACTCTCTACAGGGTACACCCCTGTACCCCGAGGCCGCACCACCCTCTACAGGGTACACCCCTGTACCCCGAGGCCTCACCGCTCTCTACAGAGTACACCCCAGTACCCTGAGGCCTCACCACTCTCTACAGGATACACCCCTGTATCCCGAGGCCGCACCAGTCTCTACAGAGTACACCCCTGTACCCTGAGGCCTCACCACCCTCTACAGAGTACACCCCCGTACCCTGAGGCCTCACCAGTCTCTGCAGAGTACACCCCTGTACCCTGAGGCCTCACCACTCTCTACAGGGTACACCCCTGTACCCTGAGGCCTCACCACCCTCTACAGGGTACAACCCTGTACCCCGAGGCCTCACCAGTCTCTACAGAGTACACCCCTGTACCCTGAGGCCTCACCGCCCTCTACAGGGTACACCCCTGTACCCCGAGGCCTCACCACTCTATTCAGGGTAAACCCCTGTACCCTGAGGCCTCACCACTCTCTACAGGGTACACCCCTGTACCCCGAGGCCTCACCGCCCTCTACAGGGTACACCCCTGTACCCCGAGGCCTCACCACCCTCTACAGGGTACACCCCTGTACCCCGAGGCCTCACCACTCTATTCAGGGTACACCCCTGTACCCTGAGGCCTCACCGCCCTCTACAGGGTACACCCCTGTACCCCGAGGCCTCACCACCCTCTACAGGGTACACCCCTGTACCCTGAGGCCTCACCCCCCTCTACAGGGTACACCCCTGTACCCCGAGGCCTCACCACACTCTACAGGGTACACCCCTGTACCCCGAGGCCTCAGCACTCTATTCAGGGTACACCCCTGTATCCTGAGGCCTCACCACCCTCTACAGGGTACACCCCTGTACCCTGAGGCCTCACCACCCTCTACAGGGTACACCCCTGTACCCTGAGGCCTCACCACTCTCTACGGGGTACACCCCTGTACCCTGAGGCCTCACCACTCTCTACGGGGTACACCCCTGTACCCTGAGGCCTCACCGCCCTCTACGGGGTACACCCCTGTACCCCGAGGCCTCACCACCCTCTACAGGGTACACCCCTGTACCCTGAGGCCTCGCCACTCTCTACAGGGTACACCCCTGTACCCCGAGGCCTCACCACCCTCTACAGAGTACACCCCTGTACCCTGAGGCCTCACCACTCTCTACAGGGTACACCCCTGTGCCCCGAGGCCTCACCACCCTCTATAGAGTACACCCCTGTACCCTGAGGCCTCACCACTCTCTACGGGGTACACCCCTGTACCCCGAGGCCGCACCAGTCTCTACAGAGTACACCCCTGTACCCTGAGGCCTCACCACCCTCTACAGAGTACACCCCCGTACCCTGAGGCCTCACCAGTCTCTACAGAGTACACCCCTGTACCCTGAGGCCTCACCACTCTCTACAGGGTACACCCCTGTACCCCGAGGCCTCAGCACTCTATTCAGGGTACCCCCCGGTATCCTGAGGCCTCATCACCCTCTACAGGGTACACCCCTGTACCCTGAGGCCTCACCACCCTCTACAGGGTACACCCCTGTACCCTGAGGCCTCACCACTCTCTACGGGGTACACCCCTGTACCCTGAGGCCTCACCACTCTCTACGGGGTACACCCCTGTACCCTGAGGCCTCACCGCCCTCTACGGGGTACACCCCTGTACCCCGAGGCCTCACCACCCTCTACAGGGTACACCCCTGTACCCTGAGGCCTCGCCACCCTCTACAGGGTACACCCCTGTACCCCGAGGCCTCACCACCCTCTACAGAGTACACCCCTGTACCCTGAGGCCTCACCACTCTCTACAGGGTACACCCCTGTGCCCCGAGGCCTCACCACCCTCTATAGAGTACACCCCTGTACCCTGAGGCCTCACCACTCTCTACGGGGTACACCCCTGTACCCCGAGGCCGCACCAGTCTCTACAGAGTACACCCCTGTACCCTGAGGCATCACCACTCTCTACAGGGTACACCCCTGTACCCCGAGGCCGCACCACCCTCTACAGGGTACACCCCTGTACCCCGAGGCCTCACCGCTCTCTACAGAGTACACCCCAGTACCCTGAGGCCTCACCACTCTCTACAGGATACACCCCTGTATCCCGAGGCCGCACCAGTCTCTACAGAGTACACCCCTGTACCCTGAGGCCTCACCACCCTCTACAGAGTACACCCCCGTACCCTGAGGCCTCACCAGTCTCTACAGAGTACACCCCTGTACCCTGAGGCCTCACCACTCTCTACAGGGTACACCCCTGTACCCTGAGGCCTCACCACCCTCTACAGGGTACAACCCTGTACCCCGAGGCCTCACCAGTCTCTACAGAGTACACCCCTGTACCCTGAGGCCTCACCGCCCTCTACAGGGTACACCCCTGTACCCCGAGGCCTCACCACTCTATTCAGGGTAAACCCCTGTACCCTGAGGCCTCACCACTCTCTACAGGGTACACCCCTGTACCCCGAGGCCTCACCGCCCTCTACAGGGTACACCCTTGTACCCCGAGGCCTCCCCACCCTCTACAGGGTACACCCCTGTACCCCGAGGCCTCACCACTCTATTCAGGGTACACCCCTGTACCCGGAGGCCTCACCGCCCTCTACAGGGTACACCCCTGTACCCCGAGGCCTCACCACCCTCTACAGGGTACACCCCTGTACCCTGAGGCCTCACCCCCCTCTACAGGGTACACCCCTGTACCCCGAGGCCTCACCACACTCTACAGAGTACACCCCTGTACCCCGAGGCCTCAGCACTCTATTCAGGGTACACCCCTGTATCCTGAGGCCTCACCACCCTCTACAGGGTACACCCCTGTACCCTGAGGCCTCACCACCCTCTACAGGGTACACCCCTGTACCCCGAGGCCTCACCACTCTCTACGGGGTACACCCCTGTACCCTGAGGCCTCACCACTCTCTACGGGGTACACCCCTGTACCCTGAGGCCTCACCGCCCTCTACGGGGTACACCCCTGTACCCCGAGGCCTCACCACCCTCTACAGGGTACACCCCTGTACCCTGAGGCCTCGCCACTCTCTACAGGGTACACCCCTGTACCCCGAGGCCTCACCACCCTCTACACAGTACACCCCTGTACCCTGAGGCCTCACCACTCTCTACAGGGTATACCCCTGTGCCCCGAGGCCTCACCACCCTCTATAGAGTACACCCCTGTACCCTGAGGCCTCACCACTCTCTACGGGGTACACCCCTGTACCCCGAGGCCGCACCAGTCTCTACAGAGTACACCCCTGTACCCTGAGGCATCACCACTCTCTACAGGGTACACCCCTGTACCCCGAGGCCGCACCACCCTCTACAGGGTACACCCCTGTACCCCGAGGCCTCACCGCTCTCTACAGAGTACACCCCAGTACCCTGAGGCCTCACCACTCTCTACAGGATACACCCCTGTATCCCGAGGCCGCACCAGTCTCTACAGAGTACACCCCTGTACCCTGAGGCCTCACCACTCTCTACATAGTACACCCCCGTACCCTGAGGCCTCACCAGTCTCTACAGAGTACACCCCTGTACCCTGAGGCCTCACCACTCTCTACAGGGTACACCCCTGTACCCTGAGGCCTCACCACCCTCTACAGGGTACAACCCTGTACCCCGAGGCCTCACCAGTCTCTACAGAGTACACCCCTGTACCCTGAGGCCTCACCGCCCTCTACAGAGTACACCCCTGTACCCCGAGGCCTCACCGCCCTCTACAGGGTACACCACTGTACCCTGAGGCCTCACCGCCCTCTACAGGGTACACCCCTGTACCCCGAGGCCTCACCGCCCTCTACAGGGTACACCACTGTACCCTGAGGCCTCACCACCCTCTACAGGCTACACCCCTTTACCCCGAGGCCTCACCGCCCTCTACAGGGTACACCCCTGTACCCTGAGGCCTCACCACTCTCTACAGAGTACACCCCTTTACCCCGAGGCCTCACCGCCCTCTACAGGGTACACCCCTGTACCCTGAGGCCTCACCACTCTCTACAGAGTACACCCCTTTACCCCGAGGCCTCACCGCCCTCTACAGGGTACACCCCTGTACCCTGAGGCCTCACCGCCCTCTACAGAGTACACCCCTGTACCCCGAGGCCTCACCGCCCTCTACAGGGTACACCCCTGTACCC
This sequence comes from Arenicola marina, assembly GCA_964019135.1. Classification (NCBI taxonomy): domain Eukaryota; kingdom Metazoa; phylum Annelida; class Polychaeta; family Arenicolidae; genus Arenicola; species Arenicola marina. Next base: position 575,486 of record OZ025250.1, read on the forward strand.
TGAGGCCTCACCACTCTCTACAGGGTACAACCCTGTACCCCGAGGCCTCACCAGCCTCTACAGGGTACAACCCTGTACCCCGAGGCCTCACCAGTCTCTACAGGGTACACCACTGTACCCTGAGGCCTCACCACCCTCTACAGAGTACACCCCTGTACCCCGAGGCCTCACCGCCCTCTACAGGGTACACCCCTGTACCCCGAGGCCTCACCACTCTCTACAGGGTACACCCCTGTACCCTGAGGCCTCACCACTCTCTACAGGGTACAACCCTGTACCCCGAGGCCTCACCAGTCTCTACAGGGTACACCACTGTACCCTGAGGCCTCACCACCCTCTACAGGCTACACCCCTTTACCCCGAGGCCTCACCGCCCTCTACAGGGTACACCCCTGTACCCTGAGGCCTCACCACTCTCTACAGAGTACACCCCTTTACCCCGAGGCCTCACCGCCCTCTACAGGGTACACCCCTGTACCCCGAGGCCTCACCACCCTCTACAGAGTACACCCCTGTACCCCGAGGCCTCACCACCCTGTACAGGGTACACCCCTGTACCCCGAGGCCTCACCGCCCTCTACAGGGTACACCCCTGTACCCTGAGGCCTCACCGCCCTCTACAGGGTACACCCCTGTACCCTGAGGCCTCACCACCCTCTACAGGGTACACCCCTGTACCCCGAGGCCTCACCACCCTCTACAGGGTACACCCCTGTACCCTGAGGCCTCACCGCCCTCTACAGAGTACACCCCTGTACCCCGGGGCCTCACCACTCTATTCAGGGTACACCCCTGTACGCTGAGGCCTCACCGCCCTCTACGGGGTACACCCCTGTACCCTGAGGCCTCACCACTCTCTACGGGGTACACCCCTGTACCCCGAGGCCTCACCACTCTCTACAGGGTACACCCCTGTACCCTGAGGCCTCACCGCCCTCTACGGGGTACACCCCTGTACCCTGAGGCCTCACCACTCTCTACAGGGTACACCCCTGTACCCCGAGGCCTCACCACGCTATTCAGGGTACACCCCTGTACCCCGAGGCCTCACCGCCCTCTACAGGGTACACCCCTGTACCCCGAGGCCTCACCACCCTCTATCGGGTACACCCCTGTACCCTGAGGCCTCACCGCCCTCTACAGAGTACACCCCTGTACCCCGAGGCCTCACCGCTCTCTACAGAGTACACCCCAGTACCCTGAGGCCTCACCACTCTCTACAGGATACACCCCTGTATCCCGAGGCCGCACCAGTCTCTACAGAGTACACCCCTGTACCCTGAGGCCTCACCACCCTCTACAGAGTACACCCCCGTACCCTGAGGCCTCACCAGTCTCTACAGAGTACACCCCTGTACCCTGAGGCCTCACCACTCTCTACAGGGTACACCCCTGTACCCTGAGGCCTCACCACCCTCTACAGGGTACAACCCTGTACCCCGAGGCCTCACCAGTCTCTACAGAGTACACCCCTGTACCCTGAGGCCTCACCGCCCTCTACAGAGTACACCCCTGTACCCCGAGGCCTCACCGCCCTCTACAGGGTACACCACTGTACCCTGAGGCCTCACCGCCCTCTACAGGGTACACCCCTGTACCCCGAGGCCTCACCGCCCTCTACAGGGTACACCACTGTACCCTGAGGCCTCACCACCCTCTACAGGCTACACCCCTTTACCCCGAGGCCTCACCGCCCTCTACAGGGTACACCCCTGTACCCTGAGGCCTCAGCACTCTCTACAGAGTACACCCCTTTACCCCGAGGCCTCACCGCCCTCTACAGGGTACACCCCTGTACCCTGAGGCCTCACCACTCTCTACAGAGTACACCCCTTTACCCCGAGGCCTCACCGCCCTCTACAGGGTACACCCCTGTACCCTGAGGCCTCACCGCCCTCTACAGAGTACACCCCTGTACCCCGAGGCCTCACCGCCCTCTACAGGGTACACCCCTGTACCCTGAGGCCTCACCACTCTCTACAGGGTACAACCCTGTACCCCGAGGCCTCACCAGCCTCTACAGGGTACAACCCTGTACCCCGAGGCCTCACCAGTCTCTACAGGGTACACCACTGTACCCTGAGGCCTCACCACCCTCTACAGAGTACACCCCTGTACCCCGAGGCCTCACCGCCCTCTACAGGGTACACCCCTGTACCCCGAGGCCTCACCACTCTCTACAGGGTACACCCCTGTACCCTGAGGCCTCACCACTCTCTACAGGGTACAACCCTGTACCCCGAGGCCTCACCAGTCTCTACAGGGTACACCACTGTACCCTGAGGCCTCACCACCCTCTACAGGCTACACCCCTTTACCCCGAGGCCTCACCGCCCTCTACAGGGTACACCCCTGTACCCTGAGGCCTCACCACTCTCTACAGAGTACACCCCTTTACCCCGAGGCCTCACCGCCCTCTACAGGGTACACCCCTGTACCCCGAGGCCTCACCACCCTCTACAGAGTACACCCCTGTACCCCGAGGCCTCACCACCCTGTACAGGGTACACCCCTGTACCCCGAGGCCTCACCGCCCTCTACAGGGTACACCCCTGTACCCTGAGGCCTCACCGCCCTCTACAGGGTACACCCCTGTACCCTGAGGCCTCACCACCCTCTACAGGGTACACCCCTGTACCCCGAGGCCTCACCACCCTCTACAGGGTACACCCCTGTACCCTGAGGCCTCACCGCCCTCTACAGAGTACACCCCTGTACCCCGGGGCCTCACCACTCTATTCAGGGTACACCCCTGTACGCTGAGGCCTCACCGCCCTCTACGGGGTACACCCCTGTACCCTGAGGCCTCACCACTCTCTACGGGGTACACCCCTGTACCCCGAGGCCTCACCACTCTCTACAGGGTACACCCCTGTACCCTGAGGCCTCACCGCCCTCTACGGGGTACACCCCTGTACCCTGAGGCCTCACCACTCTCTACAGGGTACACCCCTGTACCCCGAGGCCTCACCACGCTATTCAGGGTACACCCCTGTACCCCGAGGCCTCACCGCCCTCTACAGGGTACACCCCTGTACCCTGAGGCCTCACCACTCTCTACAGGGTACACCCCTGTACCCCGAGGCCTCACCACCCTCTATCGGGTACACCCCTGTACCCTGAGGCCTCACCGCCCTCTACAGAGTACACCCCTGTACCCCGAGGCCTCACCGCCCTCTACAGGGTACACCCCTGTACCCCGAGGCCTCACCACTCTATTCAGGGTAAACCCTGTACCCTGAGGCCTCACCACCCTCGACAGGGTACACCCCTGTACCCCGAGGCCTCACCACCCTCTACAGGGTACACCCCTGTACCCCGAGGCCTCACCGCCCTCTACAGAGTACACCCCTGTACCCCGAGGCCTCACCGCTCTCTACAGAGTACACCCCAGTACCCTGAGGCCTCACCACTCTCTACAGGATACACCCCTGTATCCCGAGGCCGCACCAGTCTCTACAGAGTACACCCCTGTACCCTGAGGCCTCACCACCCTCTACAGAGTACACCCCCGTACCCTGAGGCCTCACCAGTCTCTACAGAGTACACCCCTGTACCCTGAGGCCTCACCACTCTCTACAGGGTACACCCCTGTACCCTGAGGCCTCACCACCCTCTACAGGGTACAACCCTGTACCCCGAGGCCTCACCAGTCTCTACAGAGTACACCCCTGTACCCTGAGGCCTCACCGCCCTCTACAGAGTACACCCCTGTACCCCGAGGCCTCACCGCCCTCTACAGGGTACACCACTGTACCCTGAGGCCTCACCGCCCTCTACAGGGTACACCCCTGTACCCCGAGGCCTCACCGCCCTCTACAGGGTACACCACTGTACCCTGAGGCCTCACCACCCTCTACAGGCTACACCCCTTTACCCCGAGGCCTCACCGCCCTCTACAGGGTACACCCCTGTACCCTGAGGCCTCACCACTCTCTACAGAGTACACCCCTTTACCCCGAGGCCTCACCGCCCTCTACAGGGTACACCCCTGTACCCTGAGGCCTCACCACTCTCTACAGAGTACACCCCTTTACCCCGAGGCCTCACCGCCCTCTACAGGGTACACCCCTGTACCCTGAGGCCTCACCGCCCTCTACAGAGTACACCCCTGTACCCCGAGGCCTCACCGCCCTCTACAGGGTACACCCCTGTACCCTGAGGCCTCACCACTCTCTACAGGGTACAACCCTGTACCCCGAGGCCTCACCAGCCTCTACAGGGTACAACCCTGTACCCCGAGGCCTCACCAGTCTCTACAGGGTACACCACTGTACCCTGAGGCCTCACCACCCTCTACAGAGTACACCCCTGTACCCCGAGGCCTCACCGCCCTCTACAGGGTACACCCCTGTACCCCGAGGCCTCACCACTCTCTACAGGGTACACCCCTGTACCCTGAGGCCTCACCACTCTCTACAGGGTACAACCCTGTACCCCGAGGCCTCACCAGTCTCTACAGGGTACACCACTGTACCCTGAGGCCTCACCACCCTCTACAGGCTACACCCCTTTACCCCGAGGCCTCACCGCCCTCTACAGGGTACACCCCTGTACCCCGAGGCCTCACCACCCTCTACAGAGTACACCCCTTTACCCCGAGGCCTCACCGCCCTCTACAGGGTACACCCCTGTACCCCGAGGCCTCACCACCCTCTACAGAGTACACCCCTGTACCCCGAGGCCTCACCACCCTGTACAGGGTACACCCCTGTACCCCGAGGCCTCACCGCCCTCTACAGGGTACACCCCTGTACCCTGAGGCCTCACCGCCCTCTACAGGGTACACCCCTGTACCCTGAGGCCTCACCACCCTCTACAGGGTACACCCCTGTACCCCGAGGCCTCACCACCCTCTACAGGGTACACCCCTGTACCCTGAGGCCTCACCGCCCTCTACAGAGTACACCCCTGTACCCCGGGGCCTCACCACTCTATTCAGGGTACACCCCTGTACGCTGAGGCCTCACCGCCCTCTACGGGGTACACCCCTGTACCCTGAGGCCTCACCACTCTCTGCGGGGTACACCCCTGTACCCCGAGGCCTCACCACTCTCTACAGGGTACACCCCTGTACCCTGAGGCCTCACCGCCCTCTACGGGGTACACCCCTGTACCCTGAGGCCTCACCACTCTCTACAGGGTACACCCCTGTACCCCGAGGCCTCACCACGCTATTCAGGGTACACCCCTGTACCCCGAGGCCTCACCGCCCTCTACAGGGTACACCCCTGTACCCTGAGGCCTCACCACTCTCTACAGGGTACACCCCTGTACCCCGAGGCCTCACCACTCTATTCAGGGTAAACCCTGTACCCTGAAGCCTCACCACCCTCTACAGGGTACACCCCTGTACCCCGAGGCCTCACCACCCTCTACAGGGTACACCCCTGTACCCCGAGGCCTCACCGCCCTCTACAGAGTACACCCCTGTACCCCGAGGCCTCACCGCCCTCTACAGGGTACACCCCTGTACCCCGAGGCCTCAGCACTCTATTCAGGGTACACCCCTGTACCCTGAGGCCTCACCACCCTCTACAGGGTACACCCCTGTACCCCGAGGCCTCACCACCCTCTACAGGGTACACCCCTGTACCCCGAGGCCTCACCGCCCTCTACAGAGTACACCCCTGTACCCCGAGGCCTCACCGCCCTCTACAGGGTACACCCCTTTACCCCGAGGCCTCAGCACTCTATTCAGGGTACACCCCTGTACCCTGAGGCCTCACCACCCTCTACAGGGTACACCCCTGTACCCTGAGGCCTCACCACCCTCTACAGGGTACACCCCTGTACCCTGAGGCCTCACCACTTTCTACGGGGTACAACCCTGTACCCTGAGGCCTCACCACTCTCTACGGGGTACACCCCTGTACCCTGAGGCCTCACCACTCTCTACGGGGTACACCCCTGTACCCTGAGGCCTCACCGCCCTCTACGGGGTACACCCCTGTACCCTGAGGCCTCACCGCCCTCTACGGGGTACACCCCTGTACCCTGAGGCCTCACCGCCCTCTACAGGGTACACCCCTGTACCCTTAGGCCTCACCGCCCTCTACAGGGTACACCTCTGTACCCCGAGGCCTCACCGCCCTCTACAGGGTACACCCCTGTACCCCGAGGCCTCACCACTCCATTCAGGGTACACCCCTGTACCCCGAGGCCTCACCGCCCTCTACGGGGTACACCCCTGTACCCTGAGGCCTCACCACCCTCTACAGAGTACACCCCTGTACCCTGAGGCTGCACCACTCTCTACAGGTTACACCCCTGTACCCTGAGGCCTCACCACCCTCAACAGGGTACACCCCTGTACCCTGAGGCCTCACCATCCTCTACAGGGTACACCCCTGTACCCTGAGGCCTCACCGCCCTCTACAGAGTACACCCCTGTACCCTGAGGCCTCACCACCCTCTACAGGGTACAACCCTGTACCCTGAGGCCTCACCGCCCTCTACAGAGTACACCCCTGTACCCCGAGGCCTCACCGCCCTCTACAGGGTACACCCCTGTACCCCGAGGCCTCACCACTCTATTCAGGGTAAACCCCTGTACCCTGAGGCCTCACCACTCTCTACAGGGTACACCCCTGTACCCTGAGGCCTCACCGCCCTCTACGGGGTACACCCCTGTACCCCGAGGCCTCACCGCTCTCTACAGAGTACACCCCAGTACCCTGAGGCCTCACCACTCTCTACAGGATACACCCCTGTATCCCGAGGCCTCACCGCCCTCTACAGGGTACACCACTGTACCCTGAGGCCTCACCGCCCTCTACAGGGTACACCCCTGTACCCCGAGGCCTCACCGCCCTCTACAGGGTGCACCACTGTACCCTGAGGCCTCACCACCCTCTACAGGCTACACCCCTTTACCCCGAGGCCTCACCGCCCTCTACAGGGTACACCCCTGTACCCTGAGGCCTCACCACTCTCTACAGAGTACACCCCTTTACCCCGAGGCCTCACCGCCCTCTACAGGGTACACCCCTGTACCCTGAGGCCTCACCACTCTCTACAGAGTACACCCCTTTACCCCGAGGCCTCACCGCCCTCTACAGGGTACACCCCTGTACCCTGAGGCCTCACCGCCCTCTACAGAGTACACCCCTGTACCCCGAGGCCTCACCGCCCTCTACAGGGTACACCCCTGTACCCTGAGGCCTCACCACTCTCTACAGGGTACAACCCTGTACCCCGAGGCCTCACCAGCCTCTACAGGGTACAACCCTGTACCCCGAGGCCTCACCAGTCTCTACAGGGTACACCACTGTACCCTGAGGCCTCACCACCCTCTACAGAGTACACCCCTGAACCCCGAGGCCTCACCGCCCTCTACAGGGTACACCCCTGTACCCCGAGGCCTCACCACTCTCTACAGGGTACACCACTGTACCCTGAGGCCTCACCACCCTCTACAGAGTACACCCCTGAACCCCGAGGCCTCACCGCCCTCTACAGGGTACACCCCTGTACCCCGAGGCCTCACCACCCTCTACAGAGTACACCCCTGTACCCCGAGGCCTCACCACCCTGTACAGGGTACACCCCTGTACCCTGAGGCCTCACCCCTACTGCCATCGCCGCGCTCACCCGCACCCTCCCTGGTGAAGTGGCCTCAGTCTATGGCCTAACCACCGCTGCATCCTGTTTCTTTGTTGCCAGATGTTGAAAGGTGAATGCGGCCTAAATGAGGTCTTGGCCGACGCCCGTGCAAGCCTCTGAAGTGTCCACCCAAAGGCCAACCGGGAGATACCCTTGGCGGCCCCTTGTGCTTCTACTAACTTCGTGATCTTGTCAACAAGCATCATGATTACCTCGGCCTTGCACTGACCTTGCTTTGGACGTGCACAAACCGAAGAAGAATCATCCCAAAATAGATGTAGCGGCCAACACACTCCAGATAAAGCGGCCAACACGCCACAGATACAGCGGCCAACACACCACAGATACAGCGGTCAACACACCACAGATACAGCGGCCAACACACCAGAGATACAGCGGCCAACACACCACAGATACAGCGGCCATCACACCACAGATACAGCGGCCAACACACCACAGATACAGCGGCCAACACACCACAGATACAGCGGCCAACACACCACAGATACAGCGGCCAACACACCACAGATACAGCGGCCAACACACCACAGATACAGCGGCCAACACACCACAGATACAGCAGCCAACACACCAGAGATACAGCGGTCCATACACCACAGATACACCCGACAACACACCACAGATACAGCGGCCAACACACCACAGATACAGCGGCCAACACACCACAGATACAGCGGCCAACACACCACAGATACAGCGGCCAACACACCACAGATACAGCGGCCAACACACCACAGATACAGCGGCCAACACACCACAGATACAGCGGCCAACACACCACAGATACAGCGGCCAACACACCACAGATATAGCGGCCAACACACCACAGATACAGCGGCCAACACACCACAGATACAGCGGCCAACACACCACAGATACAGCGGCCAACACACCACAGATACAGCGGCCAACACACCACAGATACAGCGGCCAACACACCACAGATACAGCGGCCAACACACCACAGATACAGCGGCCAACACACCACAGATACAGCGGCCAACACACCACAGATACAGCGGCCAACACACCACAGATACAGCGGCCAACACACCAGAGATACAGCGGTCAATACACCACAGATACACCCGACAATACACCACAGTTACAGCGGCCAACACACCACAGATACAGCGGTCAACACACCACAGATACAGCGGTCAATACACCACAGATACAGCGGCCTACACACCACAGATACAGCGGCCAACACACCACAGATACAGCGGTCAACACACCACAGATACAGCGGCCAAAACACCGCAGATACAGCGGCCAACACACCACAGATACAGCGGCCAACACACCACAGATACAGCGGTCAATACACCACAGATACACCCGACAATACACCACAGATACAGCGGCCAACACACCACAGATACAGCCGTCAACACACCACAGATACAGCGGTCAATACACCGCAGATACAGCGGCCAACACACCACAGACACAGCGGCCAACACACGACAGATACAGCGGTCAATACACCACAGATACAGCGGCCAAAACACCACAGATACAGCGGTCAATACACCACAGATACACCCGACAATACACCAGAGATACAGCGGCCAACACACCACATATACAGCGGCCAAAACACCACAGATACTGCAGCCAACACCGCAGATACAGCGGTCAATACACCACAGATACAGCGGTCCATACACCACAGATACAGCGGCCAACACACCACAGATACAGCGGCCAACACGCCACAGATACAGCGGCCAACACACCACAGATACAGCGGTCAACACACCACAGATACAGCGGCCAACACACCAGAGATACAGCGGCCAACACACCACAGATACAGCGGCCATCACACCACAGATACAGCGGCCAACACACCACAGATACAGCGGCCAACACACCACAGATACAGCGGTCAATACACCACAGATACACCCGACAATACACCACAGATACAGTGGCCAACACACCACAGATACAGCGGTCAACACACCACAGATACAGCGGTCAATACACCACAGATACAGCGGCCTACACACCACAGATACAGCGGCCAACACACCACAGATACAGCGGTCAACACACCACAGATACAGCGGCCAAAACACCGCAGATACAGCGGCCAACACACCACAGATACAGCGGCCAACACACCTCAGATACAGCGGTCAATACACCACAGATACACCCGACAATACACCACAGATACAGCGGCCAACACACCACAGATACAGCGGTCAACACACCACAGATACAGCGGTCAATACACCGCAGATACAGCGGCCAACACACCACAGATACAGCGGCCAACACACGACAGATACAGCGGTCAATACACCACAGATACAGCGGCCAAAACACCACAGATACAGCGGTCAATACACCACAGATACACCCGACAATACACCAGAGATACAGCGGCCAACACACCACATATACAGCGGCCAAAACACCACAGATACTGCAGCCAACACCGCAGATACAGCGGTCAATACACCACAGATACAGCGGTCCATACACCACAGATACAGCGGCCAACACACCACAGATACAGCGGCCAAAACACCACAGATACTGCAGCCAACACCGCAGATACAGCGGTCAATACACCACAGATACAGCGGCCAACACACCACAGATACAGCGGTCAACACACCACAGATACAGCGGCCAAAACACCGCAGATACAGCGGCCAACACACCACAGATACAGCAGCCAACACACCACAGATACAGCGGTCAATACACCACAGATACAGCGGCCAACACACCACAGATACAGCGGCCAACACACCACAGGTACAGCGGTCAACACACCACAGATACAGCGGCCAAAACACCGCAGATACAGCGGCCAACACACCACAGATACAGCGGCCAACACACCACAGATACAGCGGTCAATACACCACAGATACAGCGGCCAAAACACCACAGATACAGCGGTCAATACACCACAGATACACCCGACAATACACCAGAGATACAGCGGCCAACACACCGCAGATACAGCGGCCAAAACACCAGAGATACAGCGGCCAACACACCACAGATACAGCGGTCAATACACCACAGATACAGCGGCCAACACACCACAGATACAGCGGCCAACACACCACAGATACAGCGGTCAATACACCAGAGATACAGCGGCCAACACACCACAGATACAGCGGTCAATAGACCACAGATACAGCGGCCAACACACCACAGATACAGCGGCCAACACACCACAGATACAGCGGTCAATACACCACAGATACAGCGGCCAACACACCGCAGATACAGCGGTCAACACACCACAGATACAGCGGCCAAAACACCGCAGATACAGCGGCCAACACACCACAGATACAGCGGCCAACACACCACAGATACAGCGGTCAATACACCACAGATACAGCGGCCAAAACACCACAGATACAGCGGTCAATACACCACAGATACAGCGGTCAATACACCACAGATACACCCGACAATACACCACAGATACAGCGGTCAATACACCACAGATACAGCGGCCAAAACACCAGAGATACAGCGGCCAACACACCACAGATACAGCGGCCAATACACCACAGATGCACCCGACAATACACCACAGATACAGCGGTCAATACACCACAGATACACCCGACAATACACCAGAGATACAGCGGTCAACACACCGCAGATACAGCGGCCAACACACCAGAGATACAGCGGCCAACACACCACAGATACAGCGGTCAATACACCACAGTTACAGCGGCCAAAACACCACAGATACAGCGGTCAATACACCACAGATACACCCGACAATACACCAGAGATACAGCGACCAACACACCACAGATACAGCGGCCAAAACACCACAGATACTGCAGCCAACACCGCAGATACAGCGGCCAACACACCACAGATACAGCGGCCAACACACCACAGATACAGCGGCCAACACACCACAGATACAGCGGCCAACACACCACAGATACAGCGGCCAACACACCACAGATACAGCGGCCAACACACCACAGATACAGCGGCCAACACACCACAGATACAGCGGCCAACACACCACAGATACAGCGGTCAATACACCACAGATGCACCCGACAATACACCACAGATACAGCGGCCAACACACCACAGATACAGCGGCCAACATACCACAGATACAGCGGTCAACACACCACAGATACAGCGGCCAACACACCACAGACCCAGCGGCCAACACACCACAGATACAGCGGCCAACACACCACAGATACAGCGGCCAACACACCACAGATACAGCGGCCAACACACGACAGATACAGCGGTCAATACACCACAGATACAGCGGCCAACACACCACAGATACAGCGGTCAATACACCACAGATACAGCGGTCAACACACCACAGATACAGCGGCCAAAACACCAGAGATACAGCGGCCAACACACCACAGATACAGCGGCCAACACACCACAGATACAGCGGCCAACACACCACAGATACAGCGGTCAACACGCCACAGATACAGCGGCCAAAACACCGCAGATACAGCGGCCAACACACCACAGATACAGCGGCCAACACACCACAGATACAGCGGTCAATACACCACAGATACACTCGACAATACACCAGAGATACAGCGGCCAACACACCACAGATACAGCGGTCAACACACCACAGATACAGCGGCCAACACACTACAGATACTGCAGCCAACACCGTAGATACAGCAGCCAACACACCACAGATACAGCGGCCAACACACCACAGATACAGCGGCCAACACACCACAGATACAGCGGCCAACACACCAGAGATACAGCGGCCAACACACCACAGATACAGCGGCCAACACACCACAGATACAGCGGCCAACACACCACAGATACAGCGACCAACACACCACAGATACAGCGGCCAAGACACCACAGATACAGCGGCCAAAACACCACAAATACTGCAGCCAACACCGCAGATACAGCGGCCAACACACCACAGATACAGCGGTCAACACACCACAGATACAGCGGTCAATACACCACAGATACAGCGGCCAACACACCACAGATACAGCGGTCAATACACCACAGATACATCGGTCAACACACCAGAGATACAGCGGCCAACACACCAGAGATACAGCGGCCAACACACCACAGATACAGCGGCTAACACACCACAGATACCGCAGCCAACACCGCAGATACAGCGGTCAATACACCACAGATACATCGGTCAACACACCAGAGATACAGCGGCCAACACACCACAGATACAGCGGCCAACACACCACAAATACAGCGGCCAACACACCACAGATACAGCGGCCAACACACCACAGATACAGCGGCCAACACACCACAGATACAGCGGCCAACACACCACAGATACAGCGGCCAATACCACAGACACAGCGGCCAAGACACCACAGATACAGCGACCAACACACCACAGATACAGCGGTCAACACACCACAGATACAGTGGCCAACACACCAGAGATACAGCGGTCAACACACCAGAGATACAGCGGCCAACACACCACAGATACAGCGGTCAATACACCACAGATACATCGGTCAACACACCAGAGATACAGCGGCCAGCACACCACAGATACAGCGGTCAACACACCACAGATACAGCGGCCAAAACACCACAGATACTGCAGCCAACACCGCAGATACAGCGGCCAACACACCACAGATGCAGCGGCCAACACACCACAGATACAGCGGCCAACACACCACAGATACAGCGGCCAACACACCACAGATACAGCGGCCAACACACCACAGATACAGCGGCCAACACACCACAGATACAGCGGTCAATACACCACAGATACAGCGGTCAACACACCACAGATACAGCGGCCAACACACCACAGATACAGCGGCCAACACACCACAGATACAGCGGCCAACACACCACAGATACAGCGGTCAACACACCACAGATACAGCGGCCAACACACCACGGATACAGCGGCCAACACACCACAGATACAGCGGCCAATACCACAGACACAGCGGCCAAGACACCACAGATACAGCGACCAACACACCACAGATACAACGGCCAACACACCACAGATACAGCGGTCAATACACCACAGATACATCGGTCAACACACCACAGATACAGCGGCCAACACACCACAGATACAGCGGTCAACACACCACAGATACAGCGGCCAACACACCACAGATACAGCGGCTAATACACCACAGATACAGCGGCCAACACACCACAGATACAGCGGCCAACACACCACAGATACAGCGGCCAACACACCACAGATACAGCGGCCAACACACCACAGATACAGCGGCCAACACACCACAGATACAGCAGCCAAAACATCACAGATACAGCGGCCAACACACCACAGATACAGCGGCCAACACACCACAGATACAGCGGTCAACAAACCACAGATACAGCGGCCAACACACCAGGTGTGTGTCGCTGTATGATCACCGTGATATCCAGGTGTGTGTCGCTGTGTGATCACTGTGATATCCAGGTGTGTTTCGCTGTGTGATCACCGTGATATCCAGGTGTGTGTCGCTGTGTGATCACTGTGATATCCAGGTGTGTGTCGCTGCGTGATCACTGTGATATCCAGGTGTGTGTCGCTGTGTGATCACCGTGATATCCAGGTGTGTGTCGCTGTGTGATCACCGTGATATCCAGGTGTGTCACTGTGTGATCACCGTGATATCCAGGTGTGCATCGCTGTGTGATCACTGTGATATCCAGGTGTGTCACTGTGTGATCACCGTGATATCCAGGTGTGTGTCGCTGTGTGATTACTGTGATATCCAGGTGTGTGTCGCTGTGTGATCACCATGATATCCAGGTGTGTGTCGCTGTGTGATCACTGTGATATCCAGTTGTGTGCCACTGTGTGATCACCGTGATATCCAGGTGTGTGTCGCTGTGTGATCACTGTGATATCCAGGTGTGTCACTGTGTGATCACCGTGATATCCAGGTGCGTGTCGCTGTGTGATCACTGTGATATCCAGGTGTGTCACTGTGTGATCACCGTGATATCCAGGTGTGTGTCGCTGTGTGATCACTGTGATATCCAGGTGTGTCACTGTGTGATCACCGTGATATCCAGGTGCGTGTCGCTGTGTGATCACTTTGATATCCAGGTGTGTGTCGCTGTGTGATCACCATGATATCCAGGTGTGTGTCGCTGTGTGATCACCGTGATATCCAGGTGTGTGTCGCTGTGTGATCACCTTGATATCCAGGTGTGTCACTGTGTGATCACCGTGATATCCAGGTGTGTGTCGCTGTGTGATCACTGTGATATCCAGGTGTGTCACTGTGTGATCACTGTGATATCCAGGTGTGTGTCGCTGTGTGATCACCGTGATATCGAGGTGTGTGTCGCTGTGTGATCACCGTGATATCCAGGTGTGTGTCGCTGTGTGATCACCGTGATATCCAAGGATTGTCATGCTCGTTATCCGCCCCATATACGGGTGACTGCGTTCCACACAGCGTAACGGTGTTCGGGTGCCGTGGCCACATAGTGGGGGAGACATCTGCAAAGACAAAATAAGCAATAGTCAAAGAGATATCCACAGAGTAGCGACTACGCGATGACCGATCAGCTGATACTACGCGATGACCGATCAGCTGAGACTACGCGATGACCCATCAGCTGAGACTACGCGATGACCTATCAGCTGAGACTACGCGATGACCCATCAGCTGAGACCACGCGATGACCGATCAGCTGAGACTACGCGATGACCCATCAGCTGAGACTACGCGATGACCGATCAGCTGAGACTATGCGATGACCCATCAGCTGAGACTACGCGATGACCGATCAGCTGAGAATACGCGATGACCCATCAGCTGAGACTACGCGATGACCGATCAGCTGAGACTACGCGATGACCGATCAGCTAAGACTACGCGATGACCGATCAGCTGAGACTACGCGATGACCCATCAGCTGAGACTACGCGATGACCGATCAGCTGAAACTACGCGATGACCCATCAGCTGAGACTACGCGATGACCGATCAGCTGAGACTACGCGATGACCCATCAGCTGAGACTACGCGATGACCGATCAGCTGAGACTACGCGATGACCCATCAGCTGAGACTACGCGATGACCGATCAGCTGAGACTATGCGATGACCCATCAGCTGAGACTACGCGATGACCGATCAGCTGAGACTACGCGATGACCCATCAGCTGAGACTACGCGATGACCCATCAGCTGAGACTACGCGATTACGGATCAGCTGAGACTACGCGATGACCGATCAGCTAAGACTACGCCATGACCCATCAGCTGAGACTACGCGATGACCCATCAGCTGAGACTACGCGATGACCGATCAGCTGAGACTAAGCGATGACCGATCAGCTGAGACTACGCGATGACCAATCAGCTGAGACTACGCGATGACCCATCAGCTAAGACTACGCGATGACCCATCAGCTGAGACTGCGCGATGACCGATCAGCTGAGACTACGCGATGACCCATCAGCTAAGACTACGCGATGACCCATCAGCTGAGACTACGCGATGACCGATCAGCTGAGACTACGCCATGACCGATCAGCTGAGACTACGCGATGACCGATCAGCTGAGACTACGCGATGACCCATCAACTAAGACTACGCAATGACCCATCAACTGAGACTACGCGATGACCGATCAGCTGAGACTACGCGATGACCCATCAGCTGAGACTACGCGCTGACCGATCAGCTGAGACTACGCGATGACCCATCAGCTGAGACTACGCGATGACCGATCAGCTGAGACTACGCGATGACCCATCAGCTAAGACTACGCGATGACCTATCAGCTGAGACTACGCCATGACCGATCAGCTGAGACTACGCGATGACCCATCAGCTGAGACTACGCCATGACCGACCAGCTCAGACTACGCGATGACCGATCAGCTGAGACTACGCGATGACCCATCAGCTGAGACTACGCGATGACCGATCAGCTGAGACTACGCGATGACCGATCAGCTGAGACTACGCAATGACCCATCAGCTGAGACTACGCGATGACCGATCAGCTGAGACTACGCGATGACCCATCAGCTGAGACTAGGCGATGACCGATCAGCTGAGACTAAGCGATGACCGATCAGCTGAGACTACGCGATGACCCATCAGCTGAGACTACGCGATGACCGATCAGCTGAGACTACGCGATGACCCATCAGCTGAGACTACGCGATGACCGATCAACTGAAACTACGCGATGACCCATCAGCTAAGACTACGCGATGACCCATCAGCTGAGACTACGCGATGACCGATCAGCTGAGACTACGCCATGACCCATCAGCTGAGACTACGCGATGACCGACCAGCTGAGACTGTTCACAAAGGAGCCAAGGACAGTGGCGCGTGTATCACAAGAATCAGCTACTCATAGGTTTAGTTTAGGGTTAGGGTTATCACAGGAATCTGCCCACTCCTAGGGTTAGGGTTAAGTTTATGACGAGAATCAGCCACTCCTTCTTAGTAGGCGTGTGCCCTCTTTCCCCTTCCCTCTCCCTGTTCCCGTTACCTATTTCCCCTTCTCTTTCCCCTTCCCTCTCCCTGTTCCGGTTACCTCTTTCCCCTTCCGGTTACCTCTTTCCCCTTACCTTTTTAACACTTCCCTCTCCCTGTACCCGTTACCCCTTTACCCTTCCCTCTCCCTGTTCCCGTTACCTCTTTACCCTTCCCTTTCCCTGTACCCGTTACCTCTTTACACTTCCCTTTCCCTGTACCCGTTACCTCTTTACCCTTCCCTTTCCCTGTACCTGTTACCTCTTTACCCTTCCCTTTCCCTGTACCCGTTACCCCTTTACCCTTCCCTTTCCCTGTACCCGTTACCTCTTTACCCCTTCCCTTTCTCTGTATCGGCTACCCTTTTACCCGTCCCTCTCCCTGTTCCGGTTACCTCTTTACCCTTCCCCTTCCCTGAACCTGTTACCTCTTTACCCTCCTCAGTTCCTGTAGCCGTTACCTATTTCACCTTCCTTTTCCCTGTACCCGTTACCTCTTTACCCTTCCCTTTCCCTGTACCCGTTACATCTTTCCCCTTCCCTTTCCCTGTACCCGTTACCTCTTTACCCTTCCCTTTCCCTTTCCCTGTTACCTCTTTACACTTCCCTTTCCCTGAACCTGTTACCTCTTAAGACTTCCCTTTGCCTGTACCCGTTACCTCTTTACCCTTCCCTTTCCCTGTACCCGTTACCTCTTTACCCCTTCCCTTTCCCTGTACCCGTTACCTCTTTACCCTTCCCTTTCCCTGTACCCGTTACCTCTTTACCCCTTCCCTTTCCCTGTACCCGTTACCTCTTTACCCTTCCCTTTCCCTGTACCCGTTACCTCTTTACCCTTCCCTTTCCCTGTACCCGTTACCTCTTTACCCTTCCCTTTCCCTGTACCCGTTACCTCTTTACCCCTTCCCTTTCCCTGTACCCGTTACCTCTTTACCCTTCCCTTTCCCTGTACCCGTTACTTCTTTACCCGCCCCTTTCCCTGTACCCGTTGCCTCTTTACCCCTTCCCTTTCCCTGTACCCGTTACCTCTTTACCCTTCCCTTTCCCTGAACCTGTTACCTCTTTACCCTTCCCTTTCCCTGTACCCGTTACATCTTTCCCCTTCCCTTTCCCTGTACCCGTTACCTCTTTACCCTTCCCTTTCCCTTTCCCTGTTACCTCTTTACACTTCCCTTTCCCTGTACCCGTTACCTCTTTACCCTTCCCTTTCCCTGTACCCGTTACCTCTTTACCCTTCCCTTTCCCTTTCCCTGTTACCTCTTTACCCTTCCCTTTCCCTGTACCCGTTACCTCTTTACCCTTCCCTTTCCCTGTACCCGTTACCTCTTTACCCTTCCCTTTCCCAGTACCCGTTACCTCTTTACCCTTCCCTTTCCCTGTACCCGTTACCTCTTTACCCTTCCCTTTCCCTGTACCCGTTACCTCTTTACCCTTCCCTTTCCCTGTACCCGTTACCCCTTTACCCTTCCCTTTCCCTGTACCCGTTACCTCTTTACCCTTCCCTTTCCCTGTTCCCGGTACCTCTTTACCCTTCCCTTTCCCTGTACCCGTTACCTCTTTACCCTTCCCTTTCCCTGTACCCGTTACCTCTTTACCCTTCCCTTTCCCTGTTCCCGGTACCTCTTTACCCTTCCCTTTCCCTGTACCCGTTACCTCTTTACCCTTCCCTTTCCCTGTACCCGTTACCCCTTTACCCTTCCCTTTCCCTGTACCCGTTACCTCTTTACCCTTCCCTTTCCCTGTATCCGTTACCTCTTTACCCATCCCTTTCCCTGTTCCCGGTACCTCTTTACCCTTCCCTTTCCCTGTTCCCGGTACCTCTTTACCCTTCCCTTTCCCTGTACCCGTTACCTCTTTACACTTCCCTTTCCCTGTACCCGTTACCTCTTTACCCTTCCCTTTCCCTGTACCCGGTACCTCTTTACCCTTCCCTTTCCCTGTACCCGTTACCCCTTTACCCTTCCCTTTCCCTGTACCCGTTACCTCTTTACCCTTCCCTCTCCCTGTTCCCGTTACCTCTTTACCCTTCCCTTTCCCTGTACCTGTTACCTCTTTACCCTTCCCTTTCCCTGTACCCGTTACCTCTTTACCCTTCCCTTTCCCTGTACCTGTTACCTCTTTACCCTTCCCTTTCTCTGTATCCGCTACCCTTTTACCCGTCCCTCTCCCTGTTCCCGTTACCTCTTTACCCTTCCCTTTCCCTGTTCCCGTTACCTCTTTACCCTTCCCTATTCCCTGTTCCCGTTACCTCTTTACCCCTCATTTTCCCTGTTCCCGTTACCTCTTTACCCTTCCCTTTACCTGAACCTGTTACCTTTTAAGACTTCCTATTGCCTGTACCCGTTACCTCTTTACCCTTTCCTCTCCCTGTTCCGGTTACCTCTTTACCCTTCCCCTTCCCTGAACCTGTTACCTCTTTACCCTCCTCATTCCCTGTAGCCGTTACCTATTTCACCTTCCTTTTCCCTGTACCCGTTACCTCTTTACCCTTCCCTTTCCCTGTACCCGTTACCTCTTTACCCTTCCCTTTCCCTTTCCCTGTTACCTCTTTACCCTTCCCTTTCCCAGTACCCGTTACCTCTTTACCCTTCCCTTTCCCTGTTCCCGTTACCTCTTTACCCTTCCCTTTCTCTGTATCCGCTACCTCTTTACCCTTCCCTTTCCCTGTACCCGTTACCTCTTTACCCTTCCCTTTCCCTGTACCCGTTACCTCTTTACCCTTCCCTTTCCCTGTACCCGTTACCTCTTTACCGTTTCCTCTCCCTGTACCCGTTACCTCTTTACTCTTCCCTTTCCCTGTTCCCGTTACCTCTTTACCCTTCCCTTTCCCTTTCCCTGTTACCTCTTTACACTTTCCTTTCCCTGAACCTGTTACCTCTTTACACTTCCCTTTCCCTGTACCCGTTACCTCTTTACCCTTCCCTTTCCCTGTTCCCGTTACCTCTTTACCCTTCCCTTTCCCTTTCCCTGTTACCTCTTTACACTTTCCTTTCCCTGAACCTGTTACCTCTTTACACTTCCCTTTCCCTGTTCCCGTTACCTCTTTACCCTTCCCTTTCCCTGTACCCGTTACCTCTTTACACTTCCCTTTCCCTGTTCCCGTTACCTCTTTACCCTTCCCTTTCCCTTTCCCTGTTACCTCTTTACACTTCCCTTTCCCTGTACCTGTTACCTCTTTACCCTTCCCTTTCTCTGTATCCGCTACCCTTTTACCCGTTCCTCTCCCTGTTCCCGTTACCTCTTTACCCTTCCCTTTCCCTGTTCCCGTTACCTCTTTACCCGCCCCTTTCCCTGTTCCCGGTACCTCTTTACCCTTCCCTTTCCCTGTTCCCGTTACCTCTTTACCCCTTCCCTTTCCCTGTACCCGTTACCTCTGTACCCTTCCCTTTCCCTGTACCCGTTACCTCTGTACCCTTTCCTTTCCCTGTACCCGTTACCTCTTTACCCTTCCCTATCCCTGTATCCGTTACCTCTTTACCGTTCCCTTTCCCTGTACCCGTTACCTCTGTACCCTTCCCTCTCCCTGTTCCCGTTACCTCTGTACCCTTCCCTTTCCTTGTACCCGTTACCTCTTTACCCTTCCCTTTCCCTGTACCCGTTACCTCTTTACCCTTCCCTTTCCCTGTACCCGTTACCTCTTTACCCTTCCCTTTCCCTGTACCCGTTACCTCTTTACACTTCCCGTTCCCTGTACCCGTTACCTCTTTACCCTTCCCTTTCCCTGTTCCCGTTACCTCTTTTCCCTTCCCTTTCCCTGAACCTGTTACCTCTTTACCCTTCCCTTTCCCTGTACCCGTTACCTCTTTACCCTTCCCTTTCCTTGTACCCGTTACCTCTTTACCCTTCTCTTTCCCTGTTCCCGTTACCTCTTTTCCCTTCCCTTTCCCTGTATCCGTTACCTCTTTACACTTCCCGTTCCCTGTACCCGTTACCTCTTTACACTTCCCTTTCCCTGTATCCGTTACCTCTTTACCCTTCCCTTTCCTTGTACCCGTTACCTCTTTACCCTTCTCTTTCCCTGTTCCCGTTACCTCTTTTCCCTTCCCTTTCCCTGAACCTGTTACCTCTTTACACTTCCCTTTCCCTGTACCCGTTACCTCTTTACCCTTCCCTTTCCCTGTATCCGTTACCTCTTTACCCTTCCCTTTCCCTGTATCCGTTACCTCTTTACACTTCCCTTTCCCTGAACCTGTTACCTCTTTATTCGTCCCTTACCCTGTACCCGTTACCTCTTTACACTTCCCTTTCCCTGTATCCGTTACCTCTTTACCCTTCCCTTTCCTTGTACCCGTTACCTCTTTACCCTTCCCTCTCCCTGTTCCCGTTACCTCTGTACCCTTCCCTTTCCTTGTACCCGTTACCTCTTTACCCTTCCCTTTCCCTGTACCCGTTACCTCTTTACCCTTCCCTTTCCCTGTACCCGTTACCTCTTTACCCTTCCCTTTCCCTGTACCCGTTACCTCTTTACACTTCCCGTTCCCTGTACCCGTTACCTCTTTACCCTTCCCTTTCCCTGTTCCCGTTACCTCTTTTCCCTTCCCTTTCCCTGAACCTGTTACCTCTTTACCCTTCCCTTTCCCTGTACCCGTTACCTCTTTACCCTTCCCTTTCCTTGTACCCGTTACCTCTTTACCCTTCTCTTTCCCTGTTCCCGTTACCTCTTTTCCCTTCCCTTTCCCTGTATCCGTTACCTCTTTACACTTCCCGTTCCCTGTACCCGTTACCTCTTTACACTTCCCTTTCCCTGTATCCGTTACCTCTTTACCCTTCCCTTTCCTTGTACCCGTTACCTCTTTACCCTTCTCTTTCCCTGTTCCCGTTACCTCTTTTCCCTTCCCTTTCCCTGAACCTGTTACCTCTTTACACTTCCCTTTCCCTGTACCCGTTACCTCTTTACCCTTCCCTTTCCCTGTATCCGTTACCTCTTTACCCTTCTCTTTCCCTGTTCCCGTTACCTCTTTTCCCTTCCCTTTCCCTGAACCTGTTACCTCTTTACACTTCCCTTTCCCTGTACCCGTTACCTCTTTACCCTTCCCTTTCCCTGTACCCGTTACCTCTTTATTCGTCCCTTACCCTGTACCCGTTGCCTCTTTACCCTTCCCTTTTTCTGCACCCGTTACCTTCTCACCCTTCAGCACGTGACTCAGCCTGTCCCTCAGCCCGTCACTCAGCCCGTCACTTAGCCCGTCAGTCAGCCCGTCACTCAACCCATCACTAAACGCGTCACTCAGCCCATCAGTCAGCCCGTCACTCAGCCCTTCACAGTCCGTCACTCAGCCCGTCACTCAACCCCTCACTAACGCGTCACTCAGCCCGTCACTCTGCCCGTCAATCAGCCCATTACTCAACAGCTCACTCAGTCCGTCACTCAACAGGTCACTCAGTCCATCACTAAACGCGCCACTCAGCCCGTCACTCAGCCCGTCACTCAGCCCGTCACTCAGCCCGTCACCCTGCCCGTCACTATGTCCGTCACTCATCCCGTCACTCAATAGGTCACTCAGCCCGTCACTCTGCCCGTCACTCTGCCCGTCACTATTCCCGTCACTCATCCCGTCACTCAATAGGCCACTCAACCCGTCTCTCAGCCCGTCACTCATCCCGTCACTGCCCGTCACCCAGCCCGTCACTCTGCCCGTCACTCATCCCGTCACTCAATAGGTCACTCAGCCCGTCTCTCAGCCCGTCACTCATCCCGTCACCACTCCGACACCACTCCGTCATTCTGCCCGTCACTCAGCCCGTCACTCAGCCCGTCTCTCAGCCCGTCACTCAGCCCGTCACTCAGCCCGTCACTCAGTCCCACACTCAACCCGTCACTCAGCCGTCACTCAGCCCGTCACTCAGCCCGTCTCTCAGCCCGTTACTCAGCCCGTAACTCAGCCCGTCACTCAGCCCGTCACTCAGCCCGTCTCTCAGCCCGTCACTCAGCCCGTCACTCAGCCCGTCACTCAACCCATCACTCAGCCGGTCTCTCAGCCCGTAACTCAGCCCGTTTCTCAGCCCGTCACTCAGCCCGTCACTCAGCCCGTCACTCAGCCCGTCGCTCAGCCCGTCACTCAGCCCGTCACTCAGTCCGTCACTCAACCCGTCACTCAGCCGTCACTCAGCCCGTCACTCAGCCCGTCTCTCAGCCAGTTACTCAGCCCGTCACTCAGCCCGTCACTCAGGCCGTCACTCAGCCCGTCACTCAGCCCGTCACTCAGCCCGTCACTCAGCCCGTCTGTCAGCCCGTCACACAGCCCGTCACTCAGCCCGTCACTCAGCCCGTCACTCAATCCGTCACTCAGCCCGTCACTCAGCTCGTAACTCAGCCCGTTTCTCAGCCCGTCACTCAGCCCGTCACTCAGCCCGTCACTCAGCCCGTCTCTCAGCCCGTCACTCAACCCGTCACTCAGCCCGTCACCCAGCCCGTCACTGCCCGTCACCCAGCCCGTCACTCTGCCCGTCACTCTGTCCGTCACTCATCCCGTCACTCAATAGGTCACTCAGCCCGTGTCTCTAGGCCCGTCACTCAGCCCGACACTGCCCGTCACCCAGCCCGTCACTGCCCGTCGCCCAGCCCGTCACCCAGCCCGTCACTCTTCCCGTCACTCATTCCGTCACTCAATAGGTCACTCAGCCCGTCTATCAGCCCGTCACTCATCCCGTCACTCAGCCCGTCACTCAGCCCGTTACTGCCCGTCACTCAGTCCGTCACCCAGCCCGTCACTCTGCCCGTCACTCATCCCGTGACTGCCCGTCACCACGGTGAGCCTGGCTGGTTGCTCTGAGTCGCTCACTGCGCACGGAGGCCGCACATCGCTGAAATGTCGACTCCAATTAATCACCATGAGCAATAGCTGTGGTGTGTTTTTTCCTCGCCCTCCAGATGTCGCGTCATCATACCATCAGACCATACTCACCCAGACCAAACTCATCCAGACCAAACTCACCCAGACCAAACTCACCCAGACCATACTCACCAAGACAACACTCACCCAGACTATATTCACCCAGACCAAACTCACCCAGACCATACTCACCCAGACCATACTCACCCAGACCATACTAATCCAGATCATACCCACAATGACCATACTCACCATGACTATACTCACCCAGACCATACTCACCCAGACCATACTCACCCAGACCAAACTCACCCAGACAACACTCACCCAGACCATACTCACCCAGACCATACTCACCGAGACCATACTCACCCAGACCATACTCACCCAGACCATACTCACCCAGACCATTCTCACCCAGACCATACTCACCCAGACAACACTCACCCAGACCATGCTCACCCAGATCATACCCACAATGACCATACTCACCTTGACCATACCCACCCAGACAATACCCACCCAGACAATACTCACCTTGACCACACCAACCCAGACCATACTCACCCAGACCATACTCACCCAGACCATACTCACCCAGACCATACTCACCCAGACCATACTCACCCAGACCATTCTCACCCAGACCATACTCACCCAGACAACACTCACCCAGACCATGCTCACCCAGATCATACCCACAATGACCATACTTACCATGACTATACTCACCCAGACCATACTCACCGAGACCATACTCACCCAGACCATACTCACCCAGACCATACTCACCCACACCACACTCACCCAGACCATACTCACCCACACCACACTCACCCAGACCATACTCACCTTGACCATACCCACCCAGACAATACCCACCCAGACAATACTCACCTTGACCACACCAACCCAGACCATACTCACCCAGACCATACTCACCCAGACCATACTCACCCAGACCATACTCACCCAGACCATTCTCACCCAGACAACACTCACGCAGACAACACTCACCCAGATCATACTTACCCAGACCATTCTCACCCAGACAACACTCACCCAGACCATGCTCACCCAGATCATACCCACAATGACCATACTTACCATGACCATACTCACCCACACCACACTCACCCAGACCATACTCACCCACACCACACTCACCCAGACCATACTCACCATGACCATACTCACCCAAACCATACTCACCCAGACCATTCTCACCCAGACCATACTCACCTTGACCACACCAACCCAGACCATACTCACCGAGACCATACTCACCCAGACCATACTCACCCAGACCATACTCACCCAGACCATTCTCACCCAGACAACACTCACGCAGACAACACTCACCCAGATCATACTTACCCAGACCATACTCACCCAGACCATACTCACCATGACCATACTCACCCAAACCATACTCACCCTGACGATACTGACCCAGATCATACTCACCCTGATCATACTAATCCAGACTATTCTCACCCACACCCTGACATAAACACGAAAATCCATCTGACCACACTCTCTGTGACATAACCACGAACCTCCCTAAATCTGACTACACTCACTGTGACATAACCACAAACCTCCCTCACGCTTACCACACTCACTGCGACATAACCGCAAACCTTCCTCACTCTGACCACAACCTGACATAACCACGAACCTTCCTCACCCCGACCACACTCAATGTGACATAGCCACAAACCTCCCCCTCTCTGACCACAGTGACTGTGACATAACCACGATCCTCCCTCAATCTGACCTCATTCACTGTGACATAGCCAGGAACCTCCCTGAATCTGACGACACTCACTGTGACATAGCCAGGAACCTCCCTGAATCTGACGACACTCACTGTGACATAGCCAGGAACCTCCCTGAATCTGACGACACTCACTGTGACATAGCCAGGAACCTCCCTGAATCTGACGACACTCACTGTGACATAGCCAGGAACGTCCCTGAATATGACGACACTCACTGTGACATAGCCAGGAACGTCCCTGAATCTGACGACACTCACTGTGACATAGCCAGGAACCTCACTGAATCTGACGACACTCACTGTGACATAGCCAGGAACCTCCCTGAGTCTGACGACACTCACTGTGACATAGCCAGGAACGTCCCTGAATCTGACGACACTCACTGTGACATAGCCAGGAACCTCCCTGAATCTGACGACACTCACTGTGACATAGCCAGGAACGTCCCTGAATCTGACGACACTCACTGTGACATAGCCAGGAACCTCCCTGAATCTGACGACACTCACTGTGACATAGCCAGGAACCTCCCTGAATCTGACGACACTCACTGTGACATAGCCAGGAACCTCCCTGAATCTGACGACACTCACTGTGACATAGCCAGGAACCTCCCTGAATCTGACGACACTCACTGTGACATAGCCAGGAACCTCCCTGAATCTGACGACACTCACTGTGACATAGCCAGGAACCTACCTCATTGTGACCACACTCACTGTGACATAACCAAGATCTTTCCTCACTCTGACCACACTCACCATGACGTAAACACGAACCTCCCCCTCTCTGACCACAGTGACTGTGACATAACCACGAACCTCCCTGAATCTGACGAAACTCACTGTGACATAGCCAGGAACCTCCCTGAATCTGACGACACTCACTGTGACATAGCCAGGAACCTCCCTGAATCTGACGACACTCACTGTGACATAGCCAGGAACCTCCCAGAATCTGACGACACTCACTGTGACATAGCCAGGAACCTCCCTGAATCTGACGACACTCACTGTGACATAGCCAGGAACCTCCCTGAATCTGACGACACTCACTGTGACATAGCCAAGAACCTCCCTGAATCTGACGACACTCACTGTGACATAGCCAGGAACCTCCCTGAATCTGCCCACACTCACTGTGACATAGCCAGGAACCTCCCTGAATCTGACGACACTCACTGTGACATAGCCAGGAACCTCCCTGAATCTGACGACACTCACTGTGACATAGCCAGGAACTTCCCTCATTGTGACCACATTCACTGTGACATTGCCAGGAACTTGCCGCACTCTGACCACACTCACCATGACATACACACGAACCTCCCTCTCTCTGACCACAGTGACTGTGACATAACCACGAACCTCCATGAATGTGACCTCACTTACTGTGTCATAGCCAGGAACCTCACTGAATCTGACGACACTCACTGTGACATAGCCAGGAACCTCCCTGAATCTGACGACACTCACTGTGACATAGCCAGGAACCTCCCTGAATCTGACGACACTCACTGTGACTTAGCCAGGAACCTCACTGAATCTGACGACATTCACTGTGACATAGCCAGGAACCTCCCTGAATCTGCCCACACTCACTGTGACATAGCCAGGAACCTCCCTGAATCTGACGACACTCACTGTGACATAGCCAGGAACCTCCCTGAATCTGACGACACTCACTGTGACATAGCCAGGAACCTCCCTGAATCTGACGACACTCACTGTGACATAGCCAGGAACCTCCCTGAATCTGACGACACTCACTGTGACATAGCCAAGAACCTCCCTCAATCTGACGACACTCACTGTGACATAGCCAGGAACCTCCCTGAATCTGACGACACTCACTGTGACATAGCCAGGAACTTCCCTCATTGTGACCACATTCACTGTGACATTGCCAGGAACTTGCCGCACTCTGACCACACTCACCATGACAGACACACGAACCTCTCCCTCTCTGACCACACTCACCATGACATACACACGAACCTCCCCCTCTCTGACCACAGTGACTGTGACATAACCACGAACCTCCCTCAATCTGACGACACTCACTGTGACATAGCCAGGAACCTCCCTCAATCTGACGACACTCACTGTGACATAGCCAGGAACCTCCCTGAATCTGACGACACTCACTGTGACATAGCCAGGAACCTCCCTGAATCTGACGACACTCACTGTGACATAGCCAGGAACCTCCCTCAATCTGACGACACTCACTGTGACATAGCCAGGAACCTCCTTGAATCTGACGACACTCACTGTGACATAGCCAGGAACCTCCCTGAATCTGCCCACACTCACTGTGACATAGCCAGGAACCTCCCTCAATCTGACCTCACTTACTGTGACATAGCCAGGAACCTCCTTGAATCTGACGACACTCACTGTGACATAGCCAGGAACCTCCCTGAATCTGACGACACTCACTGTGACACAGCCAGGAACCTCCCTCAATCTGACGACACTCACTGTGACATAGCCAGGAACCTCCCTGAATCTGACGACACTCACTGTGACATAGCCAGGAACCTCCCTGAATCTGACGACACTCACTGTGACATAGCCAGGAACCTCCCTGAATCTGACGACACTCACTGTGACATAGCCAGGAACCTCCCTAAATCTGACGACACTCACTGTGACATAGCCAGGAACTTCCCTCATTGTGACCACACTCACTGTGACATAACCAAGATCTTCCCTCACTCTGACCACACTCGCCATGACATACACACGAACCTCCCCCTCTCTGACCACAGTGACTGTGACATAACCACGGACCTCCCTCAATCTGACGACACTCACTGTGACATAGCCAGGAACTTCCCTCATTGTGACCACACTCACTGTGACATAACCAAGATCTTTCCTCACTCTGACCACACTCACCATGACATAAACACGAACCTCCCCCTCTCTGACCACAGTGACTGTGACATAACCACGGACCTCCCTCAATCTGACGACTCTCACTGTGACATAGCCAGGAACCTCCCTGAATCTGACGACACTCACTGTGACATAGCCAGGAACCTCCCTGAATCTGACGACACTCACTGTGACATAGCCAGGAACCTCCCTGAATCTGACGACACTCACTGTGACATAGCCAGGAACCTCCCTGAATCTGACGACACTCACTGTGACATAGCCAGGAACCTCCCTCAATCTGACGACACTCACTGTGACATAGCCAGGAACCTCCCTCAATCTGACGACACTCACTGTGACATAGCCAGGAACCTCCCTCAATCTGACGACACTCACTGTGACATAGCCAGGAACCTCCCTCAATCTGACGACACTCACTGTGACATAACCACGAACCTCCCTCAATCTGACGACACTCACTGTGACATAGCCAGGAACCTCCCTGAATCTGACGACACTCACTGTGACATAGCCAGGAACCTCCCTCAATCTGACGACACTCACTGTGACATAGCCAGGAACCTCCCTCAATCTGACGACACTCACTGTGACATAGCCAGGAACCTCCCTTCATCTGACGACACTCACTGTGACATAACCACGAACCTCCCTCAATCTGACGACACTCACTGTGACATAGCCAGGAACCTCCCTGAATCTGACGACACTCACTGTGACATAGCCAGGAACCTCCCTGAATCTGACGACACTCACTGTGACATAGCCAGGAACCTCCCTCAATCTGACGACACTCACTGTGACATAGCCAGGAACCTCCCTCAATCTGACGACACTTACTGTGACATAACCACGAACCTCCCTCAATCTGACGACACTCACTGTGACATAGCCAGGAACCTCCCTGAATCTGACGACACTCACTGTGACATAGCCAGGAACCTCCCTGAATCTGACGACACTCACTGTGACATAGCCAGGAACCTCCCTGAATCTGACGACACTCACTGTGACATAGCCAGGAACCTCCCTGAATCTGACGACACTCACTGTGACATAACCACGAACCTCCCTCAATCTGACGACACTCACTGTGACATAGCCAGGAACCTCCCTGAATCTGACGACACTCACTGTGACATAGCCAGGAACCTCCCTCAATCTGACGACACTCACTGTGACATAGCCAGGAACCTCCCTCAATCTGACGACACTCACTGTGACATAGCCAGGAACCTCCCTCAATCTGACTACACTCACTGTGACATAGCCAGGAACCTCCCTCAATCTGACGACACTCACTGTGACATAGCCAGGAACCTCCCTCAATCTGACGACACTCACTGTGACATAGCCAGGAACCTCCCTCAATCTGACGACACTCACTGTGACATAGCCAGGAACCTCCCTGAATCTGACGACACTCACTGTGACATAGCCAAGAACCTCCCTGAATCTGACGACACTCACTGTGACATAGCCAGGAACCTCCCTGAATCTGACGACACTCACTGTGACATAGCAAGGAACCTCCCTGAATCTGACGACACTCACTGTGACATAACCACGAACCTCCCTCAATCTGACGACACTCACTGTGACATAACCACGAACCTCCCTGAATCTGACGACACTCACTGTGACATAGCCAGGAACTTCCCTCATTGTGACCACACTCACTGTGACATTGCCTGGAACTTGCCTCACTCTGACCACACTCACCATGACATAAACACGAACCTCCCCCACTCTGACCACAGTGACTGTGACATAGCCAGGAACCTCCCTGAATCTGACGACACTCACTGTGACATAGCCAGGAACCTCCCTGAATCTGACGACACTCACTGTGACATAGCCAGGAACCTCCCTGAATCTGACGACACTCACTGTGACATAGCCAGGAACCTCCCTCAATCTGACGACACTCACTGTGACATTGCCTGGAACCTCCCTGAATCTGACGACACTCACTGTGACATAGCCAGGAACTTCCCTCATTGTGACCACACTCACTGTGACATTGCCTGGAACTTGCCTCACTCTGACCACACTCACCATGACATAAACACGAACCTCCCCCACTCTGACCACAGTGACTGTGACATAGCCAGGAACCTCCCTCAATCTGACGACACTCACTGTGACATAGCCAGGAACCTCCCTGAATCTGACGACACTCACTGTGACATAGCCAGGAACCTCCCTGAATCTGACGACACTCACTGTGACATAGCCAGGAACCTCCCTTAATCTGACGACACTCACGGTGACATAGCCAGGAACTTCCCTCATTGTGACCACACTCACTGTGACATTGCCTGGAACTTGCCTCACTCTGACCACACTCACCATGACATACACACGAACCTCCCCCTCTCTGACCACAGTGACTGTGACATAACCACGAACCTCCCTCAATCTGACGACACTGACTGTGACATAGCCAGGAACCTCCCTGAATCTGACGACACTCACTGTGACATTGCCAGGAACCTCCCTGAATCTGACGACACTCACTGTGACATAGCCAGGAACCTCCCTCAATCTGACGACACTCACTGTGACATAGCCAGGAACCTCCCTGAATCTGACGACACTCACTGTGACATAGCCAGGAACCTCCCTCAATCTGACGACACTCACTGTGACATAGCCAGGAACCTCCCTCAATCTGACGACACTCACTGTGACATAGCCAGGAACCTCCCTGAATCTGACGACACTCACTGTGACATAGCCAAGAACCTCCCTGAATCTGACGACACTCACTGTGACATAGCCAGGAACCTCCCTGAATCTGACGACACTCACTGTGACATAGCCAGGAACTTCCCTCATTGTGACCACATTCACTGTGACATTGCCAGGAACTTGCCGCACTCTGACCACACTCACCATGACAGACACACGAACCTCCACCTCTCTGACCACAGTGACTGTGACATAACCAGGAACCTCCCTCAATCTCACCTCACTTACTGTGACATAGCCAGGAACCTCCCTGAATCTGACGACACTCACTGTGACATAGCCAGGAACCTCCCTGAATCTGACGACACTCACTGTGACATAGCCAGGAACCTCCCTGAATCTGACGACACTCACTGTGACATAGCCAGGAACCTCCCTGAATCTGACGACACTCACTGTGACTTAGCCAGGAACCTCACTGAATCTGACGACATTCACTGTGACATAGCCAGGAACCTCCCTGAATCTGCCCACACTCACTGTGACATAGCCAGGAACCTCCCTGAATCTGACGACACTCACTGTGACATAGCCAGGAACCTCCCTGAATCTGCCCACACTCACTGTGACATAGCCAGGAACCTCCCTGAATCTGACGACACTCACTGTGACATAGCCAGGAACCTCCCTGAATCTGACGACACTCACTGTGACATAGCCAAGAACCTCCCTGAATCTGACGACACTCACTGTGACATAGCCAGGAACCTCCCTGAATCTGACGACACTCACTGTGACATAGCCAGGAACTTCCCTCATTGTGACCACATTCACTGTGACATTGCCAGGAACTTGCCGCACTCTGACCACACTCACCATGACATACACACGAACCTCCCCCTCTCTGACCACAGTGACTGTGGCATAACCACGAACCTCCCTCAATCTGACGACACTCACTGTGACATAACCACGGACCTCCCTCAATCTGACGACACTCACTGTGACATAGCCAGGAACCTCCCTGAATCTGACGACACTCACTGTGACATAGCCAGGAACCTCCCTGAATCTGACGACACTCACTGTGACATAGCCAGGAACTTCCCTCATTGTGACCACACTCACTGCGATATAACCAAGATCTTTCCTCACTCTGACCACACTCACCATGACACAAACACGAACCTCCCCCTCTCTGACCACGGTGACTGTGGCATAACCACGAACCTCCCTCAATCTGACGACACTCACTGTGACATAGCCAGGAACCTCCCTCAATCTGGCGACACTCACTGTGACTTAGCCAGGAACCTCCCTGAATCTGACGACACTCACTGTGACATAGCCAGGAACCTCCCTCAATCTGACGACACTCACTGTGACATAGCCAGGAACCTCCCTCAATCTGACGACACTCACTGTGACATAGCCAGGAACCTCCCTCAATCTGACGACACTCACTGTGACATAGCCAGGAACCTCCCTGAATCTGACGACACTCACTGTGACATAGCCAGGAACGTCCCTGAATCTGACGACACTCACTGTGACATAGCCAGGAACCTCCCTGAATCTGACGACACTCACTGTGACATAGCCAGGAACCTCCCTGAATCTGACGACACTCACTGTGACATAGCCAGGAACCTCCCTGAATCTGACGACACTCACTGTGACATAGCCAGGAACCTCCCTGAATCTGACGACACTCACTGTGACATAGCCAGGAACCTCCCTGAATCTGACGACACTCACTGTGACATAGCCAGGAACCTACCTCATTGTGACCACACTCACTGTGACATAACCAAGATCTTTCCTCACTCTGACCACACTCACCATGACGTAAACACGAACCTCCCCCTCTCTGACCACAGTGACTGTGACATAACCACGAACCTCCCTGAATCTGACGAAACTCACTGTGACATAGCCAGGAACCTCCCTGAATCTGACGACACTCACTGTGACATAGCCAGGAACCTCCCTGAATCTGGCGACACTCACTGTGACATAGCCAGGAACCTCCCTGAATCTGACGACACTCACTGTGACATAGCCAGGAACCTCCCTGAATCTGACGACACTCACTGTGACATAGCCAGGAACCTCCCTGAATCTGACGACACTCACTGTGACATAGCCAAGAACCTCCCTGAATCTGACGACACTCACTGTGACATAGCCAGGAACCTCCCTGAATCTGCCCACACTCACTGTGACATAGCCAGGAACCTCCCTGAATCTGACGACACTCACTGTGACATAGCCAGGAACCTCCCTGAATCTGACGACACTCACTGTGACATAGCCAGGAACTTCCCTCATTGTGACCACATTCACTGTGACATTGCCAGGAACTTGCCGCACTCTGACCACACTCACCATGACATACACACGAACCTCCCTCTCTCTGACCACAGTGACTGTGACATAACCACGAACCTCCATGAATGTGACCTCACTTACTGTGTCATAGCCAGGAACCTCACTGAATCTGACGACACTCACTGTGACATAGCCAGGAACCTCCCTGAATCTGACGACACTCACTGTGACATAGCCAGGAACCTCCCTGAATCTGACGACACTCACTGTGACTTAGCCAGGAACCTCACTGAATCTGACGACATTCACTGTGACATAGCCAGGAACCTCCCTGAATCTGCCCACACTCACTGTGACATAGCCAGGAACCTCCCTGAATCTGACGACACTCACTGTGACATAGCCAGGAACCTCCCTGAATCTGACGACACTCACTGTGACATAGCCAGGAACCTCCCTGAATCTGACGACACTCACTGTGACATAGCCAGGAACCTCCCTGAATCTGACGACACTCACTGTGACATAGCCAAGAACCTCCCTGAATCTGACGACACTCACTGTGACATAGCCAGGAACCTCCCTGAATCTGACGACACTCACTGTGACATAGCCAGGAACTTCCCTCATTGTGACCACATTCACTGTGACATTGCCAGGAACTTGCCGCACTCTGACCACACTCACCATGACAGACACACGAACCTCCCCCTCTCTGACCACACTCACCATGACATACACACGAACCTCCCCCTCTCTGACCACAGTGACTGTGACATAACCACGAACCTCCCTCAATCTGACGACACTCACTGTGACATAGCCAGGAACCTCCCTCAATCTGACGACACTCACTGTGACATAGCCAGGAACCTCCCTGAATCTGACGACACTCACTGTGACATAGCCAGGAATCTCCCTGAATCTGACGACACTCACTGTGACATAGCCAGGAACCTCCCTCAATCTGACGACACTCACTGTGACATAGCCAGGAACCTCCTTGAATCTGACGACACTCACTGTGACATAGCCAGGAACCTCCCTGAATCTGCCCACACTCACTGTGACATAGCCAGGAACCTCCCTCAATCTGACCTCACTTACTGTGACATAGCCAGGAACCTCCTTGAATCTGACGACACTCACTGTGACATAGCCAGGAACCTCCCTGAATCTGACGACACTCACTGTGACATAGCCAGGAACCTCCCTCAATCTGACGACACTCACTGTGACATAGCCAGGAACCTCCCTCAATCTGACGACACTCACTGTGACATAGCCAGGAACCTCCCTGAATCTGACGACACTCACTGTGACATAGCCAGGAACCTCCCTGAATCTGACGACACTCACTGTGACATAGCCAAGAACCTCCCTGAATCTGACGACACTCACTGTGACATAGCCAGGAACCTCCCTGAATCTGCCCACACTCACTGTGACATAGCCAGGAACCTCCCTGAATCTGACGACACTCACTGTGACATAGCCAGGAACCTCCCTGAATCTGACGACACTCACTGTGACATAGCCAGGAACTTCCCTCATTGTGACCACATTCACTGTGATATTGCCAGGAACTTGCCGCACTCTGACCACACTCACCATGACATACACACGAACCTCCCTCTCTCTGACCACAGTGACTGTGACATAACCACGAACCTCCATGAATGTGACCTCACTTACTGTGTCATAGCCAGGAACCTCACTGAATCTGACGACACTCACTGTGACATAGCCAGGAACCTCCCTGAATCTGACGACACTCACTGTGACATAGCCAGGAACCTCCCTGAATCTGACGACACTCACTGTGACTTAGCCAGGAACCTCACTGAATCTGACGACATTCACTGTGACATAGCCAGGAACCTCCCTGAATCTGCCCACACTCACTGTGACATAGCCAGGAACCTCCCTGAATCTGACGACACTCACTGTGACATAGCCAGGAACCTCCCTGAATCTGACGACACTCACTGTGACATAGCCAGGAACCTCCCTGAATCTGACGACACTCACTGTGACATAGCCAGGAACCTCCCTGAATCTGACGACACTCACTGTGACATAGCCAAGAACCTCCCTGAATCTGACGACACTCACTGTGACATAGCCAGGAACCTCCCTGAATCTGACGACACTCACTGTGACATAGCCAGGAACTTCCCTCATTGTGACCACATTCACTGTGACATTGCCAGGAACTTGCCGCACTCTGACCACACTCACCATGACACCAACACACGAACCTCCCCCTCTCTGACCACACTCACCATGACATACACACGAACCTCCCCCTCTCTGACCACAGTGACTGTGACATAACCACGCACCTCCCTCAATCTGACGACACTCACTGTGACATAGCCAGGAACCTCCCTCAATCTGACGACACTCACTGTGACATAGCCAGGAACCTCCCTGAATCTGACGACACTCACTGTGACATAGCCAGGAACCTCCCTGAATCTGACGACACTCACTATGACATAGCCAGGAACCTCCCTCAATCTGACGACACTCACTGTGACATAGCCAGGAACCTCCTTGAATCTGACGACACTCACTGTGACATAGCCAGGAACCTCCCTGAATCTGCCCACACTCACTGTGACATAGCCAGGAACCTCCCTCAATCTGACCTCACTTACTGTGACATAGCCAGGAACCTCCTTGAATCTGACGACACTCACTGTGACATAGCCAGGAACCTCCCTGAATCTGACGACACTCACTGTGACACAGCCAGGAACCTCCCTGAATCTGACGACACTCACTGTGACATAGCCAGGAACCTCCCTGAATCTGACGACACTCACTGTGACATAGCCAGGAACCTCCCTGAATCTGACGACACTCACTGTGACATAGCCAGGAACCTCCCTGAATCTGACGACACTCACTGTGACATAGCCAGGAACCTCCCTAAATCTGACGACACTCACTGTGACATAGCCAGGAACTTCCCTCATTGTGACCACACTCACTGTGACATAACCAAGATCTTCCCTCACTCTGACCACACTCGCCATGACATACACACGAACCTCCCCCTCTCTGACCACAGTGACTGTGACATAACCACGGACCTCCCTCAATCTGACGACACTCACTGTGACATAGCCAGGAACTTCCCTCATTGTGACCACACTCACTGTGACATAACCAAGATCTTTCCTCACTCTGACCACACTCACCATGACATAAACACGAACCTCCCCCTCTCTGACCACAGTGACTGTGACATAACCACGGACCTCCCTCAATCTGACGACTCTCACTGTGACATAGCCAGGAACCTCCCTGAATCTGACGACACTCACTGTGACATAGCCAGGAACCTCCCTGAATCTGACGACACTCACTGTGACATAGCCAGGAACCTCCCTGAATCTGACGACACTCACTGTGACATAGCCAGGAACCTCCCTGAATCTGACGACACTCACTGTGACATAGCCAGGAACCTCCCTGAATCTGACGACACTCACTGTGACATAGCCAGGAACCTCCCTCAATCTGACGACACTCACTGTGACATAGCCAGGAACCTCCCTCAATCTGACGACACTCACTGTGACATAGCCAGGAACCTCCCTCAATCTGACGACACTCACTGTGACATAACCACGAACCTCCCTCAATCTGACGACACTCACTGTGACATAGCCAGGAACCTCCCTGAATCTGACGACACTCACTGTGACATAGCCAGGAACCTCCCTCAATCTGACGACACTCACTGTGACATAGCCAGGAACCTCCCTCAATCTGACGACACTCACTGTGACATAGCCAGGAACCTCCCTTCATCTGACGACACTCACTGTGACATAACCACGAACCTCCCTCAATCTGACGACACTCACTGTGACATAGCCAGGAACCTCCCTGAATCTGACGACACTCACTGTGACATAGCCAGGAACCTCCCTGAATCTGACGACACTCACTGTGACATAGCCAGGAACCTCCCTCAATCTGACGACACTCACTGTGACATAGCCAGGAACCTCCCTCAATCTGACGACACTCACTGTGACATAACCACGAACCTCCCTCAATCTGACGACACTCACTGTGACATAGCCAGGAACCTCCCTGAATCTGACGACACTCACTGTGACATAGCCAGGAACCTCCCTGAATCTGACGACACTCACTGTGACATAGCCAGGAACCTCCCTCAATCTGACGACACTCACTGTGACATAGCCAGGAACCTCCCTCAATCTGACGACACTCACTGTGACATAACCACGAACCTCCCTCAATCTGACGACACTCACTGTGACATAGCCAGGAACCTCCCTGAATCTGACGACACTCACTGTGACATAGCCAGGAACCTCCCTCAATCTGACGACACTCACTGTGACATAGCCAGGAACCTCCCTCAATCTGACGACACTCACTGTGACATAGCCAGGAACCTCCCTCAATCTGACGACACTCACTGTGACATAGCCAGGAACCTCCCTCAATCTGACGACACTCACTGTGACATAGCCAGGAACCTCCCTCAATCTGACGACACTCACTGTGACATAGCCAGGAACCTCCCTGAATCTGACGACACTCACTGTGACATAGCCAGGAACCTCCCTGAATCTGACGACACTCACTGTGACATAGCCAAGAACCTCCCTGAATCTGACGACACTCACTGTGACATAGCCAGGAACCTCCCTGAATCTGACGACACTCACTGTGACATAGCAAGGAACCTCCCTGAATCTGACGACACTCACTGTGACATAACCACGAACCTCCCTCAATCTGACGACACTCACTGTGACATAACCACGAACCTCCCTGAATCTGACGACACTCACTGTGACATAGCCAGGAACTTCCCTCATTGTGACCACACTCACTGTGACATTGCCTGGAACTTGCCTCACTCTGACCACACTCACCATGACACAAACACGAACCTCCCCCTCTCTGACCACGGTGACTGTGGCATAGCCAGGAACCTCCCTCAATCTGACGACACTCACTGTGACATAGCCAGGAACCTCCCTGAATCTGACGACACTCACTGTGACATAGCCAGGAACCTCCCTCAATCTGACGACACTCACTGTGACATTGCCTGGAACCTCCCTGAATCTGACGACACTCACTGTGACATAGCCAGGAACTTCCCTCATTGTGACCACACTCACTGTGACATTGCCTGGAACTTGCCTCACTCTGACCACACTCACCATGACATAAACACGAACCTCCCCCACTCTGACCACAGTGACTGTGACATAGCCAGGAACCTCCCTCAATCTGACGACACTCACTGTGACATAGCCAGGAACCTCCCTGAATCTGACGACACTCACTGTGACATAGCCAGGAACCTCCCTGAATCTGACGACACTCACTGTGACATAGCCAGGAACCTCCCTTAATCTGACGACACTCACGGTGACATAGCCAGGAACTTCCCTCATTGTGACCACACTCACTGTGACATTGCCTGGAACTTGCCTCACTCTGACCACACTCACCATGACATACACACGAACCTCCCCCTCTCTGACCACAGTGACTGTGACATAACCACGAACCTCCCTCAATCTGACGACACTGACTGTGACATAGCCAGGAACCTCCCTGAATCTGACGACACTCACTGTGACATTGCCAGGAACCTCCCTGAATCTGACGACACTCACTGTGACATAGCCAGGAACCTCCCTCAATCTGACGACACTCACTGTGACATAGCCAGGAACCTCCCTGAATCTGACGACACTCACTGTGACATAGCCAGGAACCTCCCTCAATCTGACGACACTCACTGTGACATAGCCAGGAACCTCCCTCAATCTGACGACACTCACTGTGACATAGCCAGGAACCTCCCTGAATCTGACGACACTCACTGTGACATAGCCAAGAACCTCCCTGAATCTGACGACACTCACTGTGACATAGCCAGGAACCTCCCTGAATCTGACGACACTCACTGTGACATAGCCAGGAACTTCCCTCATTGTGACCACATTCACTGTGACATTGCCAGGAACTTGCCGCACTCTGACCACACTCACCATGACAGACACACGAACCTCCACCTCTCTGACCACAGTGACTGTGACATAACCAGGAACCTCCCTCAATCTCACCTCACTTACTGTGACATAGCCAGGAACCTCCCTGAATCTGACGACACTCACTGTGACATAGCCAGGAACCTCCCTGAATCTGACGACACTCACTGTGACATAGCCAGGAACCTCCCTCAATCTGACGACACTCACTGTGACATAGCCAGGAACCTCCCTGAATCTGACGACACTCACTGTGACTTAGCCAGGAACCTCACTGAATCTGACGACATTCACTGTGACATAGCCAGGAACCTCCCTGAATCTGCCCACACTCACTGTGACATAGCCAGGAACCTCCCTGAATCTGACGACACTCACTGTGACATAGCCAGGAACCTCCCTGAATCTGCCCACACTCACTGTGACATAGCCAGGAACCTCCCTGAATCTGACGACACTCACTGTGACATAGCCAGGAACCTCCCTGAATCTGACGACACTCACTGTGACATAGCCAAGAACCTCCCTGAATCTGACGACACTCACTGTGACATAGCCAGGAACCTCCCTGAATCTGACGACACTCACTGTGACATAGCCAGGAACTTCCCTCATTGTGACCACATTCACTGTGACATTGCCAGGAACTTGCCGCACTCTGACCACACTCACCATGACATACACACGAACCTCCCCCTCTCTGACCACAGTGACTGTGGCATAACCACGAACCTCCCTCAATCTGACGACACTCACTGTGACATAACCACGGACCTCCCTCAATCTGACGACACTCACTGTGACATAGCCAGGAACCTCCCTGAATCTGACGACACTCACTGTGACATAGCCAGGAACCTCCCTGAATCTGACGACACTCACTGTGACATAGCCAGGAACTTCCCTCATTGTGACCACACTCACTGCGATATAACCAAGATCTTTCCTCACTCTGACCACACTCACCATGACACAAACACGAACCTCCCCCTCTCTGACCACAGTGACTGTGGCATAACCACGAACCTCCCTCAATCTGACGACACTCACTGTGACATAGCCAGGAACCTCCCTCAATCTGGCGACACTCACTGTGACTTAGCCAGGAACCTCCCTGAATCTGACGACACTCACTGTGACATAGCCAGGAACCTCCCTCAATCTGACGACACTCACTGTGACATAGCCAGGAACCTCCCTCAATCTGACGACACTCACTGTGACATAGCCAGGAACCTCCCTGAATCTGACGACACTCACTGTGACATAGCCAGGAACCTCCCTGAATCTGACGACACTCACTGTGACTTAGCCAGGAACCTCCCTGAATCTGACGACACTCACTGTGACATAGCCAGGAACTTCCCTCATTGTGACCACACTCACTGCGATATAACCAAGATCTTTCCTCACTCTGACCACACTCACCATGACATACACACGAACCTCCCCCTCTCTGACCACAGTGACTGTGGCATAACCACGAACCTCCCTCAATCTGACGACACTCACTGTGACATAGCCAGGAACCTCCCTCAATCTGGCGACACTCACTGTGACATAGCCAGGAATCTCCCTCAATCTGACGACACTCACTGTGACATAGCCAGGAACCTCCCTGAATCTGACGACACTCACTGTGACATAGCCAGGAACCTCCCTGAATCTGACGACACTCACTGTGACATAGCCAGGAACCTCCCTGAATCTGACGACACTCACTGTGACATAGCCAGGAACCTCCCTCAATCTGACGACACTCACTGTGACATAACCAGGAACCTCCCTCAATCTGACGACACTCACTGTGACATAGCCAGGAACCTCCCTGAATCTGACGACACTCACTGTGACATAGCCAGGAACCTCCCTCAATCTGACGACACTCACTGTGACATAACCAGGAACCTCCCTCAATCTGGCGACACTCACTGTGACTTAGCCAGGAACCTCCCTGAATCTGACGACACTCACTGTGACATAGCCAGGAACCTCCCTCAATCTGACGACACTCACTGTGACATAGCCAGGAACCTCCCTCAATCTGACGACACTCACTGTGACATAGCCAGGAACCTCCCTCAATCTGACGACACTCACTGTGACATAGCCAGGAACCTCCCTGAATCTGACGACACTCACTGTGACATAGCCAGGAACCTCCCTGAATCTGCCCACACTCACTGTGACATAACCAGGAACCTCCCTGAATCTGACGACACTCACTGTGACATAACCACGAACCTCCCTGAATCTGACGACACTCACTGTGACATAGCCAGGAACCTCCCTCAATCTGACGACACTCACTGTGACATAACCACGAACCTCCCTCAATCTGACGACACTCACTGTGACATAACCACGAACCTCCCTCAATCTGACGACACTCACTGTGACATAGCCAGGAACCTCCCTGAATCTGACGACACTCACTGTGACATAGCCAGGAACCTCCCTGAATCTGACGACATTCACTGTGACATAGCCAGGAACCTCCCTGAATCTGACGACACTCACTGTGACATAGCCAGGAACCTCCCTGAATCTGACGACACTCACTGTGACATAGCCAGGAACCTCCCTGAATCTGACGACACTCACTGTGACATAGCCAGGAACCTCCCTGAATCTGACGACACTCACTGTGACATAGCCAGGAACCTCCCTGAATCTGACGACACTCACTGTGACATAGCCAGGAACTTCCCTCATTGTGACCACATTCACTGTGACATTGCCAGGAACTTGCCGCACTCTGACCACACTCACCATGACATACACACGAACCTCCCCCTCTCTGACCACAGTGACTGTGGCATAACCACGAACCTCCCTCAATCTGACGACACTCACTGTGACATAACCACGGACCTCCCTCAATCTGACGACACTCACTGTGACATAGCCAGGAACCTCCCTGAATCTGACGACACTCACTGTGACATAGCCAGGAACCTCCCTGAATCTGACGACACTCACTGTGACATAGCCAGGAACTTCCCTCATTGTGACCACACTCACTGCGATATAACCAAGATCTTTCCTCACTCTGACCACACTCACCATGACACAAACACGAACCTCCCCCTCTCTGACCACAGTGACTGTGGCATAACCACGAACCTCCCTCAATCTGACGACACTCACTGTGACATAGCCAGGAACCTCCCTCAATCTGGCGACACTCACTGTGACTTAGCCAGGAACCTCCCTGAATCTGACGACACTCACTGTGACATAGCCAGGAACCTCCCTCAATCTGACGACACTCACTGTGACATAGCCAGGAACCTCCCTCAATCTGACGACACTCACTGTGACATAGCCAGGAACCTCCCTCAATCTGACGACACTCACTGTGACATAGCCAGGAACCTCCCTGAATCTGACGACACTCACTGTGACTTAGCCAGGAACCTCCCTGAATCTGACGACACTCACTGTGACATAGCCAGGAACTTCCCTCATTGTGACCACACTCACTGCGATATAACCAAGATCTTTCCTCACTCTGACCACACTCACCATGACATACACACGAACCTCCCCCTCTCTGACCACAGTGACTGTGGCATAACCACGAACCTCCCTCAATCTGACGACACTCACTGTGACATAGCCAGGAACCTCCCTTAATCTGACGACACTCACTGTGACATAGCCAGGAATCTCCCTCAATCTGACGACACTCACTGTGACATAGCCAGGAACCTCCCTGAATCTGACGACACTCACTGTGACATAGCCAGGAACCTCCCTGAATCTGACGACACTCACTGTGACATAGCCAGGAACCTCCCTGAATCTGACGACACTCACTGTGACATAGCCAGGAACCTCCCTCAATCTGACGACACTCACTGTGACATAACCAGGAACCTCCCTCAATCTGGCGACACTCACTGTGACTTAGCCAGGAACCTCCCTGAATCTGACGACACTCACTGTGACATAGCCAGGAACCTCCCTCAATCTGACGACACTCACTGTGACATAGCCAGGAACCTCCCTCAATCTGACGACACTCACTGTGACATAGCCAGGAACCTCCCTGAATCTGACGACACTCACTGTGACATAGCCAGGAACCTCCCTGAATCTGACGACACTCACTGTGACATAGCCAGGAACTTCCCTCATTGTGACCACATTCACTGTGACATTGCCAGGAACTTGCCGCACTCTGACCACACTCACCATGACATACACACGAACCTCCCCCTCTCTGACCACAGTGACTGTGGCATAACCACGAACCTCCCTCAATCTGACGACACTCACTGTGACATAACCACGGACCTCCCTCAATCTGACGACACTCACTGTGACATAGCCAGGAACCTCCCTCAATCTGACGACACTCACTGTGACATAGCCAGGAACCTCCCTCAATCTGACGACACTCACTGTGACATAGCCAGGAACTTCCCTCATTGTGACCACACTCACTGCGATATAACCAAGATCTTTCCTCACTCTGACCACACTCACCATGACACAAACACGAACCTCCCCCTCTCTGACCACAGTGACTGTGGCATAACCACGAACCTCCCTCAATCTGACGACACTCACTGTGACATAGCCAGGAACCTCCCTCAATCTGGCGACACTCACTGTGACTTAGCCAGGAACCTCCCTGAATCTGACGACACTCACTGTGACATAGCCAGGAACCTCCCTCAATCTGACGACACTCACTGTGACATAGCCAGGAACCTCCCTCAATCTGACGACACTCACTGTGACATAGCCAGGAACCTCCCTCAATCTGACGACACTCACTGTGACATAGCCAGGAACCTCCCTGAATCTGACGACACTCACTGTGACTTAGCCAGGAACCTCCCTGAATCTGACGACACTCACTGTGACATAGCCAGGAACTTCCCTCATTGTGACCACACTCACTGCGA
Organism: Arenicola marina; assembly: GCA_964019135.1. Lineage (NCBI taxonomy): Eukaryota > Metazoa > Annelida > Polychaeta > Arenicolidae > Arenicola > Arenicola marina. The sequence goes on from OZ025250.1 coordinate 620,165, forward strand.
TATAACCAAGATCTTTCCTCACTCTGACCACACTCACCATGACATACACACGAACCTCCCCCTCTCTGACCACAGTGACTGTGGCATAACCACGAACCTCCCTCAATCTGACGACACTCACTGTGACATAGCCAGGAACCTCCCTCAATCTGACGACACTCACTGTGACATAGCCAGGAATCTCCCTCAATCTGACGACACTCACTGTGACATAGCCAGGAACCTCCCTGAATCTGACGACACTCACTGTGACATAGCCAGGAACCTCCCTGAATCTGACGACACTCACTGTGACATAGCCAGGAACCTCCCTGAATCTGACGACACTCACTGTGACATAGCCAGGAACCTCCCTGAATCTGACGACACTCACTGTGACATAGCCAGGAACTTCCCTCATTGTGACCACATTCACTGTGACATTGCCAGGAACTTGCCGCACTCTGACCACACTCACCATGACATACACACGAACCTCCCCCTCTCTGACCACAGTGACTGTGGCATAACCACGAACCTCCCTCAATCTGACGACACTCACTGTGACATAGCCAGGAACCTCCCTCAATCTGGCGACACTCACTGTGACTTAGCCAGGAACCTCCCTGAATCTGACGACACTCACTGTGACATAGCCAGGAACCTCCCTCAATCTGACGACACTCACTGTGACATAGCCAGGAACCTCCCTCAATCTGACGACACTCACTGTGACATAGCCAGGAACCTCCCTCAATCTGACGACACTCACTGTGACATAGCCAGGAACCTCCCTGAATCTGACGACACTCACTGTGACTTAGCCAGGAACCTCCCTGAATCTGACGACACTCACTGTGACATAGCCAGGAACTTCCCTCATTGTGACCACACTCACTGCGATATAACCAAGATCTTTCCTCACTCTGACCACACTCACCATGACATACACACGAACCTCCCCCTCTCTGACCACAGTGACTGTGGCATAACCACGAACCTCCCTCAATCTGACGACACTCACTGTGACATAGCCAGGAACCTCCCTCAATCTGACGACACTCACTGTGACATAGCCAGGAATCTCCCTCAATCTGACGACACTCACTGTGACATAGCCAGGAACCTCCCTGAATCTGACGACACTCACTGTGACATAGCCAGGAACCTCCCTGAATCTGACGACACTCACTGTGACATAGCCAGGAACCTCCCTGAATCTGACGACACTCACTGTGACATAGCCAGGAACCTCCCTCAATCTGACGACACTCACTGTGACATAACCAGGAACCTCCCTCAATCTGGCGACACTCACTGTGACTTAGCCAGGAACCTCCCTGAATCTGACGACACTCACTGTGACATAGCCAGGAACCTCCCTCAATCTGACGACACTCACTGTGACATAGCCAGGAACCTCCCTCAATCTGACGACACTCACTGTGACATAGCCAGGAACCTCCCTGAATCTGACGACACTCACTGTGACATAGCCAGGAACCTCCCTGAATCTGACGACACTCACTGTGACATAGCCAGGAACTTCCCTCATTGTGACCACATTCACTGTGACATTGCCAGGAACTTGCCGCACTCTGACCACACTCACCATGACATACACACGAACCTCCCCCTCTCTGACCACAGTGACTGTGGCATAACCACGAACCTCCCTCAATCTGACGACACTCACTGTGACATAACCACGGACCTCCCTCAATCTGACGACACTCACTGTGACATAGCCAGGAACCTCCCTCAATCTGACGACACTCACTGTGACATAGCCAGGAACCTCCCTCAATCTGACGACACTCACTGTGACATAGCCAGGAACTTCCCTCATTGTGACCACACTCACTGCGATATAACCAAGATCTTTCCTCACTCTGACCACACTCACCATGACACAAACACGAACCTCCCCCTCTCTGACCACAGTGACTGTGGCATAACCACGAACCTCCCTCAATCTGACGACACTCACTGTGACATAGCCAGGAACCTCCCTCAATCTGGCGACACTCACTGTGACTTAGCCAGGAACCTCCCTGAATCTGACGACACTCACTGTGACATAGCCAGGAACCTCCCTCAATCTGACGACACTCACTGTGACATAGCCAGGAACCTCCCTCAATCTGACGACACTCACTGTGACATAGCCAGGAACCTCCCTCAATCTGACGACACTCACTGTGACATAGCCAGGAACCTCCCTGAATCTGACGACACTCACTGTGACTTAGCCAGGAACCTCCCTGAATCTGACGACACTCACTGTGACATAGCCAGGAACTTCCCTCATTGTGACCACACTCACTGCGATATAACCAAGATCTTTCCTCACTCTGACCACACTCACCATGACATACACACGAACCTCCCCCTCTCTGACCACAGTGACTGTGGCATAACCACGAACCTCCCTCAATCTGACGACACTCACTGTGACATAGCCAGGAACCTCCCTCAATCTGACGACACTCACTGTGACATAGCCAGGAATCTCCCTCAATCTGACGACACTCACTGTGACATAGCCAGGAACCTCCCTGAATCTGACGACACTCACTGTGACATAGCCAGGAACCTCCCTGAATCTGACGACACTCACTGTGACATAGCCAGGAACCTCCCTGAATCTGACGACACTCACTGTGACATAGCCAGGAACCTCCCTGAATCTGACGACACTCACTGTGACATAGCCAGGAACTTCCCTCATTGTGACCACATTCACTGTGACATTGCCAGGAACTTGCCGCACTCTGACCACACTCACCATGACATACACACGAACCTCCCCCTCTCTGACCACAGTGACTGTGGCATAACCACGAACCTCCCTCAATCTGACGACACTCACTGTGACATAACCACGGACCTCCCTCAATCTGACGACACTCACTGTGACATAGCCAGGAACCTCCCTGAATCTGACGACACTCACTGTGACATAGCCAGGAACCTCCCTGAATCTGACGACACTCACTGTGACATAGCCAGGAACTTCCCTCATTGTGACCACACTCACTGCGATATAACCAAGATCTTTCCTCACTCTGACCACACTCACCATGACACAAACACGAACCTCCCCCTCTCTGACCACAGTGACTGTGGCATAACCACGAACCTCCCTCAATCTGACGACACTCACTGTGACATAGCCAGGAACCTCCCTCAATCTGGCGACACTCACTGTGACTTAGCCAGGAACCTCCCTGAATCTGACGACACTCACTGTGACATAGCCAGGAACCTCCCTCAATCTGACGACACTCACTGTGACATAGCCAGGAACCTCCCTCAATCTGACGACACTCACTGTGACATAGCCAGGAACCTCCCTCAATCTGACGACACTCACTGTGACATAGCCAGGAACCTCCCTGAATCTGACGACACTCACTGTGACTTAGCCAGGAACCTCCCTGAATCTGACGACACTCACTGTGACATAGCCAGGAACTTCCCTCATTGTGACCACACTCACTGCGATATAACCAAGATCTTTCCTCACTCTGACCACACTCACCATGACATACACACGAACCTCCCCCTCTCTGACCACAGTGACTGTGGCATAACCACGAACCTCCCTCAATCTGACGACACTCACTGTGACATAGCCAGGAACCTCCCTCAATCTGACGACACTCACTGTGACATAGCCAGGAATCTCCCTCAATCTGACGACACTCACTGTGACATAGCCAGGAACCTCCCTGAATCTGACGACACTCACTGTGACATAGCCAGGAACCTCCCTGAATCTGACGACACTCACTGTGACATAGCCAGGAACCTCCCTGAATCTGACGACACTCACTGTGACATAGCCAGGAACCTCCCTCAATCTGACGACACTCACTGTGACATAACCAGGAACCTCCCTCAATCTGACGACACTCACTGTGACATAGCCAGGAACCTCCCTGAATCTGACGACACTCACTGTGACATAGCCAGGAACCTCCCTCAATCTGACGACACTCACTGTGACATAACCAGGAACCTCCCTCAATCTGGCGACACTCACTGTGACTTAGCCAGGAACCTCCCTGAATCTGACGACACTCACTGTGACATAGCCAGGAACCTCCCTCAATCTGACGACACTCACTGTGACATAGCCAGGAACCTCCCTCAATCTGACGACACTCACTGTGACATAGCCAGGAACCTCCCTCAATCTGACGACACTCACTGTGACATAGCCAGGAACCTCCCTGAATCTGACGACACTCACTGTGACATAGCCAGGAACCTCCCTGAATCTGCCCACACTCACTGTGACATAACCAGGAACCTCCCTGAATCTGACGACACTCACTGTGACATAACCACGAACCTCCCTGAATCTGACGACACTCACTGTGACATAGCCAGGAACCTCCCTCAATCTGACGACACTCACTGTGACATAACCACGAACCTCCCTCAATCTGACGACACTCACTGTGACATAACCACGAACCTCCCTCAATCTGACGACACTCACTGTGACATAGCCAGGAACCTCCCTGAATCTGACGACACTCACTGTGACATAGCCAGGAACCTCCCTCAATCTGACGACATTCACTGTGACATAGCCAGGAACCTCCCTGAATCTGACGACACTCACTGTGACATAGCCAGGAACCTCCCTGAATCTGACGACACTCACTGTGACATAGCCAGGAACCTCCCTGAATCTGACGACACTCACTGTGACATAGCCAGGAACCTCCCTCAATCTGACGACACTCACTGTGACATAGCCAGGAACCTCCCTGAATCTGACGACATTCACTGTGACATAGCCAGGAACCTCCCTGAATCTGACGACACTCACTGTGACATAGCCAGGAACCTCCCTGAATCTGACGACACTCACTGTGACATAGCCAGGAACCTCCCTCAATCTGACGACACTCACTGTGACATAACCACGAACCTCCCTGAATCTGACGACATTCACTGTGACATAGCCAGGAACCTCCCTGAATCTGACGACACTCACTGTGACATAGCCAGGAACCTCCCTGAATCTGACGACACTCACTGTGACATAGCCAGGAACCTCCCTGAATCTGACGACACTCACTGTGACATAGCCAGGAACCTCCCTGAATCTGACGACACTCACTGTGACATAGCCAGGAACCTCCCTGAATCTGACGACACTCACTGTGACATAGCCAGGAACTTGCCTCACTCTGACCACACTCACCATGACATACACACGAACCTCCCCCTCTCTGACCACAGTGACTGTGACATAACCACGAACCTCCCTCAATCTGACGACACTCACTGTGACATAGCCAGGAACCTCCCTCAATCTGACGACACTCACTGTGACATAGCCAGGAACCTCCCTCAATCTGACGACACTCACTGTGACATAGCCAGAAGCCTCCCTGAATCTGACGACACTCACTGTGACATAGCCAGGAACCTCCCTGAATCTGACGACACTCACTGTGACATAGCCAGGAACCTCCCTCAATCTGACGACACTCACTGTGACATAGCCAGGAACCTCCCTCAATCTGACGACACTCACTGTGACATAGCCAGGAACCTCCCTGAATCTGACGACACTCACTGTGACATAACCACGAACCTCCCTGAATCTGACGACATTCACTGTGACATAGCCAGGAACCTCCCTGAATCTGACGACACTCACTGTGACATAGCCAGGAACCTCCCTGAATCTGACGACACTCACTGTGACATAGCCAGGAACCTCCCTGAATCTGACGACACTCACTGTGACATAGCCAGGAACCTCCCTGAATCTGACGACACTCACTGTGACATAGCCAGGAACCTCCCTGAATCTGACGACACTCACTGTGACATAGCCAGGAACTTGCCTCACTCTGACCACACTCACCATGACATACACACGAACCTCCCCCTCTCTGACCACAGTGACTGTGACATAACCACGAACCTCCCTCAATCTGACGACACTCACTGTGACATAGCCAGGAACCTCCCTCAATCTGACGACACTCACTGTGACATAGCCAGGAACCTCCCTCAATCTGACGACACTCACTGTGACATAGCCAGGAACCTCCTTCAATCTGACGACACTCACTGTGACATAGTCAGGAACCTCCCTGAATCTGACGACACTCACTGTGACATAGCCAGGAACCTCCCTCAATCTGACGACACTCACTGTGACATAGCCAGGAACCTCCCTCAATCTGACGACACTCACTGTGACATAGCCAGGAACCTCCCTGAATCTGACGACACTCACTGTGACATAGCCAGGAACCTACCTGAATCTGACGACACTCACTGTGACATAGCCAGGAACCTCCCTCAATCTGACGACACTCACTGTGACATAGCCAGGAACCTCCCTCAATCTGACGACACTCACTGTGACATAGCCAGGAACCTCCCTCAATCTGACGACACTCACTGTGACATAGCCAGGAACCTCCCTGAATCTGACGACACTCACTGTGACATAGCCAGGAACCTCCCTCAATCTGACGACACTCACTGTGACATAGCCAGGAACCTCCCTGAATCTGACGACACTCACTGTGACATAGCCAGGAACCTCCCTGAATCTGACGACACTCACTGTGACATAGCCAGGAACCTCCCTCAATCTGACGACACTCACTGTGACATAGCCAGGAACCTCCCTGAATCTGACGACACTCACTGTGACATAGCCAGGAACCTCCCTCAATCTGACGACACTCACTGTGACATAGCCAGGAACCTCCCTCAATCTGACGACACTCACTGTGACATAGCCAGGAACCTCCCTCAATCTGACGACACTCACTGTGACATAGCCAGGAACCTCCCTCAATCTGACGACACTCACTGTGACATAGCCAGGAACCTCCCTGAATCTGACGACACTCACTGTGACATAGCCAGGAACCTCCCTGAATCTGACGACACTCACTGTGACATAGCCAGGAACCTCCCTGAATCTGACGACACTCACTGTGACATAGCCAGGAACCTCCCTGAATCTGACGACACTCACTGTGACATAGCCAGGAACCTCCCTGAATCTGACGACACTCACTGTGACATAGCCAGGAACTTCCCTCATTGTGACCACACTCACTGTGACATTGCCTGGAACTTGCCTCACTCTGACCACACTCACCATGACATAAACACGAACCTCCCCCTCTCTGACCACAGTGACTGTGGCATAACCACGAACCTCCCTGAATGTGACCTCACTTACTGTGTCATAGCCACGAACCTCCCTCAATCTGACGACACTCACTGTGACATAGCCAGGAACCTCCCTCAATCTGACGACACTCACTGTGACATAGCCAGGAACCTCCCTGAATCTGACGACACTCACTGTGACATAGCCAGGAACTTCCCTCATTGTGACCACACTCACTGTGATATAGCCAGGAACCTCCCTGAATCTGACGGCACTCACTGTGACATAGCCAGAGACCTCCCTGAATCTGACCTCACTCACCGCAAATAACCACGAACTTGCCTCACTCTGCCCACACTCACTGTGACATAGCCAGGAACCTCCCTGAATCTGACGACACTCACTGGGACATAGCCAGGAACCTCCCTGAATCTGACGACACTCACTGTGACATAGCCAGGAACCTCCCTGAATCTGACGAAACACACTGTGACATAGCCAGGAACCTCCCTGAATCTGCCCACACTCACTGTGACATAGCCAGGAACCTCCCTCAATCTGACGACACTCACTGTGACATAGCCAGGAACCTCCCTCAATCTGACGACACTCACTGTGACATAGCCAGGAACCTCCCTGAATCTGACGACACTCACTGTGACATAGCCAGGAACTTCCCTCATTGTGACCACACTCACTGTGACATAGCCAGGAACCTCCCTGAATCTGACGACACTCACTGTGACATAGCCAGGAACTTCCCTCATTTTGACCACACTCACTGTGACATAGCCAGGAACCTCCCTGACTCTGACGACACTCACTGTGACATAGCCAGGAACCTCCCTCAATCTGACGACACTCACTGTGACATTGCCAGGAACCTCCCTCAATCTGACGACACTCACTGTGACATAGCCAGAAACTTCCCTCATTGTGACCACACTCACTGTGACATTGCCAGGAACTTGCCTCACTCTGACCACACTCACCATGACATACACACGAACCTCCCCCTATCTGACCTCAGTGACTGTGACATAACCACGAACCTCCCTCAATCTGACGACACTCACTGTGACATAGCCAGAAACCTCCCTGAATCTGACGACACTCACTGTGACATAGCCAGGAACCTCCCTGAATCTGACGACACTCACTGTGACATAGCCAGGAACCTCCCTCAATCTGACGACACTCACTGTGACATAGCCAGGAACCTCCCTGAATCTGACGACACTCACTGTGACATAGCCAGGAACCTCCCTGAATCTGACGACACTCACTGTGACATAGCCAGGAACCTCCCTGAATCTGACGACACTCACTGTGACATAGCCAGGAACCTCCCTGAATCTGACGACACTCACTGTGACATAGCCAGGAACCTCCCTGAATCTGACGACACTCACTGTGACATAGCCAGGAACCTCCCTGAATCTGACGACACTCACTGTGACATAGCCAGGAACTTCCCTCATTGTGACCACACTCACTGTGACATTGCCTGGAACTTGCCTCACTCTGACCACACTCACCATGACATAAACACGAACCTCCCCCTCTCTGACCACAGTGACTGTGGCATAACCACGAACCTCCCTGAATGTGACCTCACTTACTGTGTCATAGCCACGAACCTCCCTCAATCTGACGACACTCACTGTGACATAGCCAGGAACCTCCCTCAATCTGACGACACTCACTGTGACATAGCCAGGAACCTCCCTGAATCTGACGACACTCACTGTGACATAGCCAGGAACTTCCCTCATTGTGACCACACTCACTGTGATATAGCCAGGAACCTCCCTGAATCTGACGGCACTCACTGTGACATAGCCAGAGACCTCCCTGAATCTGACCTCACTCACCGCAAATAACCACGAACTTGCCTCACTCTGCCCACACTCACTGTGACATAGCCAGGAACCTCCCTGAATCTGACGACACTCACTGGGACATAGCCAGGAACCTCCCTGAATCTGACGACACTCACTGTGACATAGCCAGGAACCTCCCTGAATCTGACGAAACACACTGTGACATAGCCAGGAACCTCCCTGAATCTGCCCACACTCACTGTGACATAGCCAGGAACCTCCCTCAATCTGACGACACTCACTGTGACATAGCCAGGAACCTCCCTCAATCTGACGACACTCACTGTGACATAGCCAGGAACCTCCCTGAATCTGACGACACTCACTGTGACATAGCCAGGAACTTCCCTCATTGTGACCACACTCACTGTGACATAGCCAGGAACCTCCCTGAATCTGACGACACTCACTGTGACATAGCCAGGAACTTCCCTCATTTTGACCACACTCACTGTGACATAGCCAGGAACCTCCCTGACTCTGACGACACTCACTGTGACATAGCCAGGAACCTCCCTCAATCTGACGACACTCACTGTGACATTGCCAGGAACCTCCCTCAATCTGACGACACTCACTGTGACATAGCCAGAAACTTCCCTCATTGTGACCACACTCACTGTGACATTGCCAGGAACTTGCCTCACTCTGACCACACTCACCATGACATACACACGAACCTCCCCCTATCTGACCTCAGTGACTGTGACATAACCACGAACCTCCCTCAATCTGACGACACTCACTGTGACATAGCCAGAAACCTCCCTGAATCTGACGACACTCACTGTGACATAGCCAGGAACCTCCCTGAATCTGACGACATTCACTGTGACATAGCCAGGAACCTCCCTGAATCTGACGACACTCACTGTGACATAGCCAGGAACCTCCCTGAATCTGACGACACTCACTGTGACATAGCCAGACACCTCACTGAATCTGACGACACTCACTGTGACATAGCCAGGAACCTCCCTCAATCTGACGACACTCACTGTGACATAGCTAGGAACCTCCCTGAATCTGACGACACTCACTGTGACATTGCCAGGAACCTCCCTGAATCTGACCTCACTCACCGCAACATAACCACGAACTTGCCTCACTCTGCCCGCACTCACTGTGACATAGCCAGGAACCTCCCTGAATCTGACGACATTCACTGTGACATAGCCAGGAACCTCCCTGAATCTGACCACACTCACTGTGACATAGCCAGGAACCTCCCTGAATCTGCCCACACTCACTGTGACTTAGCCAGGAACCTCCCTGAATCTGACGACACTCACTGTGACAAAACCACGAACCTCCCTCAATCTGACGACACTCACTGTGACATAGCCAGGAACCTCCCTGAATCTGCCCACACTCACTGTGACATAGCCAGGAACCTCCCTGAATCTGACGACACTCACTGTGACATAGCCAGGGACCTCCCTGAATCTGCCCACACTCACTGTGACATAGCCAGGAACCTCCCTGAATCTGACGACACTCACTGTGACATAGCCAGGAACCTCCCTGAATCTGACGACACTCACTGTGACTTAGCCAGGAACCTCCCTGAATCTGACGACACTCACTGTGACATAGCCAGGAACCTCCCTGAATCTGCCCACACTCACTTTGACATAGCCAGGAACCTCCCTGAATCTGGCGACACTCACTGTGACATAGCCAGGAACCTCCCTGATTCTGACCACGCTCACTGTGACATAGCCAGGAACCTCCCTGAATCTGCCCACACTCACTGTGACATAGCCAGGAACCTCCCTGAATCTGACGACACCCACTGTGACAAAACCACGAACCTCCCTCAATCTGACGACACTCACTGTGACATAGCCAGGAACCTCCCTGAATCTGCCCACACTCACTGTGACATAGCCAGGAACCTCCCTGAATCTGCCCACACTCACTGTGACATAGCCAGGAACTTCCCTGAATCTGCCCACACTCACTGTGACATAGCCAGGAACCTCCCTGAATCTGACGACACTCACTGTGACATAGCCAGGAACCTCCCTGAATCTGCTCACACTCACTGTGACATAGCCAGGAACCTCCCTGAATCTGACGACACTCACTGTGACATAGCCAGGAACCTCCCTGAATCTGACGACACTCACTGTGACATAACCACGAACCTCCCTCAATCTGACGACACTCACTGTGACATAGCCAGGAACCTCCCTGAATCTGACGACACTCACTGTGACATAGCCAGGAACCTCCCTCAATCTGCCCACACTCACTGTGACATAGCCAGGAACCTCCCTGAATCTGACGACACTCACTGTGACATAGCCAGGAACCTCCCTGAATCTGACGACACTCACTGTGACATAGCCAGGAACCTCCCTGAATCCGACGACACTCACTGTGACATAGCCAGGAACCTCCCTGAATCTGACGACACTCACTGTGACATAGCCAGGAACCTCCCTCAATCTAACCTCACTCGCTGTGACATAACCACAAACCTCCCTCAAACTGACCTCACTCGCTGTGATATAACCAAGAACGTCCCTCACTGTGACCACATTCACCCTGACATAACCACGAACTTCCCGCACTCTGACCACTCTCAGTGTGACATCAGGGTAAAATGGGACAGCCTGGTACACTGGGACAGTATGGTACACTGGGACAGCCTGGTACGATGAAACAGCTTAGCACAATGGGACAGCCTGGTACAATGGGACAGTATGGTACACTGGGACAGCCTGGTACAATGAAACAGCTTAGCACAATGGGACAGCATGGTACACTGGGACAGCCGGGTACAATGGGACAGCCTGGTACAATGGGACAGCCTAGTACAATAGGACCGCCTCGTACAGTGGGACAGCCTGGTACAATGCGACAGCCTGGTTCAATAGGACAGCCTGATACAATGGGACAGCCTGGTACAATGGGACAGCCTGGTACAATGGGACAGTCTGGTACAATGGGACAGCCTGGTACAATGGGACAGCCTGGTACAAAGGGACAGCCGGGTAAAATGGGACAGCCTGGTACAATGGGACAGCCTGGTACAATGGGACAGCCTGGTAAACTGGGACAGCCTAGTACAATGGCACGGCCTGGTACAATGGGACAGCCTGGTACAATGGGACAGCCTGGTACAATGGGACAGCCTGGCACAATGGGACAGCCTTGTTCAATGGGACAGCCTGGTACATTGGGACAGCTTGGTACAATCAGACAGCATGGTACAATGGGACAGCCTGGTACAATGGGACAGCATGGTACAATGGGACAGCCTGGTTCAATGGGACAGCCTGGTACAATAGGACAACATGGTACAATGGGACAGCCTGGTACAATATGACAGCCTGGTACAATGGGACAGCCTGGTTCAATGGGACAGTCTGGTACAATGGGACAGCCTGGTACAATGGGACAGTCTGGTACAATGGGACAGCCTGGTACATTGGGACAGCCTGGTACAATGGGACAGCATGGTACAATGGGACAGCCTGGTACAATGGGACAGCATGGTACAATGGGACAGCCTGGTTCAATGGGACAGCCTGGTACAATAGGACAGCATCGTACAATGGGACAGCCTGGTACAATAGGACAGCATGGTACAATGGGACAGCCTGGCACAATGGGACAGTCTGGTACATTGGGACAGCCTGGTACAATAGGACAGCATGGTACAATGGGACAGCCTGGTACAATGGGACAGTCTGGTACATTGGGACAGCCTGGTACAATAGGACAGCATGGTACAATGGGACAGCCTGGTACAATGGGACAGCATGGTACAATGGGACAGCCTGGTACAATGGGACAGCCTGGTACAATGGGACAGCCTGGTGCAATGGGACAGCCTGGTACAATGGGGCAGTCTGGTACAATGGGACAGCCTGGTACAATAGGACAGCATGGTACAATGGGACAGCCTGGTACAATGGGACAGCCTGGTGCAATGGGACAGCCTGGTACAATAGGACAGCATGGTACAATGGCACAGCATGGTACAATGGGACAGCATGGTACAATGGGACAGCATGGTACAATGGGACAGCCTGGTACAATGGGACAGCCTGGTTCAATGGGACAGCCTGGTACAACAGGACAGCATGGTACAATGGGACAGCCTGGTACAATGGGACAGCCTGGTACAATGGGACAGCCTGGTACAGTGGGACAGGGTGGTAAAATGGGACAGCAGGGTACAATGGGACAGCCTGGTACAATGGGACAGCCTGGTACAATAGGACAGCATGGTACAATGGGACAGCATGGTACACTGGGACAGCATGGTACAATGGGACAGCCTGGTACAATGGGACAGCATGGTACAATGTGACAGCCTGGTACAATGGGACAGTCTGGTACAATGGGACAGCCTGGTACAATGGGACAGCCTGGTACAATATGACAGCCTGGTACAATGGGACAGCCTGGTTCAATGGGACAGCCTGGTACAATAGGACAGCAGGGTACAATAGGACAGCCTGGTACAATGGGACAGCCTGGTTCAATGGGACAGCCTGGTACAATGGGACAGCATGGTACAATGGGACAGCCTGGTACAATGGGACAGCATCGTACAATGGGACAGCCTGGTACAATGGGACAGCATCGTACAACGGGACAGCCTGGTACAATGGGACAGCCTGGCACAATGGGACAGCCTGGTACAATAGGACAGTATGGTACAATGGGACAGCCTGGTACAATGGGACAGCATCGTACAATGGGACAGCCTGGTACAATGGGGCAGTCTGGTACAATGGGACAGCCTGGTACAAAAAGACAGCATGGTACAATGGGACAGCCTGGTACAATGGGACAGCCTGGTGCAAAGGGACAGCCTGGTACAATAGGACAGCATGGTACAATGGCACAGCATGGTACAATGGGACAGCATGGTACAATGGGACAGCATGGTACAATGGGACAGCCTGGCACAATGGGACAGCCTGGTACAATGGGACAGCCTGGTTCAATGGGACAGCCTGGTACAACAGGACAGCATGGTACAATGGGACAGCCTGGTACAATGGGACGGCCTGGTACAATGGGACAGCCTGGTACAGTGGGACAGGCTGGTAAAATGGGACAGCAGGGTACAATGGGACAGCCTGGTACAATGGGACAGCCTGGTACAATAGGACAGCATGGTGCAATGGGACAGCATGGTACAATGGGACAGCATGGTACAATGGGACAGCCTGGTACAATGGGACAGCATGGTACAATGGGACAGCCTGGTACAATGGGACAGTCTGGTACAATGGGACAGCCTGGTACAATGGGACAGCCTGGTACAATATGACAGCCTGGTACAATGGGACAGCCTGGTTCAATGGGACAGCCTGGTACAATAAGACAGCAGGGTACAATAGGACAGCCTGGTACAATGGGACAGCCTGGTTCAATGGGACAGCCTGGTACAATAGGACAGCATGGTACAATGGTACAACCTGGTACAATGGGACAGCATCGTACAATGGGACAGCCTGGTACAATGGGACAGCATCGTACAATGGGACAGCCTGGTACAATGGGACAGCCTGGTACAATATGACAGCCTGGTACAATGGGACAGCCTGGTTCAATGGGACAGCCTGGTACAATATGACAGCCTGGTACAATGGGACAGCCTGGTTCAATGGGACAGCCTGGTACAATAGGACAGCAGGGTACAATAGGACAGCCTGGTACAATGGGACAGCCTGGTTCAATGGGACAGCCTGGTACAATAGGACAGCATGGTACAATGGGACAGCCTGGTACAATGGGACAGCCTGGTACAATGGGACAGCCTGGCACAATGGGACAGCCTGGTACAGTAGGACAGTATGGTACAATGGGACAGCCTGGTACAATGGGCAGCATCGTATAATGGGACAGCCTGGTACAATGGGGCAGTCTGGTACAATGGGACAGCCTGGTACAATAGGACAGCATGGTACAATGGGACAGCCTGGTACAATGGGACAGCCTGGTGCAAAGGGACAGCCTGGTACAATAGGACAGCATGGTACAATGGCACAGCATGGTACAATGGGGCAGTCTGGTACAATGGGACAGCCTGGTACAATAGGACAGCATGGTACAATGGGACAGCCTGGTACAATGGGACAGCATGGTACAATGGGACAGCCTGGTACAATGGGACAGCCTGGTTCAATGGGACAGCCTGGTACAACAGGACAGCATGGTTCAATGGGACAGCCTGGTACAATGGGACAGCCTGGTACAATGGGACAGCCTGGTACAGTGGGACAGGCTGGTAAAATGGGACAGCAGGGTACAATGGGACAGCCTGGTACAATGGGACAGCCTGGTACAATAGGACAGCATGGTACAATGGGACAGCATGGTACAATGGGACAGCATGGTACAATGGGACAGCCTGGTAGAATGGGACAGCATGGTACAATGGGACAGCCTGGTACAATGGGACAGTCTGGTACAATGGGACAGCCTGGTACAATGGGACAGCCTGGTACAATATGACAGCCTGGTACAATGGGACAGCCTGGTTCAATGGGACAGCCTGGTACAATAGGACAGCAGGGTACAATAGGTCAGCCTGGTACAATGGGACAGCCTGGTTCAATGGGACAGCCTGGTACAATAGGACAGCATGGTACAATGGGACAGCCTGGTACAATGGGACAGCATCGTACAATGGGACAGCCTTGTACAATGGGACAGCATCGTACAATGGGACAGCCTGGTACAATGGGACAGCCTGGCACAATGGGACAGCCTGGTACAATAGGACAGTATGGTACAATGGGACAGCCTGGTACAATGGGACAGCATCGTACAATGGGACAGCCTGGTACAATGGGACAGCATCGTACAATGGGACAGTCTGGTACATTGGGACAGCCTGGTACAATAGGGCAGCATGGTACAATGGGACAGCCTGGTACAATGGGACAGCATGGTACAATGGGACAGCATGGTACAATGGGACAGCCTGGTACAATGGGACAGCCTGGTGCAATGGGACAGCCTGGTACAACAGGACAGCATGGTACAATGGGACAGCCTGGTACAATGGGACAGCCTGGTACAATGGGACAGCCTGGTACAGTGGGACAGGCTAGTAAAATGGGACAGCATGGTACAATGGGACAGCCTGGTACAATGGGACAGCCTGGTACAATAGGACAGCATGGTACAATGGGACAGCATGGTACAATGGGACAGCATGGTACAATGGGACAGCCTGGTACAATGGGACAGCCTGGTACAATGGTACAGCCAGGTACAATGGCACAGCCTGGTTCAATGGGACAGCCTGGTACAATGGGACAGCCTGGTACAATAGGACAGCATGGTACATTGGGACAGCCTGGTACAATGGGACAGTCTGGTAGATTGGGACAGCCTGGTACAATGGGACAGCATGGTACAATGGGACAGCCTGGTACAATGGGACAGCATGGTACAATGGGACAGTCTGGTACAATAGGACAGCATGGTGCATTGGGACAGCCTGGTTCAATGGGACAGCATGGTACATTGGAACAGTCTGGTAAAATGGGGCAGCCTTGTACAATGGGACAGCCTGGTACAATGGGACAGCCTGGTACAATGGGACAGCCGGGTACAATGGAACAGCCTGGTACAATAGGACAGCATGGTACATTGGGACAGCCTGGTACAATGGGACAGCCTGGTACATTGGGACAGCCTGGCACAATGGGACAGCATGGTACAATGGGACAGCCTGGTACAATGGGACAGCCTGGTACATTGGGACAGCCTGGCACAATGGGACAGCATGGTACAATGGGACAGCCTGGTACAATGGGACAACATGGTACATTGGGACAGCATGGTACAATGGGACAGCATGGTACAATGGGACAGCCTGGTGCATTGGGACAGCCTGGTACAATGGGACAGCTTGGTACAATGCGACAGCCTGGTACAATGGGACAGCCTGGTACAACGAGATAACCATGGTACACCGGGACAGCCTGGTACAATGGGACAGCCTGGTACAATGGGACAGCATCGTACAATGGGACAGCCTGGTACAATTGTACAGCATGGTAGAATGAGATAGCCTTATACAATAGGACAGCATGGTACAATTTGACAGCATGGTTCCATGAGATAGCATGGGACAGCATGGTACAATGAGATAGCCTGGTACAATGGGACAGCCTGGTACAATGGGACATCCTGGTACAATAGGACAGCCTGGTTCAATGGGACAGCCTGGTACAACAGGACAGCATGGTACAATGGAACAGCCTGGTACAATGGGACAGCCTGGTACAATGGGACAGCCTGGTACAGTGGGACAGGCTGGTAAAATGGGACAGCATGGTAAAATGGGACAGCCTGGTACAATGGGACAGCCTGGTACAATAGGACAGCATGGTACAATGGGACAGCATGGTACAATGGGACAGCATGGTACAATGGGACAGCCTGGTACAATGGGACAGCCTGGTACAATGGGACAGCCAGGTACAATGGCACAGCCTGGTTCAATGGGACAGCCTGGTAGAATGGGACAGCCTGGTACAATAGGACAGCATGGTACATTGGGACAGCCTGGTACAATGGGACAGCATGGTACAATGGAACAGCCTGATACAATGGGACAGCTTGGTACAATGGGACAGCCTGGTACAATGGGACAGCCTGGTACAATGGGACAGCATGGTACAATGGGACAGCCTGGTACAATAGGACAGCATGGTACATTGGGACAGCCTGGTTCAATGGGACAGCATGGTACATTGGAACAGTCTGATACAATGGGGCAGCCTTGTACAATGGGACAGCCTGGTACAATGGGACAGCCTGGTACAATGGGACAGCCGGGTACAATGGAACAGCCTGGTACAATAGGACAGCATGGTACATTGGGACAGCCTGGTACAATGGGACAGCTTGGTACAATGCGACAGCCTGGTACAATGGGACAGCCTGGTACAACGAGATGACCATGGTACACCGGGACAGCCTGGTACAATGGGACAGCCTGGTACAATGGGACAGCATCGTACAATGGGACAGCCTGGTACAATTGTACAGCATGGTAGAATGAGATAGCTTTATACAATAGGACAGCATGGTACAATTTGACAGCATGGTTCCATGAGATAGCATGGGACAGCATGGTACAATGAGATAGCCTGGTACAATGGGACAGCCTGGTACAATGGGACAGCCTGGTACAATAGGACAGCATGGTACAATGGCACAGCATGGTACAATGGGACAGCCTGGTACAATGGGACAGCATGGTACAATGGGACAGCCTGGTACAATAGGACAGCATGGTGCATTGGGACAGCCTGGTTCAATGGGACAGCATGGTACATTGGAACTGTCTGGTACAATGGGGCAGCCTTGTACAATGGGACAGCCTGGTACAACAGGACAGCATGGTACAATGGGACAGCCTGGTACAATGGGACAGTCTGGTACAATATGACAGCCTGGTACAATGGGACAGCCTGGTACAATGGGACAGCCTGGTATAGTGGGACAGGCTGGTAAAATGGGACAGCATGGTACAATGGGACAGCCTGGTACAATGGGACAGCATGGTACAATGGGACAGCATGGTACAATGGGACAGTCTGGTATAGTGGGACAGGCTGGTAAAATGGGACAGCATGGTACAATGGGACACCCTGGTACAATGGGACAGCATGGTACAATGGGACAGCATGGTACAATGGGACAGCCTGGTACAATGGGACAGCCGGGTACAATGGGACAGCCTGGTACAATGGGAGAGCCGGGTAAAATGGAACAGCATGGTTCAATGGGACAGCATGGTGCATTGGAACTGTCTGGTACAATGGGACAGCCTGGTACAATGGGACAGCCTGGTACAATGGGACAGCCTGGTACAATGGGACAGCCGGGTACAATGGAACAGCCTGGTACAATAGGACAGCATGGTACATTGGGACAGCCTGGCACAATGGGACAGCATGGTACAATGGGACAGCCTGGTACAATGGGACAGCATGGTACAATGGGACAACCTGGTACAATGGGACAGCCTGGTACAATGGGACAGCCGGGTACAATGGAACAGCATGGTACAATAGGACAGCATGGTACATTGGGACAGCCTGGTACAATGGGACAGCCTGGTACATTGGGACAGCCTGGCACAATGGGACAGCATGGTACAATGGGACAGCATGGTACAATGGGACAGCCTGGTGCATTGGGACAGCCTGGTACAATAGGACAGCTTGGTACAATGGGACAGCATGGTACAATGGGACAGCATGGTACAATGGGACAGCATGGTACAATGGGACAGCATGGTACAATGGGACAGCCTGGTACAATGGGACAGCCTGGTACATTGGGACAGCCTGGTACATTGGGACAGCCTGGCACAATGGGACAGCATGGTACAATGGGACAGCATGGTACAATGGGACAGCCTGGTGCATTGGGACAGCATGGTACAATGGGACAGCTTGGTACAATGCGACAGCCTGGTACAATTGGACAGCCTGGTACAACGAGATAACCATGGTACACCGGGACAGCCTGGTACAATGGGACAGCCTGGTACAATGGGACAGCATCGTAGAATGGGACAGCCTGGTACAATTGTACAGCATGGTAGAATGAGATAGCCTTATACAATAGGACAGCATGGTACAATTTGACAGCATGGTTCCATGAGATAGCATGGGACAGCATGGTACAATGAGATAGCCTGGTACAATTTGACAGCATGGTACAATGGGACAGCCTGGTACAATGGGACAGCATGGTACAATGGGACAACATGGTACAACGGGGCAGCATGGTACAATGGGACAGCCTGGTACAATGGGACAGCATGGTACAATGGGACAACATGGTACAACGGGGCAGCATGGTACACTGGGACAGCATGGTACAATTTGACAGCATGGTACAATGGGACAGCATGGTTTAATGAGATAGCCTGGTACAATGGGACAGCTAGGTGCAATGGGACAACATGGTACAATGGGACAGCATGGTACAATTTGACAGCATGGTAGCCTGGTACAGTGGGACAGCATGGTACAATTTGACAGCATGGTACAATGGGACAGCCTGGTACAATGGGACAGCATGGTACAATGGGACAATATGGTACAATGGGACAGCATGGTACAATTTGACAGCATGGTAGCCTGGTACAATGGGACAGCGTTGTATGAAGGGATAGCGCGGCATAATGTAGTAGGCACTTACCTCTAGATTGTTGTGTCGTTGGTCGTCTGTAGCAGACAGCGATGTGATGGCAACACGCGCGCTTTCTGCATTCTATCTGGCCGCAGGATGCTAGCCCGGCCCTGTGGTCATCGGCCCCACCGGTCCACCACGCACCCCTGCCCCACCCTTTTTCCCACCGGTCCACCACGCAACCCGGCCTCCACCCTCCTTCCCACCGGTCCGCGCTGCCACCCTACACCACCCTCCCCCCTACCGGGGTGCCCTGCACCCTCCTCCACTCTCCTCCCCACCGGTTCACCGCGCACCTCCTGCCCCACCCTCCTTCCCATCGGTCTGCCCTAGACCCTTCTTCCACCCTCCTCCCCACCGGTCCGCCCTACACCCCTCTTCCACCTTTGTCCATAGAGACCAGACTGATCCAGAAGTCAGTGAGACATCCCTCAATGTTGTGGCCTTATTCTATAGCGACTAGACTGATCCAGAAGTCAGTGTGACATTCCACAATGTTGTAGCCTTATTCTGTAGAACCCAGATTTATCCAGAAGTCAGTGTGACATTCCACAGTGTTGTGGCCTTATTCAATGGAGACCAGAGTGATCCAGAAGTCAGTTTGACATTCCACAATGTTGTGGCCTTATTCTATAGACACCAGACTGATCCAGAATTCAGTGTGACAACTCTCAAAGTTATGACTTTAATTCGCAGAAACCAGGCTGATCCAGAAGTCAGTAAGACATCACTCAATGTTGTGGCCTTATTCTATTAGGACCAGACTGATCCAGACACCAGTGTGAAGTCTCTCAATGTTGTAGTTTATTCTATAGAGCCCAGACCTATCAAGAAGTCAGTGTGACATTCCACAATGTTGTGGCCTTATTCTATGGAGACCAGGCTGATCCAGAAGTCAGTGTGTCATCCCTCAATGTTGTGGCCTTATTCTATAGACAAATGACTGATCCAGAAGTCAGTGTGGCATCCCTTAACGTTGTGGAGTTATTTATATAGAGACCAGACGGATCCAGAAGACAGTGTAACGTCCCTCAATGTTGTGGCCTTATTCTATAAAGACCAGAGTGATCTAGAAGTCAGTGTGACATCCCTCAATGTATGTTGTGGTATTATTCTATAGAGTACAGACTGATCCAGACGTCAGTCTGAAATCCCTCAATGTAGTGGCCCTATTCTATAGAGACCACGCTGATCCAGAAGTCAGTTTGACATTCCACAATGTTGTGGCCTTATTCTATGCAGGCCAGACTGATCCAGAAGTCCGTGTGACATGCCTCAATGTTATGGCCTTATTCTAGAGACACCATAGTGACGCAGAAGCCAGTGTGACATCCCTCAAAGTTGTGGCTTTATTCCGTAGAAAGCAGACTGATCCAGAAGTCAGTGAGACATCCCTCAATGTTGTGGCCTTATTCTATAAAGACCAGACTGATCCAGAAGTAATTGTGACATCATTCAATGTTGCAGCCTTATTCTATAGAGACCAGACTGATCCAGAAGTCAGTGTGACATTCCGCAATGTTGTGGCCTTATTCTATAGAGGCCAGCCTGATCCAGAAGTCATTGTGACATCCCTCAATGTTGTGGCCTTATTCTATGAAGACCAGACTGATCCAGAAGTCAGTGTGACATCCCTTAATGTTGTGGCCTTATTCTATTAGGACCAGACTGATGCAGACACCAGTGTGAGGTCCCTCAATGTTGTAGTTTATTCTATAGAGCCCAGACTTATCAAGAAGTCAGTGTGACATTCCACAATGTTGTGGCCTTATTCTATGGAGATCAGGCTAATCCAGAAGTCAGTGTGTCATCCCTCAATGTTGTGGCCTTATTCTATAGACAAATGACTGATCCAGAAGTCAGTGTGGCATTCCTTAACGTTGTGGAGTTATTTATATAGAGACCAGACTGATCCAGAAGACAGTGTAACGTCCCTCAATGTTGTGGCCTTATTCTATAAAGACCAGACTGATCCAGAAGTAATTGTGACATCATTCAATGTTGCAGCCTTATTCTATAGAGACCAGACTGATCCAGAAGTCAGTGTGACATTCCGCAATGTTGTGGCCTTATTCTATAGAGGCCAGCCTGATCCAGAAGTCATTGTGACATCCCTCAATGTTGTGGCCTTATTCTCTGGAGACCAGACTGATCCAGAAGTCAGTCTGACATCCCTTAATGTTGTGGCCTTATTCTATAGAGACCAGACTGATCCACAAGTCAGTGTGACATTCCACAATGTTGTAGCCTTATTCTGTAGGAACTAGACTGACCCAGAAGTTAGTGTGACATCCTTCAATGCTGTGGCCTCATTCATGGAGACCAGACTGATCCAGAAGTCAGTCTGACACCCCTCAATGTTGCGGCCTTATTGTATAGAACCCAGACTGATTCAAAAACGAGTGTGACGTCCCTCAATGTTGTGGCCTTATTCTACAGAGACCAGACTGATCCAAAAGTCAGTGTGGCATTCCTTAACGTTGTGGAGTTATTTATATAGAGACCAGACTGATCCAGAAGACAGTGTGACGTCCCTCAATGTTGTGGCCTTATTCTATAAAGACCAGACTGATCCAGAAGTAATTGTGACATCATTCAATGTTGCAGCCTTATTCTATAGAGACCAGACTGATCCAGAAGTCAGTGTGACATTCCGCAATGTTGTGGCCTTATTCTATAGAAGCCAGCCTGATCCAGAAGTCATTGTGACATCCCTCAATGTTGTGGCCTTATTCTATTAGGACCAGACTGATCCAGACACCAGTGTGAGGTCCCTCAATGTTGTAGTTTATTCTATAGAGCCCAGACTTATCAAGAAGTCAGTGTGACATTCCACAATGTTGTGGCCTTATTCTATGGAGATCAGGCTAATCCAGAAGTCAGTGTGTCATCCCTCAATGTTGTGGCCTTATTCTATAGACAAATGACTGATCCAGAAGTCAGTGTGGCATTCCTTAACGTTGTGGAGTTATTTATATAGAGACCAGACTGATCCAGAAGACAGTGTAACGTCCCTCAATGTTGTGGCCTTATTCTATAAAGACCAGACTGATCCAGAAGTAATTGTGACATCATTCAATGTTGCAGCCTTATTCTATAGAGACCAGACTGATCCAGAAGTCAGTCTGACATCCCTTAATGTTGTGGCCTTATTCTATAGAGGCCAGCCTGATCCAGAAGTCATTGTGACATCCCTCAATGTTGTGGCCTTATTCTCTGGAGACCAGACTGATCCAGAAGTCAGTCTGACATCCCTTAATGTTGTGGCCTTATTCTATAGAGACCAGACTGATCCACAAGTCAGTGTGACATTCCACAATGTTGTAGCCTTATTCTGTAGGAACTAGACTGACCCAGAAGTTAGTGTGACATCCTTCAATGCTGTGGCCTCATTCATGGAGACCAGACTGATCCAGAAGTCAGTCTGACACCCCTCAATGTTGCGGCCTTATTGTATAGAACCCAGACTGATTCAAAAACGAGTGTGACGTCCCTCAATGTTGTGGCCTTATTCTACAGAGACCAGACTGATCCAAAAGTCAGTGTGGCATTCCTTAACGTTGTGGAGTTATTTATATAGAGACCAGACTCATGCAGAAGTCAGTGTGACATCCCTCATTGTGGTAGCCTTATTCTGCAGAGACCAGACTGGTCCAGAAGTCAGTGTGATATCCCTCAATGTTGTGGCCGTATTCTGTAGAGACCAGAGTCATCCAGAAGTCGCTGTGACGTCCCTCAATGTTGTAGCCTTATTCATTAGTGACTATACTGATCCAGAATTCAGTGTGACATCCCATAACGTTGTGGCCTTATTCCATGGAGGCTAGACTGATCAAGAAGTCAGTGTGATATGCCTTAATGTTGCAGCCTAATTCAATAGAGATTAGACTGATCCAGAAGTCAGTGTGACATCCCTCAATGTTGTAACCGTAATCTATAGCGACCAGACTGATCCAGAAGTCAGTATGACATCCGTCAGTGTTGTGTCCTTATTCTATAGACACCAAACTGATCCAGAAGTCAGTCTGAGATCCCTCAATGTTGTGGCCTTATTCCATAGAGACCAGACTTATCCAGAAGTCAGTGTGACATCCCTCAATGTTGTAGCCTAAGTCTTTAGAGGCCATACTGATCCAGAATACAGTGTCACATTCCATAATGTTGTGGTCTTATTCTATGGAAGCCAGACTGATCCAGAAGTCAGTGTGATATTCCTCAATGTTGTGGCCTGATTCTATACAGACCAGAGTGATCCAGAAGTTGGTGTGACGTCCCTCAATGTTGTGGCCTTATTCTATAGAGACCAGGCTAATCCAGAAGTCAGTGTGACGTCCCTCAATCTTGTACCCTTATTCTGTAAAGCTCAGATTTATCCAGAAGTCAGTGTGACATTCCCAATTGTTGTGGTCTTATTCTGTAGATACCAGAGTCATCCAGAAGTCAGTGTGATATCCTTCAATGTTGTGGCCTTATTCTAAAGAGACCAGTCAGATCCAGAAGTCAGTGTGACATTCCTCAATGTTGTGGTCTTATTCTATGGAGACCAGACTGATCCAGAAGTCAGTGTGACATTCCACAATTTTGTGGCCGAATTCTATGGATACCAGACTGATCCAGAAGTCAATGTGACATGCCTTAATGTATGTTGTAGCCTAAGTCTTTAGAGGCCAGACTGATCCAGAAGTCAGTGTGTCATCCCTCAATGTTGTGGCCTTATTCTATAGACACCAGACTGATCCAGAAGTCAGTGTGACATGCCTCAATTTTGTGGCCTTATTCTATAGAGACCAGACTAATCCAGAAGACAGTGTGACATTCCTAATTGTTGTGGTCTCATTCTGTAGAGACCAGAGTGATCCAGAAGTCAGTGTGATGTCCCTCAATGTTGTAGCCTTATTCTGTAGAGACCAGACTGATCCAGAAGACAGTGTGACATTCCTCACTCTTGTGGCCTGATTCTATAGAGACCAGACTGATCCAGAAGACAGTGTGACATTCCTAATTGTTGTGGTCTCATTCTGTAGAGACCAGAGTGATCCAGAAGTCAGTGTGACGTCCCTCAATGTTGTAACCTTATTCTGTAAAGCTCAGATTTATCCAGAAGTCAGTGTGACATTCCCAATTGTTGTGGTCTTATTCTGTAGATACCAGACTGATCCAGAAGTCAGTGTGACATTCCTAATTGTTGTGGTCTCATTCTGTAGCGACCAGAGCGATCCAGAAGTCAGTGTGATGTCCCTCAATGTTGTAGCCTTATTCTGTAGAGACCAGACTTATCCAGAATTCAGTGTGGCATTCCACAATATTCAGGCCTTATTCCGTCCAGACCTCCCCGCACCACTAACACATACATGCACAGCGCCCCACACCCCTAACCAATGCATGCACAGCGCCCCCAACCCCCCACCCCTAACCCATGCATGCACAGCGCCCCTCCCCATCCCTAACACATGCATGCGCCTTCCCACCCCTAACACATGCATGCACAGAGCACCCTCCACCACAAACACATGCATGCACATCGCCCACCCCCCTCCCCCTCCCCACCACTAACACATGCATACACAGCTGTCCCTTACCCCTGGCTCTCCCCCTCCCCCCCCCTATACCCTCCATACACAGCTCTCCTTACCCCTGGCTCTCCCCTCCCCCCCCCATACCCCTCCATACACAGCTCTTCCTTACCCCTGGCTCTCCCCCTCCCCCCCCCCACACCCTCCATACACAGCTCTCCCTTACCCCTGGCTCTCCCCCTCCCTCCCCCCCACACCCCTCCATACACAGCTCTCCCTTACCCCTGGCTCTCCCCCTCCCCCCCCACCCCTCCATACACAGCTCTCCCTTACCCTGG
>OZ025250.1:646447-774871 GCA_964019135.1 Arenicola marina
CCACACCCCCACACCCCTCCATACACAGCTCTCCCTTACCCCTGGCTCTCCCCCTCACCCCCCCCCCCACACCCCCACACCCCTCCATACACAGCTCTTCCTTACCCTTGGCTCTCCCACCCCCCCCCCACCCCACACCCCCACACCCCTCCATACACAGCTCTCCCTTACCCCTGGCTCTCCCCCTCCCCCCCCTCCACACCCCCACACCCCTCCATACACAGCTCTCCCTTACCCCTGGCTCTCTCCCTCCCCCCCCCACACCCCCACACCCCTCCATACACAGCTCTCCCTTACCCCTGGCTCTCCCCCTCCCCCCCCCCCCACACCCCCACACCCCCTCCATACACAGCTCTCCCTTACCCCTGGCTCTCCCCCTGCTCCCCCCCCCCACACCCCCACACCCCTCCATACACAGCTCTCCCTTACCCCTGGCTCTCCCCCTCCCCCCCCCCCCCCACACACCCCCACACCCCTCCATACACAGCTCTCCCTTACCCCTGGCCATTGATCTCATTGCTCGGGTAGGCAACCCTGACTGCGGCCCCACCTCATCCAGGGCGCGGGGCCGGGCGGTCTGCGGGAAGCTATAACCAGGGACACCGACAGGATGCATCCCGTCCCGTCGAGGGATTCCATGAATATCAATACGTAAATATGTATCTGTCACCTCAGGGCTCACTGCGGTGGCAGCTGTACATGGCCACACGGAGGGGGTGGGGGGGTAAGGGATGGTCATGTAGGCCACTCGTAGGCCACTCGGTCCTGAAGCCACAATCGACAAAGTGGGTCAAAGCAAACAAGACCAGGGTGGTTGTTATAGATCTGGACAGGTAGAGAGGACCAATGTGGTTGTTATAGATCTGGACAGACAGAGAGAAGCAAGGTGATTGTGATAGATCTGGACAGAGAGGACCGAGGTGGTTGTTATAGATCTGGACAGAGAACCGAGGTGGTTGTTATAGATCAGGACAGAGAGAACCGAGGTGGTTGTTATAGATGTGGACAGAGATGACCAAAGTGGCTGTTATAGATCTGGACAGACAGAGAGGACCAATGTGGTTGTTATAGATCTGGACAGAGCGGACCAAGGTGGTTGTTATAGATCTGGACAGAGAGGACCAAGGTGGTTGTTATAGATCTGGACAGAGAGGACCAATGTAATTGTTATAGATATGGACAGAAGGGACCAAAGTGGTTGTTATAGATCTGGACAGAGAGGACCAAGGTGGTTGTTATAGATCTGGACAGAAAGGACCAAGGTGGTTCTCATAGATCTGGACAGAGAGGACCAAGGTGGTTGTTATAGATCTGGACAGAGAGGACCAAGGTAGTTGTCATAGATCTGGACAGAGAAACCCAAGGTGGTTGTTATAGATCTGGACAGAGAGAACCGAGGTGGTTGTTATAGATCTGGACAGAGAGGACCGAGGTGGTTGTTATAGATCTGGACAGAGAGAACCGAGATGGTTGTTATAGATCTGGACAGTCAGAGAGGAGCAAGGTGGTTGTTATAGATCTGGACAGACAGAGAGGACCAATGTGGTTGTTATAGATCTGGACAGAGAGGACCAAGGTGGTTGTTATAGATCTGGACAGAGAGGACCAAGGTGGTTGTTATAGATCTGGACAGAGAGGACCGAGGTGGTTGTTATGGATCTGGACAGAGAGGACCAAGGTGGTTGTTATAGATCTGGACAGAGAGGACCGAGGTGGTTGTCATAGATCTGGACAGAGAACCGAGGTGGTTGTTATAGATATGGACAGAGAGAACCAAGGTGGTTGTTATAGACCTGGACAGAGAGAACCGAGGTGGTTGTTATAGATCTGGACAGAGAGGACCGAGGCGGTTGTTATAGATCTTGACAGAGAGGACCGAGCTGGTTGTTATAGATCTGGACAGACAGAGAGGACCAATGTGGTTGTTATAGATCTGGACAGAGAGGACCAAGGTGGTTGTTATAGATCTGGACAGAGAGGACCGAGGTGGTTGTTATAGATCTGGACAGACAGAGAGAAGCAAGATGATTGTGATAGATCTGGACAGAGAGGACAGAGGAGGTTGTTATAGATCTGGACAGAGAACCGAGGTGGTTGTTATAGATATGGACAGAGAGAACCGAGGTGGTTGTCATAGATCTGGACAGAGAGGACCGAGGTGGTTGTTATAGATCTGGACAGAGAACCGAGGTGGTTGTTATAGATATGGACAGAGAGAACCAAGGTGGTTGTTATAGACCTGGACAGAGAGGACCGAGGTGGTTGTTATAGATCTGGACAGAGAGGACCGAGGTGGTTGTTATAGATCTGGACAGACAGAGAGAAGCAAGATGATTGTGATAGATCTGGACAGAGAGGACCGAGGTGGTTGTTATAGATCTGGACAGAGAACCGAGGTGGTTGTTATAGATATGGACAGAGAGGACCAAGGTGGTTGTTATAGATCTGGACAGAGAGGACCAAGGTGGTTGTTATAGATCTGGACAGAGAGGACCAAGGTGGTTGTTATAGATCTGGACAGGGAGGACCAAGGTGGTTGTTATAGATCTGGACAGAGAGGACCGAGGTGGTTGTTATAGATCTGGACAGACAGAGAGAAGCAAGATGATTGTGATAGATCTGGACAGAGAGAACCGAGGTGGTTGTTATAGATCTGGACAGAGAGGACCGAGGTAGTTGTTATAGATATGGACAGAGAGAACCGAGGTGGTTGTTATAGATCTGGACAGTCAGAGAGGACCAATGTGGTTGTTATAGATCTGGACAGAGAGGACCAAGGTGGTTGTTATAGATCTGGACAGAGAGGACCAAGGTGGTTGTTATAGATCTGGATAGAGAGGACCGAGGTGGTTGTTATGGATCTGGCCAGACAGAGAGAAGCAAGAGCATTGTGATAGATCTGGACAGAGAGGACCGAGGTGGTTGTTATAGATCTAGACAGAGAGAACCGAGGTGGTTGTTATAGATCTGGACAGGCAGAGAGGAGCAATGTGGTTGTCATAGATCTGGACAGACAGAGAGGACCAATGTGGTTGTGATAGATCTGGACAGACAGAGAGAAGCAAGGTGATTGTGATAGATCTGGACAGAGAGGACCGAGGTGGTTGGTATAAATCTGGACAGAGAACCGAGGTGGTTGTTATAGATCAGGACAGAGAGAACCGAGGTGGTTGTTATAGATCTGGACAGAGATGACCAAGGTGGCTGTTATAGATCTGGACAGACAGAGAGGACCAATGTGGTTGTTATAGATCTAGACAGAGAGGACCAAGGTGGTTGTTATAGATCTGGACAGAGAGGACCAAGGTGGTTGTTATAGATCTGGACAGAGAGGACCAATGTGGTTGTTATAGATATGGACAGAGAACCGAGGTGGTTGTTATAGATCTGGACAGAGAGGACCAATGTGGTTGTTATAGATATGGACAGAGAGGACCAAGGTGGTTGTTATAGATCTGGACAGAGAGGACCAAGGTGGTTGTTATCGATCTGGACAGAGAGAACCAAGGTGGTTGTTATAGATCTGGACAGAGAGAACCGAGGTGGTTGTTATAGATCTGGACAGAGAGGACCGAGGTGGTTGTTATAGATCTGGACAGAGAGGACCAAGGTGGTTGTTATAGATCTGGACAGAGAGGACCAAGGTGGTTGTTATAGATCTGGACAGAGAGAACCAAGGTGGTTGTTATAGATCTGGACAGAGAGAACCGAGGTGGTTGTTATAGATCTGGACAGAGAGGACCGAGGTGGTTGTTATAGATCTGGACAGAGAGGACCAAGGTGGTTGTTATAGATCTGGACAGCCAGAGAGGAGCAAGGTGGTTGTTATAGATCTGGACAGACAGAGAGGACCAATGTGGTTGTTATAGATCTGGACAGAGAGGACCAAGGTGGTTGTTATAGATCTGGACAGAGAGGACCAAGGTGGTTGTTAGAGATCTGGACAGAGAGGACCGAGGTGGTTGTTATGGATCTTGACAGACAGAGAGAAGCAAGATGATTGTGATAGATCTGGACAGAGAGGACCGAGGTGGTTGGTATAGATCTGGACAGAGAACCGAGGTGGTTGTTATAGATCTGGACAGGCAGAGAGGAGCAAAGTGGTTGTTATAGATCTGGACAGACAGAGAGGACCAATGTGGTTGTTATAGATCTGGACAGACAGAGAGAAGCAAGGTGATTGTGATAGATCTGGACAGAGAGGACCGAGGTGGTTGTTATAGATCTGGACAGAGAACCGAGGTGGTTGTTATAGATCTGGACAGAGAGAACCGAGGTGGTTGTTATAGATCTGGACAGAGAGGACCGAGGTGGTTGTTATAGATCTGGACAGAGAACCGAGGTGGTTGTTATAGATCTGGACAGAGAGGACCAAGGTGGTTGTTATAGATCTGGACAGAGAACCGAGGTGGTTGTTATAGATCTGGACAGAGAGGACCAAGGTGGTTGTTATAGATCTGGACAGAGAGGACCAAGGTGGTTGTCATAGATCTGGACAGAGAGGACCAAGGTGGTTGTTATAGATCTGGACAGAGAGGACCAAGGTGGTTGTTATAGCTCTGGACAGAGAGGACCAAGGTGGTTGTTATAGATCTGGACAGAGAGGACCAAAGTGGTTGTTATAGATCTGGACAGAGAGGACTAAGATGGTTGTTATAGATCTGGGCAGAGAGGACCAAGGTGGTTGTTATAGATCTGGACAGAGAGGACCGAGGTGGTTGTTATAGATCTGGACAGACAGAGAGAAGCAAGGTGATTGTGATAGATCTGGACAGAGAGGACCCAGGTGGTTGTTATAGATCTGGACAGAGAACCGAGGTGGTTGTTATAGATCTGGACAGAGAGAACCGAGGTGGTTGTTATAGATCTGGACAGAGAGGACCGAGGTGGTTGTTATAGATCTGGACAGAGAACCGAGGTGGTTGTTATAGATCTGGACAGAGAGGACCAAGGTGGTTGTTATAGATCTGGACAGAGAACCGAGGTGGTTGTTGTAGATCTGGACAGAGAGGACCAAGGTGGTTGTTATAGATCTGGACAGAGAGGACCCAGGTGGTTGTCATAGATCTGGACAGAGAGGACCAAGGTGGTTGTTATAGATCTGGACAGAGAGGACCAAGGTGGTTGTTATAGCTCTGGACAGAAAGGACCAAGGTGGTTGTTATAGATCTGGACAGAGAGGACCAAAGTGGTTGTTATAGATCTGGACAGAGAGGACTAAGATGGTTGTTATAGATCTGGACAGAGAGGACCAAGGCGGTTGTTATAGATCTGGACAGAGAGGACCGAGGTGGTTGTTATAGATCTGGACAGACAGAGAGAAGCAAGGTGATTGTGATAGATCTGGACAGAGAGGACCGAGGTGGTTGTTATAGATCTGGACAGAGAACCGAGGTGGTTGTTATAGATATGGACAGAGAGAACCGAGGTGGTTGTCATAGATCTGGACAGGCAGAGAGGAGCAAAGTGGTTGTTATAGATCTGGACAGACAGAGAGGACCAATGTGGTTGTTATAGATCTGGACAGACAGAGAGAAGCAAGGTGATTGTGATAGATCTGGACAGAGAGGACCGAGGTGGTTGTTATAGATCTGGACAGAGAACCGAGGTGGTTGTTATAGATATGGACAGAGAGAACCGAGGTGGTTGTCATAGATCTGGACAGGCAGAGAGGAGCAAAGTGGTTGTTATAGATCTGGACAGACAGAGAGGAGCAATGTGGTTGTTATAGATCTGGACAGACAGAGAGAAGCAAGGTGATTGTGATAGATCTGGACAGAGAGGACCGAGGTGGTTGTTATAGATCTGTACAGAGAACCGAGGTGGTTGTTATAGATATGGACAGAGAGAACCGAGGTGGTTGTCATAGATCTGGACAGGCAGAGAGGAACAATGTGGTTGTTATAGATCTGGACAGACAGAGAGGACCAATGTGGTTGTTATGGATCTGGACAGACAGAGAGAAGCAAGATGATTGTGATAGATCTGGACAGAGAGGACCGAGGTGGTTGTTATAGATCTGGACAGAGAACCGAGGTGGTTGTTATAGATATGGACAGAGAGAACCGAGGTGGTTGTTATAGATCTGGACAGGCAGAGAGGAGCAAAGTGGTTGTTATAGATCTGGACAGACAGAGAGGACCAATGTGGTTGTTATAGATCTGGACAGAGAGGACCGAGGTGGTTGTTATAGTTCTAGACAGAGAGAACCGAGGTGGTTGTTATAGATCTGGACAGAGAGGACTAAGATGGTTGTTATAGATCTGAACAGGGAGGACCAAGGTGGTTGTTATAGATCTGGACAGAGAGGACCGAGGTGGTTGTTATAGATCTGGACAGACAGAGAGAAGCAAGGTGATTGTGATAGATCTGGACAGAGAGGACCGAGGTGGTTGTTATAGATCTGGACAGAGAACCGAGGTGGTTGTTATAGATATGGACAGAGAGAACCGAGGTGGTTGTCATAGATCTGGACAGGCAGAGAGGAGCAAAGTGGTTGTTATAGATCTGGACAGACAGAAAGGGACAATGTGGTTGTGATAGATCTGGACAGGCAGAGAGGAGCAATGTGGTTGTTATAGATCTGGACAGACAGAGAGGACCAATGTGGTTGTTATAGATCTGGACAGGCAGAGAGGAGCAATGTGGTTGTCATAGATCTGGACAGACAGAGAGGACCAATGTGGTTGTTATAGATCTGGACAGACAGAGAGGACCAATGTGGTTGTTATAGATCTGGACAGGCAGAGAGGAGCAATGTGGTTGTCATAGATCTGGACAGACAGAGAGGACCAATGTGGTTGTTATAGATCTGGACAGACAGAGAGGACCAATGTGGTTGTTATAGACCTGGACAGACAGAGAGAAGCAAGGTGATTGTGATAGATCTGGACAGAGAGGACCGAGGTGGTTGTTATAGATCAGGACAGAGAGAACCGAGGTGCTTGTTATAGATCTGGACAGAGATGACCAAGGTGGCTGTTATAGATCTGGGCAGGCAGAGAGGAGCAAAGTGGTTGTTATAGATCTGGACAGACAGAGAGGACCAATGTGGTTGTTATAGATCTGGACAGACAGAGAGAAGCAAGGTGATTGTGATAGATCTGGACAGAGAGGACCGAGGTGGTTGTTATAGATCTGGACAGAGAACCGAGGTGGTTGTTATAGATATGGACAGAGAGAACCGAGGTGGTTGTCATAGATCTGGACAGGCAGAGAGGAGCAAAGTGGTTGTTATAGATCTGGACAGACAGAGAGGACCAATGTGGTTGTTATAGATCTGGACAGACAGAGAGAAGCAAGGTGATTGTGATAGATCTGGACAGAGAGGACCGAGGTGGTTGTTATAGATCTGTACAGAGAACCGAGGTGGTTGTTATAGATATGGACAGAGAGAACCGAGGTGGTTGTCATAGATCTGGACAGGCAGAGAGGAACAATGTGGTTGTTATAGATCTGGACAGACAGAGAGGACCAATGTGGTTGTTATGGATCTGGACAGACAGAGAGAAGCAAGATGATTGTGATAGATCTGGACAGAGAGGACCGAGGTGGTTGTTATAGATCTGGACAGAGAACCGAGGTGGCTGTTATAGATCTGGACAGAGAGGACTAAGATGGTTGTTATAGATCTGGACAGAGAGGACCAAGGTGGTTGTTATAGATCTGGACAGAGAGGACCGAGGTGGTTGTTATAGATCTGGACAGACAGAGAGAAGCAAGGTGATTGTGATAGATCTGGACAGAGAGGAACGAGGTGGTTGTTATAGATCTGGACAGAGAACCGAGGTGGTTGTTATAGATATGGACAGAGAGAACCGAGGTGGTTGTCATAGATCTGGACAGGCAGAGAGGAGCAAAGTGGTTGTTATAGATCTGGACAGTCAGAGAGGACCAATGTGGTTGTTATAGATCTGGACAGAGAGGACCAAGGTGGTTGTTATAGATCTGGACAGAGAGGACCAAGGTGGTTGTTATAGATCTGGACAGAGAGGACCGAGATGGTTGTTATGGATCTGGCCAGACAGAGAGAAGCAAGAGCATTGTGATAGATCTGGACAGAGAGGACCGAGGTGGTTGTTATAGATCTATACAGAGAGAACCGAGGTGGTTGTTATAGATCTGGACAGGCAGAGAGGAGCAATGTGGTTGTCATAGATCTGGACAGACAGAGAGGACCAATGTGGTTGTGATAGATCTGGACAGACAGAGAGAAGCAAGGTGATTGTGATAGATCTGGACAGAGAGGACCGAGGTGGTTGGTATAAATCTGGACAGAGAACCGAGGTGGTTGTTATAGATCAGGACAGAGAGAACCGAGGTGGTTGTTATAGATCTGGACAGAGATGACCAAGGTGGCTGTTATAGATCTGGACAGACAGAGAGGACCAATGTGGTTGTTATAGATCTAGACAGAGAGGACCAAGGTGGTTTTTATAGATCTGGACAGAGAGGACCGAGGTGGTTGTTATAGATCTGGACAGAGAGGACTAATGTGGTTGTTATAGATATGGACAGAGAGGACCAAGGTGGTTGTTATAGATCTGGACAGAGAGGACTAATGTGGTTGTTATAGATATGGACAGAGAGGACCAAGGTGGTTGTTATAGATCTGGACAGAGAGGACCAAGGTGGTTGTTATCGATCTGGACAGAGAGAACCAAGGTGGTTGTTATAGATCTGGACAGAGAGGACCAAGGTGGTTGTTATCGATCTGGACAGAGAGAACCGAGGTGGTTGTTATCGATCTGGACAGAGAGAACCAAGGTGGTTGTTATAGATCTGGACAGAGAGAACCGAGGTGGTTGTTATAGATCTGGACAGAGAGGACCGAGGTGGTTGTTATCGATCTGGACAGAGAGAACCAAGGTGGTTGTTATAGATCTGGACAGAGAGAACCGAGGTGGTTGTTATAGATCTGGACAGAGAGGACCGAGGTGGTTGTTATAGATCTGGACAGAGAGGACCGAGGTGGTTGTTATAGATCAGGACAGAGAGAACCAAGGTGGTTGTTATAGATCTGGACAGAGAGGACCAAGGTGGTTGTTATCGATCTGGACAGAGAGAACCGAGGTGGTTGTTATCGATCTGGACAGAGAGAACCAAGGTGGTTGTTATAGATCTGGACAGAGAGAACCGAGGTGGTTGTTATAGATCTGGACAGAGAGGACCGAGGTGGTTGTTATAGATCTGGACAGAGAGGACCAAGGTGGTTGTTATAGATCTGGACAGAGAGGACCAAGGTGGTTGTTATAGATCTGGACAGAGAGAACCAAGGTGGTTGTTATAGATCTGGACAGAGAGAACCGAGGTGGTTGTTATAGATCTGGACAGAGAGGACCGAGGTGGTTGTTATAGATCTGGACAGAGAGGACCAAGGTGGTTGTTATAGATCTGGACAGCCAGAGAGGAGCAAGGTGGTTGTTATAGATCTGGACAGACAGAGAGGACCAATGTGGTTGTTATAGATCTGGACAGAGAGGACCAAGGTGGTTGTTATAGATCTGGACAGAGAGGACCAAGGTGGTTGTTAGAGATCTGGACAGAGAGGACCGAGGTGGTTGTTATGGATCTTGACAGACAGAGAGAAGCAAGATGATTGTGATAGATCTGGACAGAGAGGACCGAGGTGGTTGGTATAGATCTGGACAGAGAACCGAGGTGGTTGTTATAGATCTGGACAGGCAGAGAGGAGCAAAGTGGTTGTTATAGATCTGGACAGACAGAGAGGACCAATGTGGTTGTTATAGATCTGGACAGACAGAGAGAAGCAAGGTGATTGTGATAGATCTGGACAGAGAGGACCGAGGTGGTTGTTATAGATCTGGACAGAGAACCGAGGTGGTTGTTATAGATCTGGACAGAGAGAACCAAGGTGGTTGTTATAGATCTGGACAGAGAGGACCGAGGTGGTTGTTATAGATCTGGACAGAGAACCGAGGTGGTTGTTATAGATCTGGACAGAGAGGACCAAGGTGGTTGTTATAGATCTGGACAGAGAACCGAGGTGGTTGTTATAGATCTGGACAGAGAGGACCAAGGTGGTTGTTATAGATCTGGACAGAGAGGACCAAGGTGGTTGTCATAGATCTGGACAGAGAGGACCAAGGTGGTTGTTATAGATCTGGACAGAGAGGACCAAGGTGGTTGTTATAGCTCTGGACAGAGAGGACCAAGGTGGTTGTTATAGATCTGGACAGAGAGGACCAAAGTGGTTGTTATAGATCTGGACAGAGAGGACTAAGATGGTTGTTATAGATCTGGGCAGAGAGGACCAAGGTGGTTGTTATAGATCTGGACAGAGAGGACCGAGGTGGTTGTTATAGATCTGGACAGACAGAGAGAAGCAAGGTGATTGTGATAGATCTGGACAGAGAGGACCGAGGTGGTTGTTATAGATCTGGACAGAGAACCGAGGTGGTTGTTATAGATCTGGACAGAGAGAACCGAGGTGGTTGTTATAGATCTGGACAGAGAGGACCGAGGTGGTTGTTATAGATCTGGACAGAGAACCGAGGTGGTTGTTATAGATCTGGACAGAGAGGACCAAGGTGGTTGTTATAGATCTGGACAGAGAACCGAGGTGGTTGTTGTAGATCTGGACAGAGAGGACCAAGGTGGTTGTTATAGATCTGGACAGAGAGGACCCAGGTGGTTGTCATAGATCTGGACAGAGAGGACCAAGGTGGTTGTTATAGATCTGGACAGAGAGGACCAAGGTGGTTGTTATAGCTCTGGACAGAAAGGACCAAGGTGGTTGTTATAGATCTGGACAGAGAGGACCAAAGTGGTTGTTATAGATCTGGACAGAGAGGACTAAGATGGTTGTTATAGATATGGACAGAGAGGACCGAGGTGGTTGTTATAGATCTGGACAGACAGAGAGAAGCAAGGTGATTGTGATAGATCTGGACAGAGAGGACCGAGGTGGTTGTTATAGATCTGGACAGAGAACCGAGGTGGTTGTTATAGATATGGACAGAGAGAACCGAGGTGGTTGTCATAGATCTGGACAGGCAGAGAGGAGCAAAGTGGTTGTTATAGATCTGGACAGACAGAGAGAAGCAAGGTGATTGTGATAGATCTGGACAGAGAGGACCGAGGTGGTTGTTATAGATCTGGACAGAGAACCGAGGTGGTTGTTATAGATATGGACAGAGAGAACCGAGGTGGTTGTCATAGATCTGGACAGGCAGAGAGGAGCAAAGTGGTTGTTATAGATCTGGACAGACAGAGAGGAGCAATGTGGTTGTTATAGATCTGGACAGACAGAGAGAAGCAAGGTGATTGTGATAGATCTGGACAGAGAGGACCGAGGTGGTTGTTATAGATCTGTACAGAGAACCGAGGTGGTTGTTATAGATATGGACAGAGAGAACCGAGGTGGTTGTCATAGATCTGGACAGGCAGAGAGGAACAATGTGGTTGTTATAGATCTGGACAGACAGAGAGGACCAATGTGGTTGTTATGGATCTGGACAGACAGAGAGAAGCAAGATGATTGTGATAGATCTGGACAGAGAGGACCGAGGTGGTTGTTATAGATCTGGACAGAGAACCGAGGTGGTTGTTATAGATATGGACAGAGAGAACCGAGGTGGTTGTTATAGATCTGGACAGGCAGAGAGGAGCAAAGTGGTTGTTATAGATCTGGACAGACAGAGAGGACCAATGTGGTTGTTATAGATCTGGACAGAGAGGACCGAGGTGGTTGTTATAGTTCTAGACAGAGAGAACCGAGGTGGTTGTTATAGATCTGGACAGAGAGGACTAAGATGGTTGTTATAGATCTGGACAGAGAGGACCAAGGTGGTTGTTATAGATCTGGACAGAGAGGACCGAGGTGGTTGTTATAGATCTGGACAGACAGAGAGAAGCAAGGTGATTGTGATAGATCTGGACAGAGAGGACCGAGGTGGTTGTTATAGATCTAGACAGAGAACCGAGGTGGTTGTTATAGATATGGACAGAGAGAACCGAGGTGGTTGTCATAGATCTGGACAGGCAGAGAGGAGCAAAGTGGTTGTTATAGATCTGGACAGACAGAAAGGGACAATGTGGTTGTGATAGATCTGGACAGGCAGAGAGGAGCAATGTGGTTGTTATAGATCTGGACAGACAGAGAGGACCAATGTGGTTGTTATAGATCTGGACAGGCAGAGAGGAGCAATGTGGTTGTCATAGATCTGGACAGACAGAGAGGACCAATGCGGTTGTTATAGATCTGGACAGACAGAGAGGACCAATGTGGTTGTTATAGATCTGGACAGGCAGAGAGGAGCAATGTGGTTGTCATAGATCTGGACAGACAGAGAGGACCAATGTGGTTGTTATAGATCTGGACAGACAGAGAGGACCAATGTGGTTGTTATAGACCTGGACAGACAGAGAGAAGCAAGGTGATTGTGATAGATCTGGACAGAGAAGACCGAGGTGGTTGTTATAGATCAGGACGGAGAGAACCGAGGTGGTTGTTATAGATCTGGACAGAGATGACCAAGGTGGCTGTTATAGATCTGGACAGGCAGAGAGGAGCAAAGTGGTTGTTATAGATCTGGACAGACAGAGAGGACCAATGTGGTTGTTATAGATCTGGACAGACAGAGAGAAGCAAGGTGATTGTGATAGATCTGGACAGAGAGGACCGAGGTGGTTGTTATAGATCTGGACAGAGAACCGAGGTGGTTGTTATAGATATGGACAGAGAGAACCGAGGTGGTTGTCATAGATCTGGACAGGCAGAGAGGAGCAAAGTGGTTGTTATAGATCTGGACAGACAGAGAGGACCAATGTGGTTGTTATAGATCTGGACAGACAGAGAGAAGCAAGGTGATTGTGATAGATCTGGACAGAGAGGACCGAGGTGGTTGTTATAGATCTGTACAGAGAACCGAGGTGGTTGTTATAGATATGGACAGAGAGAACCGAGGTGGTTGTCATAGATCTGGACAGGCAGAGAGGAACAATGTGGTTGTTATAGATCTGGACAGACAGAGAGGACCAATGTGGTTGTTATGGATCTGGACAGACAGAGAGAAGCAAGATGATTGTGATAGATCTGGACAGAGAGGACCGAGGTGGTTGTTATAGATCTGGACAGAGAACCGAGGTGGCTGTTATAGATCTGGACAGAGAGGACTAAGATGGTTGTTATAGATCTGGACAGAGAGGACCAAGGTGGTTGTTATAGATCTGGACAGAGAGGACCGAGGTGGTTGTTATAGATCTGGACAGACAGAGAGAAGCAAGGTGATTGTGATAGATCTGGACAGAGAGGAACGAGGTGGTTGTTATAGATCTGGACAGAGAACCGAGGTGGTTGTTATAGATATGGACAGAGAGAACCGAGGTGGTTGTCATAGATCTGGACAGGCAGAGAGGAGCAAAGTGGTTGTTATAGATCTGGACAGACAGAAAGGAACAATGTGGTTGTGATAGATCTGGACAGGCAGAGAGGAGCAAAGTGGTTGTTATAGATCTGGACAGACAGAGAGGACCAATGTGGTTGTTATAGATCTGGACAGGCAGAGAGGAGCAATGTGGTTGTCATAGATCTGGACAGACAGAGAGGACCAATGTGGTTGTTATAGATCTGGACAGACAGAGAGGACCAATGTGGTTGTTATAGATCTGGACAGGCAGAGAGGAGCAATGTGGTTGTCATAGATCTGGACAGACAGAGAGGACCAATGTGGTTGTTATAGATCTGGACAGACAGAGAGGACCAATGTGGTTGTTATAGACCTGGACAGACAGAGAGAAGCAAGGTGATTGTGATAGATCTGGACAGAGAGGACCGAGGTGGTTGTTATAGATCAGGACAGAGAGAACCGAGGTGGTTGTTATAGATCTGGACAGAGATGACCAAGGTGGCTGTTATAGATCTGGACAGACAGAGAGGACCAATGTGGTTGTCATAGATCTGGACAGAGAGGACCAAGATGGTTGTTATAGATCTGGACAGAGAGGACCAATGTGGTTGTTATAGATCTGGACAGAGAGGACCAAGGTGGTTGCTATAGATCTGGACAGAAAGGACCAAGGTGGATCTCATTGATCTGGACCGAGATGACCAAGGTGGTTGTTATAGATCTGGACAGAGAGGACCAAGGTGGTTGTTATAGATCTGGACTGAGAGAACCAAGGTTGTTGTTATAGATCTGGACAGAGAGGACCAAGGTGGTTGTTATAGATCTGGACAGTCAGAGAGGAGCAAGGTGGTTGTTATAGATCTGGACAGACAGAGAGGACCAAGGTGGTTGCAATAGATCTGGTCAGAGAGGACCAAGGTGGTTCTTATAGATCTAGACAGAGAGGACCAACGCGGTTGTTATATATCTAGACAGACAGGGAGGACCAAGATGGTTGTTACAGCTCTGGACAGAGAGGACCAATGTGGTTCTGATAGATCTGGACAGGGAGAACCGAGGTGCTTGTTATAGATCTGGACAGAGAGGACCAAGGTGGTTCTCATAGATCTAGACAGAGAGGACCAACGTGGTTGTTATAGATCTGGACAGAGAGGACCAAGGTGGGTGTTATATATCAGGACAGAGAGGACCAAGGTGGTTGTTAGAGATATGGACAAAGAGGACCAAGGTGGTTGTTATAGATCTGGACAGAGAGGACCAAGGTGGTTGTTATAGATCTTGACAGAGAGGACCAAGGTGGTTGTTATAGATCTGGGCAGAAAGAACCGAGGAGTTTGTTATAGATCTGGACAGACAGAGGGTACCAAGGTGGTTGTTATAGATCTGGACAGACAGAGAGGACCAAGGTGGTTGTTGTAGATCTAGACAGAGAGGACCGAGGTGGTTGTTAGAGATCAGGACAGAGAGGACCGAGGTGGTTGTTCGAGATCTGGACAGAGAGGGCCAAGGTGGTTGTTATAGATCTGGACAGAGAGGACCGAGATGGTTGTTAGAGATCTAGACAGAGAGGACCGAGGTGGTTGTTAGAGATCTAGGCAGAGAGGACCAAGGTGGTTGTTAGAGATCTGGACAGACAGAGTGCACCAAGGTGGTTGTTATAGATCTAGACAGAGAGGGCCAAGGTGGTTGTTAGAGATCTGGACAGAGAGGACCGAGGTGGTCCTTAGAGATCTGGACAGAGAGGACCAAGGTGGTTGTTGTAGATCTAGACAGAGAGGACCGAGGTGGTTGTTAGAGATCTAGACAGAGAGGACCGAGGTGGTTGTTAGAGATCTAGACAGAGAGGGCCAAGGTGGTTGTTAGAGATCTGGACAGAGAGGACCAAGGTGGTCCTTAGAGATCTGGACAGAGAGGACCAAGGTGGTTGTTGTAGATCTAGACAGAGAGGACCAAGATGGTTGTTGTAGATCTAGACAGAGAGGACCGAGGTGGTTGTTATAGATCTGGGCAGAAAGAACCGAGGAGTTTGTTATAGATCTGGACAGACAGAGAGTACCAAGGTGGTTGTTATAGATCTGGACAGATAGAGAGGAGCAAGGTGGTTGTTGTAGATCTAGACAGAGAGGACCGAGGTGGTTGTTAGAGAACTGGACAGAGAGGACCGAGGTGGTTGTTAGAGATCTGGACAGACAGGACAGAGGTGGTTGTTATAGATCTGGACAGAGAGGACCGAGGTGGTTGTTATAGATCTGGACAGAAAGGACCGAGGTGGTTGTTAGAGATCTGGACAGAGAGGGCCAAGGTGGTTGTTAGAGATCTAGACAGAGAGAACCGAGGTGGTTGTTATAGATCTGGACAAGGAGGACCGAGGTGGTTGTTAGAGATCTAGACAGAGAGGACCGAGGTGGTTGTTAGAGATCTAGACAGAGAGGACCAAGGTTGTTGTTAGAGATCTGGACAGACAGAGTGCACCAAGGTGGTTGTTATAGATCTAGACAGAGAGGGCCAAGGTGGTTGTTAGAGATCTGGACAGAGAGGACCGAGGTGGTCCTTAGAGATCTGGACAGAGAGGACCGAGGTGGTTGTTAGAGATCTGGACAGAGAGAACCGAGGTGGTTGTTATAGATCTGGACAGACAGAGAGGACCGAGGTGGTTGTTAGAGATCTAGACAGAGAGGACCAAGGTGGTTGTTAGAGATCTGGACAGACAGAGTGCACCAAGGTGGTTGTTATAGATCTAGACAGAGAGGGCCAAGGTGATTGTTAGAG
Source organism: Arenicola marina (assembly GCA_964019135.1). Lineage (NCBI taxonomy): Eukaryota > Metazoa > Annelida > Polychaeta > Arenicolidae > Arenicola > Arenicola marina. The sequence continues at coordinate 662,587 of OZ025250.1, forward strand.
ATCTGGACAGAGAGGACCGAGGTGGTTGTTAGAGATCTAGACAGAGAGGACCAAGGTGGTTGTTAGAGATCTAGACAGACAGGACCGAAGTGGCTCCTATAGATCTAGACAGAGAGGACCAAAGTGGTTGTGATAGATCTGGACAGAGAGCACCAAGGTGGTTGTTATAGATCTGGACAGAGACGACCAAGGGGGTTATTACAAATCTGGATAGACAGAGAGGACCAAGGTGGGTTGTTATAGATCTGGACAGACAGAGAGGACTAAAGAGGTTGTTATAGATCTGGACAGAGAAGACCAAGGTGGTTGTTATATATCTGGACAGAGAGGACCAAGGTGGTTATTATAGATCTAGACAGAGAGAACAGAGGTGGTTGTTACAGATCTGGATAGACAAAGAGGACCAAGGTGGTTGTTATAGATCTGGACACAGAGGACCAACGCGGTTGTTATACATCTGGACAGACAGAGAAAAGCATGGTGGTTGTTATAGATCTGGACAGACAGAGAGGACCGAGGTGGTTGATAGAGATCTTGACCGAGAGGACCAAGGTGGTTTTTATATATCTGGACAGAGAGAACCGAGGTGGTTGTTATAGATCTGGACAGAAAGGACCAAGGTGGTTGCTATGGATCTGGACAGAGAAGACCAAGGCGGTTGTTATAGATCCTTACAGACAGAGAGGACCAAGGTGGTTGTTATAGATCTGGACAGAGAGGACCAAGGTGGTTGTTATAGATCTGGACGGAGAGAACCGAGGTGGCTGTTATAGATCTGGACAGAGAGGACCAAGGTGGTTGTAATATATCTGGATAGAGAGGACCAAGGTGGTTGTTATAGATCTGGACAGACAGAGAGGACTAAAGAGGTTGTTATAGATCTGGACAGAGAAGACCAAGGTGGTTGTTATATATCTGGACAGAGAGGACCAAGGTGGTTATTATAGATCTAGACAGAGAGAACCGAGGTGGTTGTTACAGATCTGGATAGACAAAGAGGACCAAGGTGGTTGTTATAGATCTGGACAGACAGAGAGGACTAAAGAGGTTGTTATAGATCTGGACAGAGAAGACCAAGGTGGTTGTTATATATCTGGACAGAGAGGACCAAGGTGGTTATTATAGATCTAGACAGAGAGAACCGAGGTGGTTGTTACAGATCTGGATAGACAAAGAGGACCAAGGTGGTTGTTATAGATCTGGACAGACAGAGAGGACTAAAGAGGTTGTTATAGATCTGGACAGAGAAGACCAAGGTGGTTGTTATATATCTGGACAGAGAGGACCAAGGTGGTTATTATAGATCTAGCCAGAGAGAACCGAGGTGGTTGTTATTGATCTGGACGGACAATGACTCCCAATGTGGTTGCTATAGATTTGGACAGAGAGATCCGAGGTGGTTGTTATAGATCTGGACAGAGAGGACAAAGGTGGTTGTTATAGATCTGGACAGACAGAGAGAACCAAGGTGGTTCTTATAGATACAGAGAGAACCGAGGTGGTTGTTATAGATCTGGACGGAGAGAACCGAGGTGGTTGTTACAGATCTGGACGGAGAGAACCGAGGTGGTTGTTATAGATATGGACAGAGAGAACCGAGGTGGTTTTTTATAGATCTGGACAGAGAGGACCAAGGTGGCTCTCATAGATCTAGACAGAGAGGACCAATGTGGTTGTCATAGATCTAGGCAGGGAGGACCAAGGTGGTTGTTATAGATCTGGACAGAGAGGACCGAGGTTGGTTTTTATTGATCTGGACAGACAGAGAGGACCAAAGTGGTTGTCAGAGATCTAGACGGAGAGGACCAAGGTGGTTATTAGAGATCTGGACAATGAGGACTAAGGTGGTTGTTATATATCTAGACAGAGAAAATAGAGATGGTTGTTATAGATCTGGACAGAGAGGACAGAAGGAGTATGGGAGACTAGAGGGTGGGTGAAAGGGTGGGGGCAAGAGAGCGTTGAGGGTATGGGGAGCTAGAGGGTGGAGTGTATAGGGGCTAGAGTTGGGGGGTATGGGGGGCTAGAAGGTGGGGTGTATGGGGTCTAGAGTTGGGGTGTATGGGGGCTAGAGTTCGGGTGTATGGGGGCTAGAGGGTGGTGTGTATGGGGGCTAGAGGGTGGAGTATGGGGGGCTAGAGGGTGGGGGGTATGTGGGGGGCTAGATGGTGGGGTGTATGGGGGCTAGAGGGTGGGGGGTATGGGGGGGGGGGGGGCTAGATGGGGGGCAGTATGGGGGGCAAGAGAGTGGAGTGTATGGGGGCTAGAGGGTGGAGTGTGGGGGGCAAGAGGGTGGGGTGTATAGGGGCTAGAGGTTGGAGTGTATGGGGGATAGTGGGTGGAGTATGGGGGGCTAGAGGCTGGGGGTATGGGGGGAAAGAGAGTGGAGCATGGTTGGCTAGAGGGTGGGGTGTATGGGGGGGCTGGATGGTGGGGTGTATGGGGGCTAGAGGGTGGGGTGTTAAGGGGGGGGGGGCTCAAGGGTTAGGTGTATGGGGGCTAGAGAGTGGGGTGTATGGGGGCTAGAGGGTGGAGTATGGGGGGCTAGAGGGTGTGGGGTATAGAGGGGGCTAGATGGTGGGGTGTATGGGGGGCAAGAGAGTGGAGTGTATGGGGGCTAGAGGGTAGAGTATAGGGGGCTAGAGGGTGGGGGTATTGGGGGCAAGAGAGTGGAGTATTGGGGGCTAGAGGGTGGGGTGTATGGGGGGCTAGATGGTGGGGTGTATGGGGGCTAGAGGGTGGAGTATGGGGGGCTAGAGGGTGGGGGGTATGGGGGGCAAGAGGGTGAGGTGTATAGGGGCTAGAGGCTGGAGTGTATGGGGGCTAGTGGGTGGAGTATGGGGGGCTAGAGGGTGGGGGTATGGGGGCTAGAGGGTTAGGTGTATGGGGGCTAGAGGGTGGAGTATTGGAGGCTAGAGGGTGGGGGTATGGGGGGCAAGAGAGTGGAGTATGGGGGGCTAGAGGGTGGGGTGTATGGGGGCTAGAGTTGGGGGGTATGGGGGGGCTAGAAGGTGGGGTGTAAGGGGGGCAAGAGGGTGGGGTGTAAGGGGGGCAAGAGGTGGGGTGAATGGAGGCTAGAGGGTGGGGTGTAAGGGGGGCAAGAGGTGAGGTGTATGGGGGCTAGAGGGTGGGGTCTATGGGGGGCTAGAAGGTGGAGTGTATGGGGGCTCGAGGGTGGGATGTATGGGGTGCTAGAAGGTGGGGTGTAAGGGGGGCTCCAGGGTGGGGTGTATGGGGGGCAAGAGGGTGGGGGTATGAAGGGCAAGAGGTGGGGTGTATGGGGGCTCGAGGGTGGGGTGTATGGGGGTTAGAGGGTGGGGTGTATGGGGGCTAGAGGATGGGGTCTATGGGGGGCTAGAGGGTGAGGTTATGGGGGGAAATAGGTGGGGAATGGGGGGCAAGAGGTGAGGTGTGTGGGGGGCAAGATGGTTGGGGTATGGGGGGCTAGAGGGTTAGGTGTATGGGGGCTAGAGAGGGTGTATGGGGGCTAGAGGGTTAGGTGTATGGGGGCTAGAGGGTTAGGTGTATGGGGGCTAGAGGGTGGGTGTATGGGGGGCTAGAGGGTTAGGTGTATGGGGGCTAGAGGGTGGGTGTATGGGGGCTAGAGGGTGGGGTGTATGGGGGGCTAGACGGTTAGGTGTATGGGGGCTAGAGGGTGGGGTGTATGGAGGGCTAGAGGGTTAGGTGTATGGGGGCTAGAGTTGGGGGGTATGGGGGCTAGAGGGTGGAGGGTATGGGGGCTAGCGGGTGGAGGGTATGGGGGCCAGAGGCTGGAGGGTATGGGGGCTAGAGGCTGGAGGGTATGGGGGCTAGAGGGTGGATGGTATGGGGGCTAGAGTGTGGATGATATGGGGGCTAGAGGCTGGAGGGTATGGGGGCTAGAGGGTGGAGGCTTTGGGGCTACAGGGTAAAGGGGCTAGAGGCTGGAGGGTATGGGGGCTAGAGGGTGGAGGCTTTGGGGCTACAGGGTAAAGGGGCTAGAGGCTGGAGGGTATGGGGGCTAGAGGGTGGAGGCTTTGGGGGCTAGAGTGTGGATGATATGGGGGCTAGAGGCTGGAGGGTATGGGGGCTAGAGGGTGGAGGCTTTGGGGCTACAGGGTAAAGGGGCTAGAGGCTGGAGGGTATGGGGGCTAGAGGGTGGAGGGTATGGGGCTACAGGGTGAAGGGGCTAGAGGCTGGAGGGTATGGGGGCTAGAGGGTGGAGGCTTTGGGGCTACAGGGTGAAGGGGCTAGAGGCTGGAGGGTATGGGGGCTAGAGGGTGGATGATATGGGGTCTAGAGGGTGGAGGGTATGGGGGCTAGAGGCTGGAGGGTATGGGGGCTAGAGGGTGGAGGCTTAGGGGCTACAGGGTGAAGGGGCTAGAGGCTGGAGGGTATGGGGGCTAGAGGGTGGAGGCTTTGGGGCTACAGGGTAAAGGGGCTAGAGGCTGGAGGGTATGGGGGCTAGAGGGTGGAGGCTTTGGGGCTACAGGGTAAAGGGGGTAGAGGCTGGAGGGTATGGGGGCTAGAGGGTGGAGGCTTTGGGGGCTAGAGTGTGGATGATATGGGGGCTAGAGGCTGGAGGGTATGGGGGCTAGAGGGTGGAGGCTTTGGGGCTACAGGGTAAAGGGGCTAGAGGCTGGAGGGTATGGGCGCTAGAGGGTGGAGGCTTTGGGGCTACAGGGTGAAGGGGCTAGAGGCTGGAGGGTATGGGGGCTAGAGGGTGGAGGCTTTGGGGCTACAGGGTGAAGGGGCTAGAGGCTGGAGGGTATGGGGGCTAGAGGGTGGATGATATGGGGTCTAGAGGGTGGAGGGTATGTGGGCTAGAGGCTGGAGGGTATGGGGGCTAGAGGGTGGAGGCTTTGGGGCAACAGGGTGAAGGGGCTAGAGGCTGGAGGGTATGGGGGCTAGAGGGTGGAGGCTTTGGGGCTACAGGGTGAAGGGGCTAGTGGCTGGAGGGTATGGGGGCTAGAGGGTGGAGGCTTTGGGGCTACAGGGTGAAGGGGCTAGAGGCTGGAGGGTATGGAGGCTAGAGGGTGGAGGCTTTGGGGCTACAGGGTGAAGGGGCTAGAGGCTGGAGGGTATGGGGGCTAGAGGGTGGATGATATGGGGTCTAGAGGGTGGAGGGTATGGGGGTTAGAGGTTGGAGGGCATGGGGCTACATGGTAGTGTGTAGAAATCGCGGGTTGGGTTGACTCGGGGCAATCTGTTTCCCTTCCTACCTTTATGGGCTCACCAAGGACACTAACGAGACAGTCGCGCGAGTCTTAGGTAAATTATGGCATTGACGATGTTATTGCTAATCATAAGGTCCCGTATGTAGGCTCGGACATTCCGCTCTGGGCAGATCACACCGGAAAATGTCAGGGTGTAGGGTAGAGGTCAGGGTGTAGGGTGGAGGTCAAGGTGTGGGCTGTAGGTCAGGGTGTAGGGTGGAGGTCAGGTTGTAGGCTGTAGGTCAGGGTGTAGGTCAGGGTGTGGGCTGTAGGTCAGGGTGTGGGCTGTAGGTCAGGGTGTAGGGTAGAGGCCAGGGTGTGGGCTGTACGTCAGGGTGTAGGGTGGAGGTCAGGGTGCGGGCTGTAGGTCAGGATGTAGGCTGTAGGTCAGGGTGTAGGTCAGGGTGTGGGCTGTAGGTCAGGGTGTAGGGTAGAGGCCAGGGTGTGGGCTGTAGGTCAGGGTGTGGGGTGGAGGCCAGGGTGTGGGCTGTAGGTCAGGGTGTAGGGTGGAGGTCAGGGTGTGGGCTGTAGGTCAGGATGTAGGGTGTAGGTCAGAGTGTGGGCTGTAGGTCAGGGTGTGGGCTGTAGGTCAGGGTGTACGGTGGATGCCAGGGTGTGGGCTGTAGGTCAGGGTGTAGGGTGTAGGTCAGAGCGTGGGCTGTAGGTCAGGGTGTGGGCTGTAGGTCAGGGTGTAGGGTGGAGGTCAGGGTGTAGGGTAGAGGCCAGGGTGTGGGCTGTAGGTCAGGGTGTAGGGTGGAGGTCAGGGTGTGGGCTGTAGGTCAGGGTGTAGGGTAGAGGCCAGGGTGTGGGCTGTAGGTCAGGGTGTAAGGTGGAGGTCAGGGTGTGGGCTGTAGGTCAGGGTGTAGGGTAGAGGCCATGGTGTGGGCTGCAGGTCAGGGTGTAGGATGGAGGTCAGGGTGTGGGCTGTAGATCAGGGTGTGGGCTGTAGCTCAGGGTGTAGGGTGGAGGTTAGGGTGTGGGCTGTAGGTCAGGGTGTAGGGTGGAGGTCAGGGTGTGGGCTGTAGGTCAGGGTGTGGGCTGTAGGTCAGGGTGTAATGTGGAGGTCAGGGTGTGGGCTGTAGGCCAGGGTGTGGGCTGTAGGTCAGGGTGTAGGGTTGAGGTCAGGGTGTGGGCTGTAGGTCAGGGTGTGGGCTGTAGGTCAGGGTGTAGGGTGGAGGTCAGGGTGTGGGCTGTAGGTCAGGGTGTGGGCTGTAGGTCAGGGTGTAGGGTGGATGCCAGGGTGTGGGCTGTAGGTCAGGGTGTAGGTTAGAGGCCAGGGCGTGGGCTGTAGGTCAAGGTGTGGGCTGTAGGTCAGGGTGTGGGCTGTAGGTCAGGGTGTAGGGTGGAGGTCAGGATGTGGGCTGTAGGTCAGGGTGTAGGGTGGATGCCAGGGTGTGGGCTATAGGTCAGGGTGTAGGGTGGAGGTCAGGGTGTGGGCTGTAGGTCAGGGTGTTGGGTGGAGGTCAGGGTGTTCGCTGTAGGTCAGGGTGTAGGGTGGATGCCAGGGTGTGGGCTGTAGGTCAGGGTGTAGGTTAGAGGCCAGGGCGTGGGCTGTAGGTCAAGGTGTGGGCTGTAGGTCAGGGTGTGGGCTGTAGGTCAGGGTGTAGGGTGGAGGTCAGGGTGTGGGCTGTAGCTCAGGCTGTAGGCCGTAGCTCAGAGTGTGGACTGTAGGTCAGGGTGTGGGCTGCAGGTCAGGGTGTAGGGTAGAGGTCAGAGTGTGGGCTGTAGGTCGGGGTGTAGGGTGGAGGTCAGGGTGTGGGCTGTAGGTCAGGGTGTAGGGTGGAGGTCAGGGTGTAGGCTGTAGGTCAGGGTGTAGAGTGGAGGTCAGGGTATACGTGGAGGTCAGGGTATGGGGTGGAGGTCAGGGTGTAGGCTATAGGTCAGGGTGTAAGGTAGAGGGCAGGGTGTGGGTTGTAGGTCAGGGCGTAGGGTGGAGGTCAGGGTGTGGGCTGTAGGTCAGGGTGTAAAGTGGAGGTCAGGGTGTAGGTGGAAGTTAGGGTGTAGGTGGAAGTCAGGGTGTAGGGTGGAGGTCAGGGTGTGGGCTGTAGGTCAGGGTGTGGGCTGTAGGTCAGGGTGTAGCGTAGAGGTCAGGGTGTGGGCTGTAGGTCAGGGTATGGGCTGTAGGTCAGGGTGTAGGGTGGAGGTCAGGGTGTGGGCTGTAGGTCAGGGTGTGGGCTGTAGGTCAGAGTGTAGGGTGGAGGTCAGGGTGTGGGCTGTAGGTCAGGGTGTGGGTTGTAGGTCAGGGTGTAGGGAGGAGGTCAGGGTGTGGGCTGTAGTTCGGGGTGTAGGGTGGGGGTCAGGGTGTGGGCTGTAGGTCAGGGTGTAGGGTGGAGGTCAGGGTGTGGGCTGTAGGTCAGGGTGTGGGTTGTAGGTCAGGGTGTAGGGTGGAGGTCAGGGTGTGGGCTGTAGGTCAGGGTGTAGGGTGGATGCCAGGGTGTGGGCTGTAGGTCAGGGTGTAGGTTAGAGACCAGGGTGTGGGCTGTAGGTCAGGGTGTGGGCTGTAGGTCAATGTGTGGGCTATGTGTAAGGGTGTAGGGTGGAGGTCAGGGTGTGGGCTGTAGGTCAGGGTGTAGGGTGGAGGTCAGGATGTGGGCTGTAGGTCAGGGTGTAGGGTGGAGGTCAGGGTGTGGGCTGTAGGTCAGGGTTTAGGGTGGAGGTCAGGGTGTAGGCTGTAGCTCAGGCTGTAGGCTGTAGGCCCGGGTGTGAGCTGTAGGTCAGGGTGTGGGCTGTAGGTCAGGGTGTAGGGTAGAGGTCAGAGTGTGGGCTGTAGGTCGGGGTGTAGGGTGGAGGTCAGGGTGTGGGCTGTAGGTCAGGGTGTAGGGTGGAGGTCAGGGTGTAGACTGTAGGTCAGGGTGTAGAGTGGAGGTCAGGGTATAGGTGGAGGTCAGGGTATGGGGTGGAAGTCAGGGTGCAGGCTGTAGGTCAGGGTGTAAGGTAGAGGGCAGGGTGTGGGTTGTAGGTCAGGGTGTAGGGTAGAGGGCAGGGTGTGGGTTGCAAGTCAGGGTGTAGGGTGGAGGTCAGGGTGTGGGCTGTAGGTCAGGTGTAAGGTGGAGGTCAGGGTGTAGGTGGAAGTTAGGGTGTAGGTGGAAGTCAGGGTGTAGGGTGGAGGTCAGGGTGTGGGCTGTCTCTGAGGGTGTAGGGTGGAGGTCAGGGTGTGGGCTGTAGGTCAGGGTGTGGGCTGTAGGTCAGAGTGTAGGGTGTAGGTCAGGGTGTGGGCTGTAGGTCAGGGTGTGGGCTGTAGGTCAGGGTGTAGGGTGGATATCCAGGGTGTGGGCTGTAGGTCAGGGTGTAGGGTGGAGGCCAGGGTGTGGGCTGTAGGTCAGGGTGTGGGCTGTAGGTCAGGGTGTGGGCTATATATTAGGGTGTAGGCTGGAGGTCAGGGTGTGGGCTGTATGTCAGGGTGTAGGGTGGAGGTCTGGGTGTGGGCTGTAGGTCAGGGTGTAGGGTGGAGGACAGGGTGTAGGCTGGAGCTCAGGCTGTAGGCGGTAGGCCAGGGTGTGAGCTGTAGATCAGGGTGTGGGCTGTAGGTCAGGGTGTAGGGTAGAGGTCAGAGTGTGGGCTGTAGGTCAGGGTGTAGGGTGGAGGTCAGGGTGTGGGCTGTAGGTCAGGGTGTAGGGTGGAGGTCAGGGTGCAGACTGTAGGTCAGGGTGTAGAGTGGAGGTCAGGGTATAGGTGGAGGTCAGGGTATGGGGTGGAGGTCAGGGTGTAGGCTGCAGGTCAGGGTGTAAGGTAGAGGGCAGGGTGTGGGTTGTAGGTCAGGGTGTAGGGTAGATGCCAGGGTGTGCGCTGTAGGTCAGGGTGTAGGGTGGAGGTCAGGGTGTGGGCTGTAGGTCAGGGTGTAGGGTAGAGGCCAGGTTGTGGGCTGTAGGTCAGGGTGTAGGGTGGAGGTCAGGGTGTGGGCTGTAGATCAGGGTGTGGGCTGTAGGTCAGGGTGTAGGGTGGAGGTCAGGGTGTGGGCTGTAGGTCAGGGTGTAGGGTGGAGGTCAGGGTGTGGGCTGTAGGTCAGAGTGTGGGCTGTAGGTCGGGGTGTAAGGTGGAGGTCAGGGTGTGGGCTGTAGGTCAGGATGTGGGCTGTAGGTCAGGGTGTAGGGTGGAGGTCAGGGTGTGGGCTGTAGGTCAGGGTGTTGGCTGTAGGTCAGGGTGTAGGGTGGAGGTCAGGGTGTGGGCTGTAGGTCAGGGTGTGGGCTGTAGATCAGGGTGTAGGGTGGAGGTCAGGGTGTAGGGTGGAGGTCAGGGTGTAGGCTGTAGCTCAGGCTGTAGGCTGTAGGTCAGGGTGTGGGCTGTAGGTCAGGGTGTAGGCTATATGTTAGGGTGTAGGGTGGAGGTCAGGGTGTCGGCTGTAGGTCAGGGTGTAGGGTGGAGGTTAGGGTGTAGGCTGTAGCTCAGGCTGTAGGCTGTAGGTCAGGGTGTGGGCTGTAGGTCAGGGTGTGGGCTAACGGTCAGGGTGTAGGGTGGATGCCAGGATGTGGGCTGTGGGTCAGGGTGTAGGGTGGAGGTCAGAGTGTAGGGTGTAGGTCAGGGTGTAGAGTGGAGGTCAGGCTATAGGTGGAGGTCAGGGTATAGGGTGGAGGTCAGGGTGTAGGCTGTAGGTCAGGGTGTCAGGTAGAGGGCAGGGTGTGGGTTGTAGGTCACGGTGTAGGGTGGGGGTCAGGGTGTGGGCTGTAGGTCAGGGTGTAGGGTGGAGGTCAGGGTGTGGGCTGTAGGTCAGGGTGTGGGTTGTAGGTCAGGGTGTAGGGTGGCGGTCAGGGTGTGGGCTGTAGGTCAGGGTGTGGGTTGTAGGTCAGGGTGTAGGGTGGAGGTCAGGGTGTGGGCTGTAGGTCAGGGTGTAGGGTGGATGCCAGGGTGTGGGTTGCACGTCAGGGTGTAGGGTGGAGGTCAGGGTGTGGGCTGTAGGTCAGGTGTAAGGTGGAGGTCAGGGTGTAGGTGGAAGTTAGGGTGTAGGTGGAAGTCAGGGTGTAGGGTGGAGGTCAGGGTGTGGGCTGTAGGTGAGGGTGTAGGGTGGAGGTCAGGGTGTGGGCTGTAGGTCAGGGTGTGGGCTGTAGGTCAGAGTGTAGGGTGTAGGTCAGGGTGTGGGCTGTAGGTCAGGGTGTGGGCTGTAGGTCAGGGTGTAGGGTGGATATCCAGGGTGTGGGCTGTAGGTCAGGGTGTAGGGTGGAGGCCAGGGTGTGGGCTGTAGGTCAGGGTGTGGGCTGTAGGTCAGTGTGTGGGCTATATATTAGGGTGTAGGCGGGAGGTCAGGGTGTGGGCTGTATGTCAGGGTGTAGGGTGGAGGTCAGGGTGTGGGCTGTAGGTCAGGGTGTAGGGTGGAGGACAGGGTGTAGGCTGGAGCTCAGGCTGTAGGCGGTAGGCCAGGGTGTGAGCTGTAGATCAGGGTGTGGGCTGTAGGTCAGGGTGTAGGGTAGAGGTCAGAGTGTGGGCTGTAGGTCAGGGTGTAGGGTGGAGGTCAGGGTGTGGGCTGTAGGTCAGGGTGTAGGGTGGAGGTCAGGGTGCAGACTGTAGGTCAGGGTGTAGAGTGGAGGTCAGGGTATAGGTGGAGGTCAGGGTATGGGGTGGAGGTCAGGGTGTAGGCTGCAGGTCAGGGTGTAAGGTAGAGGGCAGGGTGTGGGTTGTAGGTCAGGGTGTAGGGTAGATGCCAGGGTGTGGGCTGTAGGTCAGGGTGTAGGGTGGAGGTCAGGGTGTGGGCTGTAGGTCAGGGTGTAGGGTAGAGGCCAGGTTGTGGGCTGTAGGTCAGGGTGTAGGGTGGAGGTCAGGGTGTGGGCTGTAGATCAGGGTGTGGGCTGTAGGTCAGGGTGTAGGGTGGAGGTCAGGGTGTGGGCTGTAGGTCAGGGTGTAGGGTGGAGGTCAGGGTGTGGGCTGTAGGTCAGAGTGTGGGCTGTAGGTCGGGGTGTAAGGTGGAGGTCAGGGTGTGGGCTGTAGGTCAGGATGTGGGCTGTAGGTCAGGGTGTAGGGTGGAGGTCAGGGTGTGGGCTGTAGGTCAGGGTGTTGGCTGTAGGTCATGGTGTAGGGTGGAGGTCAGGGTGTGGGCTGTAGGTCAGGGTGTGGGCTGTAGATCAGGGTGTAGGGTGGAGGTCAGGGTGTAGGGTGGAGGTCAGGGTGTAGGCTGTAGCTCAGGCTGTAGGCTGTAGGTAAGGGTGTGGGCTGTAGTTCAGGGTGTGGGCTATATGTTAGGGTGTAGGGTGGAGGTCAGGGTGTGGGCTGTAGGTCAGGGTGTAGGGTGGAGGTTAGGGTGTAGGCTGTAGCTCAGGCTGTAGGCTGTAGGTCAGGGTGTGGGCTGTAGGTCAGGGTGTGGGCTAAAGGTCAGGGTGTAGGGTGGATGCCAGGATGTGGGCTGTGGGTCAGGGTGTAGGGTGGAGGTCAGAGTGTAGGCTGTAGGTCAGGGTGTAGAGTGGAGGTCAGGCTATAGGTGGAGGTCAGGGTATAGGGTGGAGGTCAGGGTGTAGGCTGTAGGTCAGGGTGTCAGGTAGAGGGCAGGGTGTGGGTTGTAGGTCACGGTGTAGGGTGGGGGTCAGGGTGTGGGCTGTAGGTCAGGGTGTAGGGTGGAGGTCAGGGTGTGGGCTGTAGGTCAGGGTGTGGGTTGTAGGTCAGGGTGTAGGGTGGAGGTCAGGGTGTGGGCTGTAGGTCGGGGTGTAGGGTGAGGGTCAGGGTGTGGGCTTTAGGTCAGGGTGTAGGGTGGCGGTCAGGGTGTGGGCTGTAGGTCATGGTGTGGGTTGTAGGTCAGGGTGTAGGGTGGAGGTCAGGGTGTGGGCTGTAGGTCAGGGTGTAGGGTGGATGCCAGGGTGTGGGCTGTAGGTCAGGGTGTAGGTTAGCGGCCAGGGTGTGGGCTGTAGGTCAGGGTGTGGGCTGTAGGTCAATGTGTGGGCTATGTGTAAGGGTGTAGGGTGGAGGTCAGGGTGTGGGCTGTAGGTCAGGGTGTAGGGTGGAGGTCAGGGTGTGGGCTGTAGGTCAGGGTGTAGGATGGAGGTCAGGGTGTAGGCTGTAGCTCAGGCTGTAGGCTGTAGGTCAAGGTGTGGGCTGTAGGTCAGGGTGTGGGCTCTAGGTCAGGGTGTAGGGTAGAGGTCAGAGTGTGGGCTGTAGGTCGGGGTGTAGGGTGGAGGTCCGGGTGTGGGCTGTATGTCAGGGTGTAGGGTGGAGGTCAGGGTGTAGGCTGTAGCTCAGGCTGTAGGCTGGAGTTCACGGTGTGGGCTGTAGGTCAGGGTGTAGGGTGGAGGTCAGAGTGTTGGTTGTAGGTCGGGGTGTAGGGTGGAGGTCAGGGTGTGGGCTGTAGGTCAGGGTGTAGGGTGGTGGTCAGGGTGTAGGCTGTAGGTCAGGGTGTAGAGTGGAGGTCAGGGTATAGGTGGAGGTCAGGGTGTAAGGAAAAGGGCAGGGTGTGGGTTGTAGGTCAGGGTGTAGGGTGGAGGTCAGGGTGTGGGCTGTAGGTCAGGGTGTAAGGTGGAGGTCAGGGTGTAGGTGGAAGTTAGGGTGTAGGTGGAGGTCCGGATGTAGGGTGGAGGTCAGGGTGTGGGCTGTAGGTCAGGGTGTGGGCTGTAGGTCAGGGTGTAGGGTGGAGGTCAGGGTGTGGGCTGTAGGTCAGGGTGTGGACTGTAGGTCAGGGTGTAGGGTGGAGGTCAGGGTGTGGGCTGTAGGTCAGGGTGTAGGGTGGATGCCAGGGTGTGGGCTGTAGGTCAGGGTGTAGGTTAGAGGCCAGGGTGTGGGCTGTAGGTCACGGTGTGGGCTGAAGCTCAGGGTGTGGGCTATATGTTAGGGTGTAGGGTGGAGGTCAGGGTATGGGCTGTAGGTCAGGGTGTAGGGTGGAGGTCAGGGTGTTGGCTGTAGCTCAGGGTGTAGGGTGGAGGTCAAGGTGTATGCTGTAGCTCAGGCTGTAGGCTGTAGGTCAGGGTGTGGGCTGTAGGTCAGAATGTGGGCTGTAGGTCAGGGTGTAGGGTGGAGGTCAGAGTGTGGGCTGTAGGTCGGAGTGTAGGGTAGAGGTCAGGTGTGGGCTGTAGGTCAGGGTGTTGGGTGGAGGTCAGGGTGTAGGCTGTAGGCCAGGGTGTAGAGTGGAGGTTTGGGTATAGGTGGAGGTCAGGGTATGGGGTGGAGGTCAGGATGTAGGCTGTAGGTCAGGGTGTAAGGTAGACGGCAGGGTGTGGGTCGTAGGTCAGGGTGTAGGGTGGAGGTCAGGGTGTGGGCTGTAGGTCAGGGTGTAAGGTGGAGATCAGGGTGTAGGTGGAAGTTAGGGTGTGGGTGGAGGTCAGGGTGCAGGGTGGAGGTCAGGGTGTGGGCTGTAGGTCAGGGTGTGGTCTGTAGGTCAGGGTGTAGGGTGGAGGTCAGGGTATGGGCTGTAGGTCAGGGTGTGGGCTGTAGGTCAGGGTGTGGGCTGTAGGTCAGGGTGTAGGGTGGATGCCAGGGTGTGGGCTGTAGGTCAGGGTGTGGGCTGTAGGTCGGGGTGTAGGGTGAGGGTCAGGGTGTGGGCTTTAGGTCAGGGTGTAGGGTGGCGGTCAGGGTGTGGGCTGTAGGTCAGGGTGTGGGTTGTAGGTCAGGGTGTGGGCTGTAGGTCAATGTGTGGGCTATGTGTAAGGGTGTAGGGTGGAGGTCAGGGTGTGGGCTGTAGGTCAGGGTGTAGGGTGGATGCCAGGGTGTGGGCTGTAGGTCAGGGTGTAGGTTAGAGGCCAGGGTGTGGGCTGTAGGTCAGCGTGTGGGCTGTAGGTCAATGTGTGGGCTATGTGTAAGGGTGTAGGGTGGAGGTCAGGGTGTGGGCTGTAGGTCAGGGTGTAGGGTGGAGGTCAGGGTGTGGGCTGTAGGTCAGGGTGTAGGATGGAGGTCAGGGTGTAGGCTGTAGCTCAGGCTGTAGGCTGTAGGTCAAGGTGTGGGCTGTAGGTCAGGGTGTGGGCTCTAGGTCAGGGTGTAGGGTAGAGGTCAGAGTGTGGGCTGTAGGTCGGGGTGTAGGGTGGAGGTCCGGGTGTGGGCTGTATGTCAGGGTGTAGGGTGGAGGTCAGGGTGTAGGCTGTAGCTCAGGCTGTAGGCTGGAGGTCACGGTGTGGGCTGTAGGTCAGGGTGTAGGGTGGAGGTCAGAGTGTTGGTTGTAGGTCGGGGTGTAGGGTGGAGGTCAGGGTGTGGGCTGTAGGTCAGGGTGTAGGGCGGTGGTCAGGGTGTAGGCTGTAGGTCAGGGTGTAGAGTGGAGGTCAGGGTATAGGTGGAGGTCAGGGTGTAAGGAAAAGGGCAGGGTGTGGGTTGTAGGTCAGGGTGTAGGGTGGAGGTCAGGGTGTGGGCTGTAGGTCAGGGTGTAGGGTGGAGGTCAGGGTGTGGGCTGTAGGTCAGGGTTTAGGGTGGAGGTCAGGGTGTAGGCTGTAGCTCAGGCTTTAGGCTGTAGGCCCGGGTGTGAGCTGTAGGTCAGGGTGTGGGCTGTAGGTCAGGGTGTAGGGTAGAGGTCAGAGTGTGGGCTGTAGGTCGGGGTGTAGGGTGGAGGTCAGGGTGTGGGCTGTAGGTCAGGGTGTAGGGTGGAGGTCAGGGTGTAGACTGTAGGTCAGGGTGTAGAGTGGAGGTCAGGGTATAGGTGGAGGTCAGGGTATGGGGTGGAAGTCAGGGTGCAGGCTGTAGGTCAGGGTGTAAGGTAGAGGGCAGGGTGTGGGTTGTAGGTCAGGGTGTAGGGTAGAGGGCAGGGTGTGGGTTGCACGTCAGGGTGTAGGGTGGAGGTCAGGGTGTGGGCTGTAGGTCAGATGTAAGGTGGAGGTCAGGGTGTAGGTGGAAGTTAGGGTGTAGGTGGAAGTCAGGGGGTAGGGTGGAGGTCAGGGTGTGGGCTGTAGGTGAGGGTGTAGGGTGGAGGTCAGGGTGTGGGCTGTAGGTCAGGGTGTGGGCTGTAGGTCAGAGTGTAGGGTGTAGGTCAGGGTGCGGGCTGTAGGTCAGGGTGTGGGCTGTAGGTCAGGGTGTAGGGTGGATATCCAGGGTGTGGGCTGTAGGTCAGGGTGTAGGGTGGAGGCCAGGGTGTGGGCTGTAGGTCAGGGTGTGGGCTGTAGGTCAGGGTGTGGGCTATATATTAGGGTGTAGGCTGGAGGTCAGGGTGTGGGCTGTATGTCAGGGTGTAGGGTGGAGGTCAGGGTGTGGGCTGTAGGTCAGGGTGTAGGGTGGAGGACAGGGTGTAGGCTGGAGCTCAGGCTGTAGGCGGTAGGCCAGGGTGTGAGCTGTAGATCAGGGTGTGGGCTGTAGGTCAGGGTGTAGGGTAGAGGTCAGAGTGTGGGCTGTAGGTCAGGGTGTAGGGTGGAGGTCAAGGTGTGGGCTGTAGGTCAGGGTGTAGGGTGGAGGTCAGGGTGCAGACTGTAGGTCAGGGTGTAGAGTGGAGGTCAGGGTATAGGTGGAGGTCAGGGTATGGGGTGGAGGTCAGGGTGTAGGCTGCAGGTCAGGGTGTAAGGTAGAGG
Source organism: Arenicola marina (assembly GCA_964019135.1). Taxonomy (NCBI): domain Eukaryota; kingdom Metazoa; phylum Annelida; class Polychaeta; family Arenicolidae; genus Arenicola; species Arenicola marina. Next base: position 678,170 of record OZ025250.1, read on the forward strand.
GCAGGGTGTGGGTTGTAGGTCAGGGTGTAGGGTAGATGCCAGGGTGTGGGCTGTAGGTCAGGGTGTAGGGTGGAGGTCAGGGTGTGGGCTGTAGGTCAGGGTGTAGGGTAGAGGCCAGGTTGTGGGCTGTAGGTCAGGGTGTAGGGTGGAGGTCAGGGTGTGGGCTGTAGATCAGGGTGTGGGCTGTAGGTCAGGGTGTAGGGTGGAGGTCAGGGTGTGAGCTGTAGGTCAGGGTGTAGGGTGGAGGTCAGGGTGTGGGCTGTAGGTCAGAGTGTGGGCTGTAGGTCGGGGTGTAAGGTGGAGGTCAGGGTGTGGGCTGTAGGTCAGGATGTGGGCTGTAGGTCAGGGTGTAGGGTGGAGGTCAGGGTGTGGGCTGTAGGTCAGGGTGTTGGCTGTAGGTCAGGGTGTAGGGTGGAGGTCAGGGTGTGGGCTGTAGGTCAGGGTGTGGGCTGTAGATCAGGGTGTAGGGTGGAGGTCAGGGTGTAGGGTGGAGGTCAGGGTGTAGGCTGTAGCTCAGGCTGTAGGCTGTAGGTCAGGGTGTGGGCTGTAGGTCAGGGTGTGGGCTATATGTTAGGGTGTAGGGTGGAGGTCAGGGTGTGGGCTGTAGGTCAGGGTGTAGGGTGGAGGTTAGGGTGTAGGCTGTAGCTCAGGCTATAGGCTGTAGGTCAGGGTGTGGGCTGTAGGTCAGGGTGTGGGCTAAAGGTCAGGGTGTAGGGTGGATGCCAGGATGTGGGCTGTGGGTCAGGGTGTAGGGTGGAGGTCAGAGTGTAGGCTGTAGGTCAGGGTGTAGAGTGGAGGTCAGGCTATAGGTGGAGGTCAGGGTATAGGGTGGAGGTCAGGGTGTAGGCTGTAGGTCAGGGTGTCAGGTAGAGGGCAGGGTGTGGGTTGTAGGTCACGGTGTAGGGTGGGGGTCAGGGTGTGGGCTGTAGGTCAGGGTGTAGGGTGGAGGTCAGGGTGTGGGCTGTAGGTCAGGGTGTGGGTTGTAGGTCAGGGTGTAGGGTGGAGGTCAGGGTGTGGGCTGTAGGTCGGGGTGTAGGGTGAGGGTCAGGGTGTGGGCTTTAGGTCAGGGTGTAGGGTGGCGGTCAGGGTGTGGGCTGTAGGTCAGGGTGTGGGTTGTAGGTCAGGGTGTAGGGTGGAGGTCAGGGTGTGGGCTGTAGGTCAGGGTGTAGGGTGGATGCCAGGGTGTGGGCTGTAGGTCAGGGTGTAGGTTAGCGGCCAGGGTGTGGGCTGTAGGTCAGGGTGTGGGCTGTAGGTCAATGTGTGGGCTATGTGTAAGGGTGTAGGGTGGAGGTCAGGGTGTGGGCTGTAGGTCAGGGTGTAGGGTGGAGGTCAGGGTGTGGGCTGTAGGTCAGGGTGTAGGATGGAGGTCAGGGTGTAGGCTGTAGCTCAGGCTGTAGGCTGTAGGTCAAGGTGTGGGATGTAGGTCAGGGTGTGGGCTCTAGGTCAGGGTGTAGGGTAGAGGTCAGAGTGTGGGCTGTAGGTCGGGGTGTAGGGTGGAGGTCCGGGTGTGGGCTGTATGTCAGGGTGTAGGGTGGAGGTCAGGGTGTAGGCTGTAGCTCAGGCTGTAGGCTGGAGGTCACGGTGTGGGCTGTAGGTCAGGGTGTAGGGTGGAGGTCAGAGTGTTGGTTGTAGGTCGGGGTGTAGGGTGGAGGTCAGGGTGTGGGCTGTAGGTCAGGGTGTAGGGTGGTGGTCAGGGTGTAGGCTGTAGGTCAGGGTGTAGAGTGGAGGTCAGGGTATAGGTGGAGGTCAGGGTGTAAGGAAAAGGGCAGGGTGTGGGTTGTAGGTCAGGGTGTAGGGTGGAGGTCAGGGTGTGGGCTGTAGGTCAGGGTGTAAGGTGGAGGTCAGGGTGTAGGTGGAAGTTAGGGTGTAGGTGGAGGTCAGGATGTAGGGTGGAGGTCAGGGTGTGGGCTGTAGGTCAGGGTGTGGGCTGTAGGTCAGGGTGTAGGGTGGAGGTCAGGGTGTGGGCTGTAGGTCAGGGTGTGGACTGTAGGTCAGGGTGTAGGGTGGAGGTCAGGGTGTGGGCTGTAGGTCAGGGTGTAGGGTGGATGCCAGGGTGTGGGCTGTAGGTCAGGGTGTAGGTTAGAGGCCAGGGTGTGGGCTGTAGGTCACGGTGTGGGCTGAAGCTCAGGGTGTGGGCTATATGTTAGGGTGTAGGGTGGAGGTCAGGGTATGGGCTGTAGGTCAGGGTGTAGGGTGGAGGTCAGGGTGTTGGCTGTAGCTCAGGGTGTAGGGTGGAGGTCAAGGTGTATGCTGTAGCTCAGGCTGTAGGCTGTAGGTCAGGGTGTGGGCTGTAGGTCAGGGTGTGGGCTGTAGGTCGGAGTGTAAGGTAGAGGTCAGGTGTGGGCTGCAGGTCAGGGTGTTGGGTGGAGGTCAGGGTGTAGGCTGTAGGCCAGGGTGTAGAGTGGAGGTTTGGGTATAGGTGGAGGTCAGGGTATGGGGTGGAGGTCAGGATGTAGGCTGTAGGTCAGGGTGTAAGGTAGACGGCAGGGTGTGGGTTGTAGGTCAGGGTGTAGGGTGGAGGTCAGGGTGTGGGCTGTAGGTCAGGGTGTAAGGTGGAGATCAGGGTGTGGGCTGTAGGTCAGGGTGTGGGCTGTAGGTCAGGTGTAGGGTGGAGGTCAGGGTGTGGGCTGTAGGTCAGGGTTTGGGCTGTAGGTCAGGGTTTAGGGTGGAGGTCAGGGTGTGGGTTGTAGGTCAGGGTGTGGGCTGTAGGTCAGGGTGTAGGGTGGATGCCAGGGTGTGGGCTGTAGGTCAGGGTGTGGGCTGTAGGTCGGGGTGTAGGGTGAGGGTCAGGGTGTGGGCTTTAGGTCAGGGTGTAGGGTGGCGGTCAGGGTGTGGGCTGTAGGTCAGGGTGTGGGTTGTAGGTCAGGGTGTAGGGTGGAGGTCAGGGTGTGGGCTGTAGGTCAGGGTGTAGGGTGGATGCCAGGGTGTGGGCTGTAGGTCAGGGTGTAGGTTAGAGGCCAGGGTGTGGGCTGTAGGTCAGGGTGTGGGCTGTAGTTCAATGTGTGGGCTATGTGTAAGGGTGTAGGGTGGAGGTCAGGGTGTGGGCTGTAGGTCAGGGTGTAGGGTGGAGGTCAGGGTGTGGGCTGTAGGTCAGGGTGTAGGATGGAGGTCAGGGTGTAGGCTGTAGCTCAGGCTGTAGGCTGTAGGTCAAGGTGTGGGCTGTAGGTCAGGGTGTGGGCTCTAGGTCAGGGTGTAGGGTAGAGGTCAGAGTGTGGGCTGTATGTCAGGGTGTAGGGTGGAGGTCAGGGTGTAGGCTGTAGCTCAGGCTGTAGGCTGGAGGTCACGGTGTGGGCTGTAGGTCAGGGTGTAGGGTGGAGGTCAGAGTGTTGGTTGTAGGTCGGGGTGTAGGGTGGAGGTCAGGGTGTGGGCTGTAGGTCAGGGTGTAGGGCGGTGGTCAGGGTGTAGGCTGTAGGTCAGGGTGTAGAGTGGAGGTCAGGGTATAGGTGGAGGTCAGGGTGTAAGGAAAAGGGCAGGGTGTGGGTTGTAGGTCAGGGTGTAGGGTGGAGGTCAGGGTGTGGGCTGTAGGTCAGGGTGTAAGGTGGAGGTCAGGCTGTAGGGTGGAGGTCAGGGTGTGGGCTGTAGGTCAGGGTGTGGACTGTAGGTCAGGGTGTAGGGTGGAGGTCAGGGTGTGGGCTGTAGGTCAGGGTGTAGGGTGGATGCCAGGGTGTGGGCTGTAGGTCAGGGTGTAGGTTAGAGGCCAGGGTGTGGGCTGTAGGTCAGGGTGTAGGGTGGAGGTCAGGGTGTGGGCTGTAGGTCAGGGTGTAGGGTGGATGCCAGGGTGTGGGCTGTAGGTCAGGGTGTAGGTTAGAGGCCAGGGTGTGGGCTGTAGGTCACGGTGTGGGCTGTAGCTCAGGGTGTGGGCTATATGTTAGGGTGTAGGGTGGAGGTCAGGGTATGGGCTGTAGGTCAGGGTGTAGGGTGGAGGTCAGGGTGTTGGCTGTAGCTCAGGGTGTAGGGTGGAGGTCAAGGTGTATGCTGTAGCTCAGGCTGTAGGCTGTAGGTCAGGGTGTGGGCTGTAGGTCAGGGTGTGGGCTGAAGGTCAGGGTGTAGGGTGGAGGTCAGAGTGTGGGCTGTAGGTCGGAGTGTAGGGTGGAGGTCAGGTGTGGGCTGTAGGTCAGGGTGTTGGGTGGAGGTCAGGGTGTAGGCTGTAGGCCAGGGTGTAAGGTAGAGGGCAGGGTGTGGGTTGTAGGTCAGGGTGTAGGGTGGAGGTCAGGGTGTGGGCTGTAGGTCAGGGTGTAAGGTGGAGATCAGGGTGTAGGTGGAAGTTAGGGTGTGGGTGGAGGTCAGGGTGCAGGGTGGAGGTCAGGGTGTGGGCTGTAGGTCAGGGTGTGGTCTGTAGGTCAGGGTGTAGGGTGGAGGTCAGGGTGTGGGCTGTAGGTCAGGGTGTGGGCTGTAGGTCAGGTGTAGGGTGGAGGTCAGGGTGTGGGCTGTAGGTCAGGGTTTGGGCTGTAGGTCAGGGTTTAGGGTGGAGGTCAGGGTGTGGGTTGTAGGTCAGGGTGTGGGCTGTAGGTCAGGGTGTAGGGTGGATGCCAGGGTGTGGGCTGTAGGTCAGGGTGTGGGCTGTAGGTCAGGGTGTGGGCTATATGTTAGGGTGTAGGGTGGAGGTCAGGGTGTGGGCTGAATGTCTGGGTGTAGGGTGGAGGTCAGGGTGCGGGCGGTAGGTCAGGGTGTCGGGTGGAAGTCAGGGTGTAGGCTGTAGCTCATGCTGTAGGCTGTAGGTCAGGGTTTGGATTGTAGGTCAGGGTGTGGGCTGTAGGTCAGGGTGTAGGGTGGAGGTCAGAGCGTTGGCTGTAGGTCGTGGTGTAGGGTGGAGGTCAGGGTGTGGGCTGCAGGTCAGGGTGTAGGGTGGAGGTCAGGTTGTAGAGTAGAGGTCAGGGTATAGGTGGAGGTCAGGGTATGGGGTGGAGGTCAGGGTGTAGGCTGTAGGTCAGGGTGTAAGGTAGAGAGCAGGGTGTGGGCTGTAGGCCAGGATGTGGGCTGTAGGTCAGGGTGTGGGCTGTAGGTCAGGGTGTAGGGTGGAGGTCAGGGTGTAGGCTGTAGGTCAGGGTGTAGGCTGTAGGTCAGGGTGTAGGCTGTAGGTCAGGGTGTGAGCTGCAGGTTAGGGTGTGGGCTGTAGGTCAGGGTGTAGGGTGGAGGTCAGGGTGTATGGTGGAGGTCAGGGTGTTGGCTGTTGGTCAGGGTGTAGGGTGGAGGTCAGGGTGTGGGCTGTAGGACAGGTTGTGGGCTGTAGGTCAGGGTGCAGGGTGTAAGTCAGGGTGTGGGCTGTAGGTCAGGGTGTAGGGTGGAGGCCAGAGTGTGGGTTGTGCGTCAAGGTATAGGGTGGAGGTCAGGGTGTAGGGTAGCGATCAGGGTGTGGGCTGTAGGTCAGGGTGTAGGGTGGAGGTCAGGGTGTAGGTGGAGGTCAGGGTATGGGGTGGAGGTCAGGGTGTGGGCTGGAGGTCAGGGTGTAGGGTAGAGGCCAGGGTGTGGGCTGTAGGTCAGGGTGTAGGATTGAGGTCAGGGTGTAGGTTGTAGGTCAGGGTGTAGGGTGGAGGTCAGGGTGTGGGCTGTAGGTCAGGGTGTAGGGTGGAGGTCAGGGAGTGGGCTGTAGGTCAGGGTGTAGGGTGGAGGTCAGAGTGCAGGCTGTAGGTCAGGGTGTAGGGTAGAGGCCAGGGTTTGGGCTGTAGATCAGGGTGTGCGGTACAGACCAGGGTGTAGAGTGGAAGTCAGGGTGTAGGTGGAGGTCAGAGTGTAGGTGGAGGTCAGGGTGTAGGTGGAGGTCAGGGTGTACGCTGTAGGTCGGGGTGTAGGGTAGAGGCCAGGGTGTGGGCTGTAGGTCAGGGTGTACGGTGGAGGCCAGGGTGTGGACTGTAGGTCAGGGTGTGGGCTGTAGGTCAGGGCGTAGGGAGGAGGTTATGGTGTAGGTGGAGGTCAGGGTATGGGGTGGATGTCATGGTAGACAATCACTGCCGGAAGCTTAAGATCAGGACAATCACTGTAGAAGGCTTCAGATGAGTAAAATCACTGCGGGAGGTTTAACATGAGGACAACCACTACTGGAGGTTCAACATGAGGCCAATCACCGTCGGAGGTTTAGCAGCAGGACAATCACTGCGCGAGGTTCAACATGAGGACAATCATTGCGGGGAGTTCAACATGAAGACAATCACTGCGGGAGGTTTAACATAAGGACAATCACTGTGGGAGGTTTAACATGAGGTGCTTACCGTGTTAGGTTCAACATGAGGACAATCACCGCCGGAGGTTTATCAGGAGGACAATCACTGCGCGAGGTTCAACATGAGGACAATCACTGCATGGAGTTTAACATCAGGACAATCACTGCGGGAGGTTCAATGTGAGGACAATCACTGCGGGAGGTTTAACATAAGAACAATCACTGTGGGAGGTTTAACATGAGATGCTTACCGTGTTAGGTTCAACATGAGGACAATCACCGCCGGAGGTTTATCAGGAGGACAATCACTGCGCGAGGTTCAACATGAGGATAATCACTGCATGGAGTTTAACATCAGGACAATCACTGCGGGAGGTTCAACGTGAGGACAATCACCGCCGGAGGTTTAGCAGGAGGACAATTACTGCGGAAGGTTTAACATCAGGACAATCACTGCTGGAGGCTTAACATGTGGACAATCACCGCAGAGGTTTAGCAGGAGGACAATTACTGCGGGAGGTTCAACATGAGGACAATCAGGGTGGGAGATTCAACATGAGGACAATCACTGTGGGAGGTTCAACATGAGGACAATCACTGTGGAAGGTTTAACACAAGGACAATCACTGTGGGAGGTTTAACATGAGATGCTTACCGTGTTAGGAGTTGCCGTGTGTTCGGGGTGGCCGTGTTTTAGGGCTGGCCGTGGGTTAGAGGTGGCCTTGTTTTAGGGGTTGCCGTGTGTTAGGGGTGGCTGTGTGTTAGGGGTGGCAATGTGTTACGGGTGGCCGTGTGTTACGGGTGTGTTAGGGGTGGCCGTGTGTTAGGGCTGGCCGTGTCTTAGGGGTGGCCCTTGGTGGCCGTGTGTTAGGGGTTGCTGTGTGTTAGGGGTGGCTGTGTGTTAGGGGTGGCCGTGTGTTAGGGTTGCCTTGTGTTAGGGGTGTGTTAGGAGTGGCCCTTGGTTGCCGTGTGTTAGGGATGGCCGTGTATTTGAGGTGGCCGTGTGTTAGGGTGGCCTTGTGTCAGGGGTGTGTTAGTGGTGGCCGTGTGTTAGGGGTGGCCGTGTGTTAGGGGTATGTTCGCAGTGGCCGTGTGTTAGAGGTGGCCGTGTGTTAGGGGTGGCCGTTTGTTAGGGGTGGCCGTGTGTTAGGGGTGGCCGTGTGTTAGGGGCGGCCGTGTGTTAGGGGTAGCCGTATATTAGGGGTATGTTAGCGCTGGCCGTGTGTTAGAGGTGGCCGTGTGTTAGGGGTGGCCGTTTGTTAGGGGTGGCTGTGTGTGAGGGGTTGCCGTGTGTTAGGGGTGGCCGTGTGTTAGGGGTGGCCGTTGGTAAGGGGTTGCCGTGTGTTAGGGGTGGCCGTGTGTTAGGGGTGGCCGTGTGTTAGGGGTGGCCGTGTGCTAGGGGTTGCCGTGTGTTAGGGGTGGCCGTGTGTTAGGGATGGCCGTGTGCTAGGGGTGGCCGTGTGTTAGGGGTGGCCGTGTGTTAGGGGTGGCCGTGTGTTAGGGGTGGCCGTGTGTTAGGGGTGGCCGTTGGTTAGGGGTTGCCGTGTGTTAGGGGTGGCCGTGTGTTAGGGGTGGCCGTGTGCTAGGGAATTGTTAGGGATGGCCGTGCGTGAGAGGTGGCCGTGGGTTAGCGGTGGCCGTGTGTTAGGGGTATGTTAGCGCTGGCCGTGTGTTAGAGGTGGCCGTGTGTTAGGGGTGGCCGTTTGTTAGGGGTGGCCGTGTGTTAGGGGTGGCCGTGTGTTAGGGGTGGCCGTGTGTTAGGGGTAGCCGTGTATTAGGGGTATGTTAGCGCTGGCCGTGTGTTAGAGGTGGCCGTGTGTTAGGGGTGGCCGTTTGTTAGGGGTGGCTGTGTGTGAGGGGTTGCCGTGTGTTAGGGGTGGCCGTGTGTTAGGGGTGGCCGTTGGTAAGGGGTTGCCGTGTGTTAGGGGTGGCCGTGTGTTAGGGGTGGCCGTGTGTTAGGGGTGGCCGTGTGCTAGGGGTTGCCGTGTGTTAGGTGTGGCCGTGTGTTAAGGGTGGCCGTGTGTTAAGGGTGGCCGTGTGTAAAAGGATTGCCGTGTGTTAGGGGTGGCCGTGTGTTAGGGGTGGCTGTGTGCTAGGGGTGGCCGTGTGTTAGGGGTGGCCGTGTGTTAGGGGTGGCCGTGTGTTAGGGGTGGCCGTGTGTTAGGGGTGGCCGTGTGTTAGGGGTGGCCGTGTGTTAGGGGTGGCCGTGTGTTAGGAGTAGGCGTGTTTTAGGAGTGGCCGTGTGTTAGGGGTTGCCGTGTGTTAGGGGTGGCCGTGTGTTAGGGGTTGCCGTGTGTTAGGGGTGGCCGTGTGTTAGGGGTGGCCGTGTGTTAGGGGTGGCCGTGTGTTAGGGGTGGCCGTGTGCTAGGGGTGGCCGTTTGTTAGGGGTGGCCGTGTGTTAGGGGTGGCCGTGTGTTAGGGGTGGCCATGTGTTAGGGGAGGCCGTGTGTTAGGGGTGGCCGTGTGTTAGGGGTGGCCGTGTGTTAGGGGTGGCCGTGTGTTAGGGGTGGCCATGTGTTAGGGGTGGCCGTGTGTTAGGGGTGGCCGTGTGTTAGGCGTGGCCGTGTGCTAGGGTTGGCCGTGTGCTAGTGGTGGCCGTGTGCTAGGGGTGTGCTAAGGGTGGCCGTGTGTTAGGGGTGGCCCTGTGTTAGGGGTGGCCGTGTGTTAGGGGTGGCCGTGTGCTAGGGGTGTGCTAGGGGTGGCCGTGTGCTAGGGGTGGCCGTGTGTTGGGGGTGGCCGTGTGTTAGGGGTGGGAGTGTGTTAGGGGTGGCCGTGTGCTAGGGGTGGTCGTGTGTTGGGGGTGGCCGTGTGTTAGGGGTGGCCGTGTGTTAGGGGTGGCCGTGTGTTAGGGTTGGCGGTGTGTTAGGGGTGGCCGTGTGTTAGGGGTGGCCGTGTGTTAGGTGTGGCCGTCTATTAGGGGTGGCCGTGTGTTAGGAGTGGCCGTGTGTTAGGGGTGGCCGTGTGTTCGGGGTGGCCGTGTGTTAGGGGTGGCCGTGTGCTAGGGGTGTGTTAGGGGTGGCCGTGTGTTAGGGGTAGGCGTGTGTTAGGAGTGGCCGTGTGTTAGGGGTGGCTGTGTGTTAGGGGTGTGTTAGGGGTGGCTGTGTGTTAGGGGTGGCCATGTGTTAGTGGTGGCCGGGTGTTAGGGGTGGCCGTGTGTTAGGGGTGGCGGTGTGTTGGGGGTGGCCGTGTGTTACGGGTGGCCGTGTGTTAGGTGTGGCCGTGTGTTAGGGCTGGCCGTGTGTTAGGAGTGGCCGTGTGATGGGGGTGGCCGTGTATTAGGGGTGGCCGTGTGTTAGGGGTGGCCGTGTGTTAGGGGTGGCCGTGTGTTAGGGGTGGCCGTGTGCTAGGGGTGTGCTAGAAGTGGCCGTGTGCTAGGGGTGGCCGTGTGTTAGGGGTGACCGTGTATTAGGAGTGGCCGTGTATTAGGGGTGGCCGTGTGTTAGGCGTGGCCGTGTGTTAGGGTTGGCCGTGTGCTAGGAAAGTGCTAGGGGTGCCCGTGTGTTAGGGGTGGCCGTGTGTTAGGCGTGGCCGTGTGTTAGGCGTGGCCGTGTGTTAGGGTTGGCCGTGTGCTAGGGAAGTGCTAGGGGTGGCCGTGTGTTAGGGGTGGCCGTGTGTTAGGGGTGGCCGTATGTTAGGGGTGGCCGTGTGTTAGGGGTGGCCGTGTGCTAGGGGTGTGCTAGGGGTGGCCGTGTGTTAGCGGTGTCCGTGTGTTGGGGGTGGCCGTGTATTGGGGGTGGCCGTGTATTAGGGGTGGCCGTGTGTTAGGCGTGGCCGTGTGTTAGGGGTGGCCGTGTGTTAGGGGTGCCCGTGTATTAGGGGTGGCCGTGTGTTAGGCGTGGCCGTGTGTTAGGGGTGGCCGTGTGTTAGGGGTGGCCGTATGTTAGGGGTGGCCGTGTGTTAGGGGTGGCCGTGTGCTAGGGGTGTGCTAGGGGTGGCCGTGTGTTAGCGGTGTCCGTGTGTTGGGGGTGGCCGTGTATTGGGGGTGGCCGTGTGTTAGGGGTGGCCGTGTGTTTGGGGTGGCCCTTGGTGGCCGTGTGTTAGGGATGGCCTTGTGTTAGGGGTGGCCGTGTGTTAAGGGTGGCCGTGTGTTAGAGGTGGCCGTGTCTCAGGGGTTTCCATGCGTTAGGGTTGGCCGTGTGTTAGAGGTTGCCGTGTGTTAGGGGTGGCCGTGTGTTAAGGGTGGTCGTGTGTTAGGGTTGGCCGTGTGTTAGGAGTGGCCGTGTGTTAGGGGTGGCCGTGTGTTAGGGGTGGCCGTGTGTTAGGGGTGGCGGTGTGTTAGGGGTGGCCGTGTGTTAGGGGTGGCCCTTGGTGGCTGTGTGTTAGGGATGGCAGTGTGTTAGGGGGGGCCGTGTATTTGGGGTGGCCGTGTGTTAGGGGTGGCCGTGTTTTAGAGCTGGCCGGGTGTTAGGGTTGGCCGTGTGCTTGGGAAGTGTTAGGGTTGGCCGTTCGTGAGTTGTGGCCGTGGGTTAGAGGTGGCCTTGTTTTAGGGGTGGCCCCGTGTTCGGAATGGCCGTGTGTTAGGGTGGCGATGTGTTAGGGGTGGCCGTGTGTTAGGGGTGTGTTAGGGGTGGCCATGTGTTACGGGTGTGTTAGGGGTTGCCGCGTGTTAGGGCTGGCCGCGTGTTAGGGGTTGCCGTGCGTTAGGAGTGACCGTGTGTTAGGGGTGGCCGTGTGTTAGGGGTGTGTTAGGTGTGGCCGTGTGTTAGGGGTGTGTTAGGGGTTGCCGCGTGTTAGGGCTGGCCGCGTGTTAGGGGTGGAAGTGGGTTAGGGGTGGCCGTGTGTTAGGGGTGGCCGTGTGTTAGGGGTGGCCGTGTGTTGGGAGTGGCCGTGTGCTAGGGGTGTGCTAGGGGTGGCCGTGTATTAGGGGTGGCCGTTTGTTAGGGGTGGCCGTGTGTTGGGGGTGGCCGAGTATTCGGGGTGGCCGTGTGTTAGGTGTGGCCGTGTGTTAGGGGTGGCCGTGTGTTAGGGGTGGCCGTGTGTTAGGGGTGGCCGTGTGCTATGGGGGTGCTAGGGGTGGCCGTGAGTTAGGGCTGGCCGTGTGTTTGGGGTGGCCCTAGGTGGCCGTGTGTTAGGAATGGCCTTGTGTTAGGGGTGGCCGTGTGATTAGGGTGGCCGTGTGTTAGAGGTGGCCGTGTGTTAGGGGTTTCCATGTGTTAGGGGTGGCCGTGTGTTAGGGGTGGCCGTGTGTTAGAGGTGGACGTGTGTTAGGGGTGGCCTTTGGTGGCCGTGTGTTGAGGGTGGCCGTGTGTTAGAGGTGGCCGTGTGTTAGGGGTGGCCGTGTGTTAGGGGTGGCCGTGTGTTAGGGGTGGCCGTGTGTTAAGGGTGGCCCTGTGTTAGAGGTGGCCGTGTGTTAGGGATTTCCTTGTGTTAGGGGTGGCCGTGTGTTAGGGGTGGCCATGTGTTAGGGGTGGCCGTGTGTTAAGGGTGGCCGTGTGTTAGAGGTGGCCGTGTGTTAGGGGTTTCCTTGTGTTAGGGGTGGCCGTGTGTTAGGGGTGGCCGTGTGTTAGGGGTTGCCGTGTTTTAGGGGTGGCCGTATGTTATGGGTGGCCGTGTGTTAGGGGTGGCCGTGTGTTAGGAGTGGCCGTGTGTTAGGGGTGGCCGTGTGTTAGGGGTGGCCGTGTGTTAGGGGTGGCCGTGTGTTAGGGGTTGCCGTGTTTTAGGGGTGGCCGTATGTTATGGGTGGCCGTGTGTTAGGGGTGGCCGTGTGTTAGGAGTGGCCGTGTGTTAGGGGTGGCCGTGTGTTAGGGGTGGCCGTGTATTTGGGGTGACCGTGTGTTAGGGCTGGCCGTGTGTTAGGGGTGGCCGTGTGTTAGGGGTGGCCGTCTTTTAGGGGTGGCCGTGTGTTAGGGTTGGCCGTGTGCTTGGGAAGTGTTAGGGTTGGCCGTTCGTGACTGGTGGCCGTGGGTTAGAGGTGGCCTTGTTTTAGGGATGGCCGTGTGTTAGGGGTGTGTTAAGGGTGGCCGTGTGTTAGGGGTGGCCGTGTGTTAGGAGTGGCCGTGTGTTAGGGGTGGCCGTATGTTATGGGTGGCCGTGTGTTAGGGGTGGCCGTGTGTTAGGAGTGGCCGTGTGTTAGGGGTGGCCGTGTGTTAGGGGTGGCCGTGTATTTGGGGTGACCGTGTGTTAGGGTTGGCCGTGTGCTTGGGAAGTGTTAGGGTTGGCCGTTCGTGACTGGTGGCCGTGGGTTAGAGGTGGCCTTGTTTTAGGGATGGCCGCGTGTTAGAAATGGCCGTGTGTTAGGGGTGTGTTAAGGGTGGCCGTGTGTTAGGGGTGTGTTAGGGGTTGCCGTGTATTAGGGGTGGCCGGGTGTTAGGGGTGGCCTTGTGTTAGGGGTGGCCGTGTGCTAGGAGTGTGTTAGGGGTGGCCGTGTGTTAGGGGTGGCCGATTGTTAGGGGTGGCCGTGTGTTAGGGGTGTGTTAGGGGTGGCCGTGTGTTAGGGGTGGCCGTTTGTTAGGGGTGGCCGTGTGTTAGGGGTGGCCGTGTGTTAGGGGTGTGTTAGAGGTGGCCGTGTGTTAGGGGTGGCCGTTTGTTAGGGGTGGCCGTGTGTTAGGGGTGGCTGTGTGTTAGGGGTGGCCGTGTTTTAGGGGTGGCCGTGTGTTAGGGGTGGCCGTGTGTTAGGGGTGGCCGATTGTTAGGGGTGGCCGATTGTTAGGGGTGGCCGTGTGTTAGGGGTGGCCGTGTGTTAGGGGTGGCCGATTGTTAGGGGTGGCCGTGTGTTAGGGGTGGCTGTGTGTTAGGGGTGGCCGTGTGTTAGGGGTGGCCGTGTGTTAGGGGTGGCCGTATGTTATGGGTGGCCGTGTGTTAGGGGTGGCCGTGTGTTAGGGGTGGCCGTGTGTTAGGGTGGCCGTGTGTTAGGGTGGCCGTGTGTTAGGGGTGGCCGTGTGTTAGGGGTGGCTGTGTGTTAGGGGTGGCCGTGTTTTAGGGGTGGCCGTGTGTTAGGGGTGGCCGTGTGTTAGGGGTGGCCGATTGTTAGGGGTGGCCGATTGTTAGGGGTGGCCGTGTGTTAGGGGTGGCTGTGTGTTAGGGGTGGCCGTGTGTTAGGGGTGGCCGTGCGTTAGGGGTGGCCGTGTGTTAGGGGTGGCCGTGTGTTAGGGGTGGCCGTGTGTTAGGGGTGGCCGTGTGTTAGGGTGGCCGTGTGTTAGGCGTGGCCGTGTGTTAGGGGTGGCCGTGTGTTAGGGGTGGCCGTTTGTTAGGGGTGGCCGTGTGTTAGGGGTGGCTGTGTGTTAGGGGTGGCCGTGTGTTAGGGGTGGCCGTGTGTTAGGGGTGGCCGTGTGTTAGGGGTGGCCGTGTGTTAGGGGTGGCCGTGTGTTAGGGGTGGCTGTGTGTTAGGGGTGGCCGTGTGTTAGGGGTGGCCGTGTGTTAGGGGTGGCCGTGTGTTAGGGGTGGCTGTGTGTTAGGGGTGGCCGTGTTTTAGGGGTGGCCGTGTGTTAGAGGGGTGGCCGTGTGCTAGGGGTGGCCGTGTGTTAGGGGTGGCCGTGTGTTAGGGGTGGCTGTGTGTTAGGGGTGGCCGTGTGTTAGAGGTGGCCGTGTGTTAGGGGTGGCCGTGTGTTAGGGTGGCCGTGTGTTAGGGGTGGCCGTGTGTTAGAGGGGTGGCTGTGTGTTAGGGGTGGCCGTGTGTTAGGGGTGGCCGTGTGTTAGAGGGGTGGCTGTGTGTTAGGAGTGGCCGTGTGTTAGGGGTGGCCGTGTGTTAAGGGTGGCCGTGTGTCAGGGGTGGCCGTGTGTTAAGGGTGGCCGTGTGTTAGAGGTGGCCGTGTGTTAGGGGTTTCCTTGTGTTAGGGGTGGCCGTGTGTTAGGGGTGGCCGTGTGTTAGGGGTGGCCGTGTGTTAGGGGTGGCCGTGTGTTAGGGGTTGCCGTGTTTTAGGGGTGGCCGTATGTTATGGGTGGCCGTGTGTTAGGGGTGGCCGTGTGTTAGGAGTGGCCGTGTGTTAGGGGTGGCCGTGTGTTAGGGGTGGCCGTGTGTTAGGGGTGGCCGTGTGTTAGGGGTTGCCGTGTTTTAGGGGTGGCCGTATGTTATGGGTGGCCGTGTGTTAGGGGTGGCCGTGTGTTAGGAGTGGCCGTGTGTTAGGGGTGGCCGTGTGTTAGGGGTGGCCGTGTATTTGGGGTGACCGTGTGTTAGGGCTGGCCGTGTGTTAGGGGTGGCCGTGTGTTAGGGGTGGCCGTCTTTTAGGGGTGGCCGTGTGTTAGGGTTGGCCGTGTGCTTGGGAAGTGTTAGGGTTGGCCGTTCGTGACTGGTGGCCGTGGGTTAGAGGTGGCCTTGTTTTAGGGATGGCCGTGTGTTAGGGGTGTGTTAAGGGTGGCCGTGTGTTAGGGGTGGCCGTGTGTTAGGAGTGGCCGTGTGTTAGGGGTGGCCGTATGTTATGGGTGGCCGTGTGTTAGGGGTGGCCGTGTGTTAGGAGTGGCCGTGTGTTAGGGGTGGCCGTGTGTTAGGGGTGGCCGTGTATTTGGGGTGACCGTGTGTTAGGGTTGGCCGTGTGCTTGGGAAGTGTTAGGGTTGGCCGTTCGTGACTGGTGGCCGTGGGTTAGAGGTGGCCTTGTTTTAGGGATGGCCGCGTGTTAGAAATGGCCGTGTGTTAGGGGTGTGTTAAGGGTGGCCGTGTGTTAGGGGTGTGTTAGGGGTTGCCGTGTATTAGGGGTGGCCGGGTGTTAGGGGTGGCCTTGTGTTAGGGGTGGCCGTGTGCTAGGAGTGTGTTAGGGGTGGCCGTGTGTTAGGGGTGGCCGATTGTTAAGGGTGGCCGTGTGTTAGGGGTGTGTTAGGGGTGGCCGTGTGTTAGGGGTGGCCGTTTGTTAGGGGTGGCCGTGTGTTAGGGGTGGCTGTGTGTTAGGGGTGGCCGTGTGTTAGGGGTGGCCCTGTGTTAGGGGTGGCCGTGTGTTAAGGGTGGCCGTGGGTTCGAGGTGGCCGTGTGTTAGGGGTGGCCGTTTGTTAGGGGTGGCCGTGTGTTAGGGGTGGCTGTGTGTTAGGGGTGGCTGTGTGTTAGGGGTGGCCGTGTGTTAGGGGTGGCCGTGTGTTAGGGGTGGCCGTGTGTTAGCGGTGGCCGTTTGTTAGGGGTGGCCGTGTGTTAGGGGTGGCCGTGTATTAGGGGTGGCCGTGTGTTAGGGGTGGCCGTGTGTTAGGGGTGGCCGTGTGTTAGCGGTGGCCGTTTGTTAGGGGTGGCTGTGCGTTGAGGGTGGCCGTGGGTTAGGGGTAGGCGTGTGTTAGAGGGGTGGCTGTGTGTTAGGGGTGGCTGTGTGTTAGGGGTGGCCGTGTGTTAGGGGTGGCCGTGTGTTAGGGGTGGCCGTGTGTTAGGGGTGTGTTAGGGGTGGCCGTGTGTTAGGGGTGGCCGTGTGTTAGGGGTGGCCGTGTGTTAGGGGTGGCCGTGTGTTAGGGGTGGCCGTGTGTTAGGGGCTTCCATGTGTTAGGGGTGGCCGTGTGTTAGGGGTTGGCGTGTGTTAGGGGTGGCCGTGTGTTAGGGGTGGCCGTGTGTTAGGGGTGGCCGTGTGTTAGGGGTTGGCGTGTGTTAGGGGTGGCCGTGTGTTAGGGGTGGCTGTGTGTTAGGGGTGGCCGTGTGTTAGGGGTGGCCGTGTGTTAGGGGTGGCCGTGTGTTAGGGGTATGTTAGGGGTGGCCGTGTGTTAGGGGTGGCCGTGTGTTAGGGGTGGCCGTGTGTTAGGGGTGGCCGTGTGTTAGGGGTGGCCGTGTGTTAGGGGTGGCCGTGTGTTAGGGGTGGCCGTGTGTTAGGGGTATGTTAGGGGTGGCCGTGTGTTAGGGGTGGCCGTGTGTTAGGGGTGGCCGTGTGTTAGGGGTGGCCGTGTGTTAGGGGTGGCCGTGTGTTAGGGGTGGCCGTGTGTTAGGGGTATGTTAGGGGTGGCCGT
Organism: Arenicola marina; assembly: GCA_964019135.1. NCBI lineage: Eukaryota > Metazoa > Annelida > Polychaeta > Arenicolidae > Arenicola > Arenicola marina. The sequence goes on from OZ025250.1 coordinate 694,171, forward strand.
GTGTTAGGGGTGGCCGTGTGTTAGGGGTGGCCGTGTGTTAGGGGTGGCCGTGTGTTAGGGGTGGCCGTGTGTTAGGGGTGGCCGTGTGTTAGGGGTATGTTAGGGGTGGCCGTGTGTTAGGGGTGGCCGTGTGTTAGGGGTGGCCGTGTGTTAGGGGTGGCCGTGTGTTAGGGGTGGCCGTGTGTTAGGGGTATGTTAGGGGTGGCCGTGTGTTAGGGGTGGCCGTGTGTTAGGGGTGGCCGTGTGTTAGGGGTGGCCGTATGTTAGCGGTGGCCGTTTGTTAGGGGTGGCCGTGTGATAGGGGTGGCCGTGTGTTAAGGGTGGCCGTGGGTTAGAGGTGGCCGTGTGTTGGGGGTGGCCGTGTGTTAGGGGTGGCCGTGTGTTAAGGGTGGCCGCGGGTTAGAGGTGGCCGTGTGTTAGGGGTTTCCATGTGTTAGGGGTGGCCGTGTGTTAGGGGTTGGCGTGTGTTAGGGGTGGCCGTATGTTATGGGTGGCCGTGTGTTAGGGGTGGCCGTGTGTTAGGAGTGGCCGTGTGTTAGGGGTGGCCGTGTGTTAGGGGTGGCCGTGTGTTAGGGGTGGCCCTGTGTTAGGGGTGGCCGTGTGTTAGGGGTGGCCGTGTGTTAGGGGTGGCCGTGTGTTAGGGGTGGCCGTGTGTTAGGGGTGGCCGTGTGTTAGGGGTGGCCGTGTGTTAGGGGTGGCCGTGTATTAGGGGTGGCCGTGCGTTAGGGGTGGCCGTGTGTTAGGGGTGGCCGTGTGTTAGGGGTGGCCGTGTGTTAGGGGTGGCCGTGTGTTAGGGGTGGCCGTGTGTTAGGCGTGGCCGTGTGTTAGGGAAGTGCTAGGGGTGGCCGTGTGTTAGGGGTGGCCGTGTGTTAAGGGTGGCCGTGCGTTAGTGGTGGCCGTGTGTTAGGGGTGGCCGTGTGTTAGGGGTGGCCGTGTGTTAGTGGTGGCCGTGTGTTAGGCGTGGCCGTGTGTTAGGCTTGGCCGTGTGCTAGGGAAGTGCTAGGGGTGGCCGTGTGTTAGGGTTGGCCGTGTGCTAGGGGTGGCCGTATGTTAAGGGTGGCCGTGTGTTAGGGTTGGCCGTGTGCTAGGGGTGTGTTAGGGGTGGCCGTGTGTTAGGGGTGGCCGTGTGTTAAGGGTGGCCGTGCGTTAGTGGTGGCCGTGTGTTAGGGGTGGCCGTGTGTTAGGGGTGGCCGTGTGTTAGTGGTGGCCGTGTGTTAGGCGTGGCCGTGTGTTAGGCTTGGCCGTGTGCTAGGGAAGTGCTAGGGGTGGCCGTGTGTTAGGGTTGGCCGTGTGCTAGGGGTGGCCGTATGTTAAGGGTGGCCGTGTGTTAGGGTTGGCCGTGTGCTAGGGGTGTGTTAGGGGTGGCCGTGTGTTAGGGGTGTGTTAGGGGTTGCCGTGTATTAGGGGTGGCCGGGTGTTAGGGGTGGCCTTGTGTTAGGGGTGGCCGTGTGCTAGGAGTGTGTTAGGGGTGGCCGTGTGTTAGGGGTGGCCGATTGTTAGGGGTGGCCGTGTGTTAGGGGTGTGTTAGGGGTGGCCGTGTGTTAGGGGTGGCCGTTTGTTAGGGGTGGCCGTGTGTTAGGGGTGGCCGTGTATTAGGGGTATGTTAGGGGTGGCCGTTTGTTAGGGGTGGCCGTGTGTTAGGGGTGGCTGTGTGTTAGGGGTATGTTAGCGGTGGCCGTTTGTTAGGGGTGGCCGTGTGTTAGGGGTGGCCGTGTGTTAGGGGTAGCCGTGTATTAGGGGTATGTTAGGGGTGGCCGTTTGTTAGGGGTGGCCGTGTGTTAGGGGTGGCTGTGTGTTAGGGGTGTGTTAGGGGTGGCCGTGTGTTAGGGGTGGCCGTTTGTTAGGGGTGGCCGTGTGTTAGGGGTGGCCGTGTGTTAGGGGTGGCTGTGTGTTAGGGGTGGCCGTGTGTTAGGGGTGGCCGTGTGTTAGGGTGGCCGTGTGTTAGGGGTGGCCGTGTGTTAGGGGTGGCCGTGTGTTAGGGTTGGCCGTGTGTTAGGGGTATGTTAGGGGTGGCCGTGTGTTAGGGGTGGCCGTGTATTAGGGGTATGTTAGGGGTGGCCGTGTGTTAGGGGTGGCCGTGTGTTAGAGGGGTGGCTGTGTGTTAGGGGTGTGTTAGGGGTGGCCGTGTGTTAGGGGTGGCTGTGTGTTAGGGGTGCCTGTGTGTTAGGGGTGGCTGTGTGTTAGGGGTGGCCGTGTGTTAGGGGTGGCCGTGTGTTAGGGGTGGCTGTGTGTTAGGGGTGGCCGTGTGTTAGGGGTGGTCGTGTGTTAGCGGTGGCCGTGTGTTAGGGGTGGCCGTGTGTTAGGGGCTTCCATGTGTTAGGGGTGGCCGTGTGTTAGGGGTTGGCGTGTGTTAGGGGTGGCCGTGTGTTAGGGGCTTCCATGTGTTAGGGGTGGCCGTGTGTTAGGGGTGGCCGTGTGTTAGGGGCTTCCATGTGTTAGGGGTGGCCGTGTGTTAGGGGTTGGCGTGTGTTAGGGGTGGCCGTGTGTTAGGGGTGGCCGTGTGTTAGGGGTGGCCGTGTGTTAGGGGTTGGCGTGTGTTAGGGGTGGCCGTGTGTTAGGGGTGGCCGTGTGTTAGGGGTGGCTGTGTGTTAGGGGTGGCCGTGTGTTAGAGGTGGCCGTGTGTTAGGGGTGGCCGTGTGTTAGGGGTGGCCGTGTGTTAGGGGTGGCCGTGTGTTAGGGGTGGCCGTGTGTTAGGGGTGGCCGTGTGTTAGGGGTGGCTGTGTGTTAGGGGTGGCCGTGTGTTAGAGGTGGCCGTGTGTTAGGGGTATGTTAGGGGTGGCCGTGTGTTAGGGGTGGCTGTGTGTTAGGGGTGGCCGTGTGTTAGAGGTGGCCGTGTGTTAGGGGTATGTTAGGGGTGGCCGTGTGTTAGGGGTGGCCGTGTATTAGGGGTATGTTAGGGGTGGCCGTGTGTTAGGGGTGGCCGTGTGTTAGAGGGGTGGCTGTGTGTTAGGGGTGTGTTAGGGGTGGCCGTGTGTTAGGGGTGGCCGTTTGTTAGGGGTGGCTGTGTGTTAGGGGTGGCCGTGTGTTAGGGGTGACCGTGTGTTAGGGGTGGCCGTGTGTTAGGGGTGGCCGTGTGTTAGAGGGGTGGCTGTGTGTTAGGGGTGTGTTAAGGGTGGCCGTGTGTTAGGGGTGGCTGTGTGTTAGGGGTGGCCGTGTGTTAGGGGTGGCCGTGGGTTGGGGGTGGCCGTGGGTTAGGGGTGGCTGTGTGTTAGGGGTGGCCGTGTGTTAGGGGTATGTTAGCGGTGGCCGTTTGTTAGGGGTAGCTGTTTGGGGTGGCCGTGTGTTAGGGGTGGCTGTGTGTTAGGGGTGGCCGTGTGTTAGGGGTGGCCGTGTGTTAGGGGTGGCCGTGTGTTAGGGGTGGCCGTGTGTTAGGGGTGGCCGTGTGTTAGGGGTGGCCGTGTGTTAGGGGTGGCTGTGTGTTAGGGGTGGCCGTGTATTTGGGGTGGCTGTGTGTTAGAGGGGTTGCCGTGTGTTAGGGGTGGCCGTGTGTTAGGGGTGGCCGTGTGTTAGAGGGGTGGCCGTGTGTTAGGGGTGGCCGTGTGTTAGGGTGGCCGTGTGTTAGGGGTGGCCGTGTGTTAGGGTGGCCGTGTGTTAGGGGTGGCCGTGTGTTAAGGGTGGCCGTGGGTTAGAGGTGGCCGTGTGTTGGGGGTTTCCATGTGTTAGGGGTGGCCGTGTGTTAGGGGTTGGCGTGTGTTAGGGGTGGCCGTATGTTATGGGTGGCCGTGTGTTAGGGGTGGCCGTGTGTTAGGAGTGGCCGTGTGTTAGGGGTGGCCGTGTGTTAGGGGTGGCCGTGTGTTAGGGGTGGCCCTGTGTTAGGGGTGGCCCTGTGTTAGGGGTGGCCGTGTGTTAGGGGTGGCCGTGTGTTAGGGGTGGCCGTGTGTTAGGGGTGGCCGTGTGTTAGGGGTGGCCGTGTATTAGGGGTGGCCGTGCGTTAGGGGTGGCCGTGTGTTAGGGGTGGCCGTGTGTTAGGGTGGCCGTGTGTTAGGGGTGGCCGTGTGTTAAGGGTGGCCGTGGGTTAGAGGTGGCCGTGTGTTGGGGGTGGCCGTGTGTTAGGGGTGGCCGTGTATTAGGGGTGGCCGTGCGTTAGAGGTGGCCGTGTGTTAGGGGTGGCCGTGTGTTAGGGTGGCCGTGTGTTAGGGGTGGCCGTGTGTTAAGGGTGGCCGTGGGTTAGAGGTGGCCGTGTGTTGGGGGTGGCCGTGTGTTAGGGGTGGCCGTGTGTTAAGGGTGGCCGTGGGTTAGAGGTGGCCGTGTGTTAGGGGTTTCCATGTGTTAGGGGTGGCCGTGTGTTAGGGGTTGGCGTGTGTTAGGGGTGGCCGTATGTTATGGGTGGCCGTGTGTTAGGGGTGGCCGTGTGTTAGGAGTGGCCGTGTGTTAGGGGTGGCCGTGTGTTAGGGGTGGCCGTGGGTTAGGGGTGGCCCTGTGTTAGGGGTGGCCCTGTGTTAGGGGTGGCCGTGTGTTAGGGGTGGCCGTGTGTTAGGGGTGGCCGTGTGTTAGGGGTGGCCGTGTGTTAGGGGTGGCCGTGTGTTAGGGGTGGCCGTGTGTTAGGCGTGGCCGTGTGTTAGGGAAGTGCTAGGGGTGGCCGTGTGTTAGGGGTGGCCGTGTGTTAAGGGTGGCCGTGCGTTAGTGGTGGCCGTGTGTTAGGGGTGGCCGTGTGTTAGGGGTGGCCGTGTGTTAGTGGTGGCCGTGTGTTAGGCGTGGCCGTGTGTTAGGCTTGGCCGTGTGCTAGGGAAGTGCTAGGGGTGGCCGTGTGTTAGGGCTGGCCGTATGTTAAGGGTGGCCGTGTGTTAGGGTTGGCCGTGTGCTAGGGGTGTGTTAGGGGTGGCCGTGTGTTAGGGGTGGCCGTTTGTTAGGGGTGGCCGTGTATTAGGGTTGGCCGTGTATTAGGGGTGGCCGTGTGTTAGGGGTGGACGTGTATTAGGGGTGGCCGTGCGTTAGGGGTGGCCGTGTGTTAGGGGTGGCCGTGTGTTAGGGGTGGCCCTGTGTTAGGGGTGGCCGTGTGTTAGGGGTGGCCGTGTGTTAGTGGTGGCCGTGTGTTAGGCGTGGCCGTGTGTTAGGCTTGGCCGTGTGCTAGGGAAGTGCTAGGGGTGGCCGTGTGTTAGGGGTGGCCGTGTGTTAAGGGTGGCCGTGTGTTAGGGGTGGCCGTGTGCTAGGGGTGTGTTAGGGGTGGCCGTGTGTTAGGGGTGGCCGTTTGTTAGGGGTGGCCGTGTATTAGGGTTGGCCGTGTGTTAGGGGTGGCCGTGTGTTAGGGGTGGCCGTGTGTTAGGGTTGGCCGTGTGTTTGGGGTGGCCGTGTGTTAGGCGTGGCCGTGTGTTATGCTTGGCCGTTTGCTAGGGAATTGCTAGGGGTGGCCGTGCGTGAGACGGGGCAGGTGGGTTAGAGGTGGCCTTGTTATAGGGGTGGCCGTGAGTTAAGAATAGCCGTGTGTTAGGGGTGGTCGTGTGTTAGGGGTGTGTTAGGGGTGGCCGTGTGTTAGGGCTGGTCGTGGATTAGGGGTGGTCTTGTGTTAGGGGTGACCGTGTGCTAGGGGTGTGTTAGGGGTGGCCGTGTGTTAGGGTGGCCGATTGTTAGGGGTGGCCGTGTGTTAGGGGTGGCTGTGCGTTGGGGGTGGCCGTGTGTTAGGGGTAGGCGTGTGTTAGGAGTGGCCGTGTGTTAGGGGTGGCTGTGTGTTAGGGGTGTGTTAGGGGTGGCGGTGTGTTGGGGATGGCCGTGTGTTAGGGGTGGCCGTGGGTTAGAGGTGGCCGTGTGTTAGGGGTTTCCATGTGTTAGGGGTGGCCGTGTGTTAGGGGTTGGCGTGTGTTAGGGGTGGCCGTATGTTATGGGTGGCCGTGTGTTAGGGGTGGCCGTGTGTTAGGAGTGGCCGTGTGTTAGGGGTGGCCGTGTGTTAGGGGTGGCCGTGTGTTAGGGGTGGCCCAGTGTTAGGGGTGTGTTAGGGGTGGCCGTGTGTTAGGGGTGTGTTAGGGGTTGACGTGTGTTAGGGGTGGCCGTGTGTTAGGGGTGGCCGTGTGTTAGGGGTGGCCGTGTGTTAGGGGTGGCCGTGTGTTAGGGGTGGCCGTGTGTTAGGGGTGGCCGTGTGTTAAGGGGGGCCGTGTATTAGGGGTGGCCGTGCGTTAGGGGTGGCCGTGTGTTAGGGGTGGCCGTGTGTTAGGGGTGGCCGTGTGTTAGGGGTGGCCGTGTGTTAGGGGTGGCCGTGTGTTAGGCGTGGCCGTGTGTTAGGGAAGTGCTAGGGGTGGCCGTGTGTTAGGGGTGGCCGTGTGTTAAGGGTGGCCGTGCGTTAGGGGTGGCCGTGTGTTAGGGGTGGCCGTGTGTTAGGGGTGGCCGTGTGTTAGTGGTGGCCGTGTGTTAGGCGTGGCCGTGTGTTAGGCTTGGCCGTGTGCTAGGGAAGTGCTAGGGGTGGCCGTGTGTTAGGGCTGGCCGTATGTTAAGGGTGGCCGTGTGTTAGGGTTGGCCGTGTGCTAGGGGTGTGTTAGGGGTGGCCGTGTGTTAGGGGTGGCCGTTTGTTAGGGGTGGCCGTGTATTAGGGTTGGCCGTGTATTAGGGGTGGCCGTGTGTTAGGGGTGGACGTGTATTAGGGGTGGCCGTGTGTTAGGGGTGGCCCTGTGTTAGGGGTGTGTTAGGGGTTGACGTGTGTTAGGGGTGGCCGTGTGTTTGGGGTGGCCCTAGGTGGCCGTGTGTTAGGAATGGCCTTGTGTTAGGGGTGGCCGTGTGATTAGGGTGGCCGTGTGTTAGAGGTGGCCGTGTGTTAGGGGTTTCCATGTGTTAGGGGTGGCCGTGTGTTAGGGGTGGCCGTGTGTTAGAGGTGGACGTGTGTTAGGGGTGGCCTTTGGTGGCCGTGTGTTGAGGGTGGCCGTGTGTTAGAGGTGGCCGTGTGTTAGGGGTGGCCGTGTGTTAGGGGTGGCCGTGTGTTAGGGGTGGCCGTGTGTTAAGGGTGGCCGTGTGTTAGAGGTGGCCGTGTGTTAGGGATTTCCTTGTGTTAGGGGTGGTCGTGTGTTAGGGGTGGCCGTGTGTTAGGGGTGGCCGTGTGTTAAGGGTGGCCGTGTGTTAGGGGTGGCCGTGTGTTAAGGGTGGCCGTTTGTTAGGGGCGGCCGTGTACTATGGGTGGCCGTGTGTTAGGGGTGGCCGTGTGTTAGGGGTGGCCGTGTGTTAGGGGTGGCCGTGTGTTAGGGGTGGCCGTGTATTAGGGGTGGCCGTGTGTTAGTGGTGGCCGTGCGTAAGTCGTGGCCGTGTGTTAGTCGTGGCCGTGTGTTAGGGGTGGCCGTGTGTTAGGGGTGTGTTAGGGGTGGCCGTGTGCCAGGGGTGTGTTAGGGGTGGCCGTGTGTTAGGGGTGGCCGTTTGTTAGGGGTGGCCGTGTATTAGGGGTGGCCGTGTGTTAGGGGTGGCCGTGTGTTAGGGGTGGTCGTGTGTTAGGGGTGGCCGTGTGTTAGGGGTGGCCGTGTGTTAGGCGTGGCCGTGTGTTAGGCGTGGCCGTGTGTTAGGCTTGGCCGTGTGCTAGGGAAGTGCTAAGGGTGGCCGTGCGTGAGAGGGGGCAGGTGGGTTAGAGGTGGCCTTGTTATAGGGGTGGCCGTGAGTTAAGAATAGCCGTGTGTTAGGGTGGTCATGTGTTAGGGGTGTGTTTGGGGTGGTCGTGTGTTAGGGGTGTGTTAGGGGTTGCCGTGTGTTAGGGCTGGCCGTGGGTTAGGGGTGGCCTTGTGTTAGGGGTGACCGTGTGCTAGGGGTGTGTTAGGGGTGGCCGTGTGTTAGGGGTGGCCGTGTGTTAGGGGTGGCCGTGTGTTAGGGGTGGCCGTGTGTTAGGCGTGGCCGTGTGTTAGGGAAGTGCTAGGGGTGGCCGTGTGTTAGGGGTGGCCGTGTGTTAAGGGTGGCCGTGCGTTAGTGGTGGCCGTGTGTTAGGGGTGGCCGTGTGTTAGGGGTGGCCGTGTGTTAGTGGTGGCCGTGTGTTAGGCGTGGCCGTGTGTTAGGCTTGGCCGTGTGCTAGGGAAGTGCTAGGGGTGGCCGTGTGTTAGGGCTGGCCGTATGTTAAGGGTGGCCGTGTGTTAGGGTTGGCCGTGTGCTAGGGGTGTGTTAGGGGTGGCCGTGTGTTAGGGGTGGCCGTTTGTTAGGGGTGGCCGTGTATTAGGGTTGGCCGTGTATTAGGGGTGGCCGTGTGTTAGGGGTGGACGTGTATTAGGGGTGGCCGTGCGTTAGGGGTGGCCGTGTGTTAGGGGTGGCCGTGTGTTAGGGGTGGCCGTGTGTTAGGGGTGGCCGTGTGTTAGGGGTGGCCGTGTGTTAGTGGTGGCCGTGTGTTAGGCGTGGCCGTGTGTTAGGCTTGGCCGTGTGCTAGGGAAGTGCTAGGGGTGGCCGTGTGTTAGGGGTGGCCGTGTGTTAAGGGTGGCCGTGTGTTAGGGGTGGCCGTGTGCTAGGGGTGTGTTAGGGGTGGCCGTGTGTTAGGGGTGGCCGTTTGTTAGGGGTGGCCGTGTATTAGGGTTGGCCGTGTGTTAGGGGTGGCCGTGTGTTAGGGGTGGCCGTGTGTTAGGGTTGGCCGTGTGTTTGGGGTGGCCGTGTGTTAGGCGTGGCCGTGTGTTATGCTTGGCCGTGTGCTAGGGAAGTGCTAGGGGTGGCCGTGCGTGAGACGGGGCAGGTGGGTTAGAGGTGGCCTTGTTATAGGGGTGGCCGTGAGTTAAGAATAGCCGTGTGTTAGGGGTGGTCGTGTGTTAGGGGTGTGTTAGGGGTGGCCGTGTGTTAGGGCTGGTCGTGGATTAGGGGTGGTCTTGTGTTAGGGGTGACCGTGTGCTAGGGGTGTGTTAGGGGTGGCCGTGTGTTAGGGGTGGCCGATTGTTAGTGGTGGTCGTGTGTTAGGGGTGGCTGTGTCTTAGGGGGATGTTAGCGGTGGCCGTTTGTTAGGGGCGGCTGTGCGTTGGGGGTGGCCGTGTGTTAGGGGTAGGCGTGTGTTAGGAGTGGCCGTGTGTTAGGGGTGGCTGTGTGTTAGGGGTGTGTTAGGGGTGGCGGTGTGTTGGGGATGGCCGTGTGTTAGGGGTGGCCGTGGGTTAGAGGTGGCCGTGTGTTAGGGGTTTCCATGTGTTAGGAGTGGCCGTGTGTTAGGGGTTGGCGTGTGTTAGGGGTGGCCGTATGTTATGGGTGGCCGTGTGTTAGGGGTGGCCGTGTGTTAGGAATGGCCTTGTGTTAGGGGTGGCCGTGTGTTAGGGGTGGCCGTGTGTTAGGGGTGGCCCTGTGTTAGGGGTGTGTTAGGGGTGGCCGTGTGTTAGGGGTGTGTTAGGGGTTGACGTGTGTTAGGGGTGGCCGTGTGTTTGGGGTGGCCCTGTGTTAGGGGTGGCCGTGTGTTAGGGGTGGCCGTGTGTTAGGGGTGGCCGTGTGTTAGGGGTGGCCGTGTGTTAGGGGTGGCCGTGTGTTAAGGGTGGCCGTGTATTAGGGGTGGCCGTGCGTTAGGGGTGGCCGTGTGTTAGGGGTGGCCGTGTGTTAGGGGTGGCCGTGTGTTAGGGGTGGCCGTGTGTTAGGGGTGGCCGTGTGTTAGGCGTGGCCGTGTGTTAGGGAAGTGCTAGGGGTGGCCGTGTGTTAGGGGTGGCCGTGTGTTAAGGGTGGCCGTGCGTTAGGGGTGGCCGTGTGTTAGGGGTGGCCGTGTGTTAGGGGTGGCCGTGTGTTAGTGGTGGCCGTGTGTTAGGCGTGGCCGTGTGTTAGGCTTGGCCGTGTGCTAGGGAAGTGCTAGGGGTGGCCGTGTGTTAGGGCTGGCCGTATGTTAAGGGTGGCCGTGTGTTAGGGTTGGCCGTGTGCTAGGGGTGTGTTAGGGGTGGCCGTGTGTTAGGGGTGGCCGTTTGTTAGGGGTGGCCGTGTATTAGGGTTGGCCGTGTATTAGGGGTGGCCGTGTGTTAGGGGTGGACGTGTATTAGGGGTGGCCGTGCGTTAGGGGTGGCCGTGTGTTAGGGGTGGCCGTGTGTTAGGGGTGGCCGTGTGTTAGGGGTGGCCGTGTGTTAGGGGTGGCCGTGTGATAGTGGTGGCCGTGTGTTAGGCGTGGCCGTGTGTTAGGCTTGGCCGTGTGCTAGGGAAGTGCTAGGGGTGGCCGTGTGTTAGGGGTGGCCGTGTGTTAAGGGTGGCCGTGTGTTAGGGGTGGCCGTGTGCTAGGGGTGTGTTAGGGGTGGCCGTGTGTTAGGGGTGGCCGTTTGTTAGGGGTGGCCGTGTATTAGGGTTGGCCGTGTGTTAGGGGTGGCCGTGTGTTAGGGGTGGCCGTGTGTTAGGGGTGGCCGTGTGTTAGGGGTGGCCGTGTGCTATGGGGGTGCTAGGGGTGGCCGTGAGTTAGGGCTGGCCGTGTGTTTGGGGTGGCCCTAGGTGGCCGTGTGTTAGGAATGTCCTTGTGTTAGGGGTGGCCGTGTGATTAGGGTGGCCGTGTGTTAGAGGTGGCCGTGTGTTAGGGGTTTCCATGTGTTAGGGGTGGCCGTGTGTTAGGGGTGGCCGTGTGTTAGAGGTGGACGTGTGTTAGGGGTGGCCTTTGGTGGCCGTGTGTTGAGGGTGGCCGTGTGTTAGAGGTGGCCGTGTGTTAGGGGTGGCCGTGTGTTAGGGGTGGCCGTGTGTTAGGGGTGGCCGTGTGTTAAGGGTGGCCGTGTGTTAGAGGTGGCCGTGTGTTAGGGATTTCCTTGTGTTAGGGGTGGCCGTGTGTTAGGGGTGGCCGTGTGTTAGGGGTGGCCGTGTGTTAAGGGTGGCCGTGTGTTAGGGGTGGCCGTGTGTTAAGGGTGGCCGTTTGTTAGGGGCGGCCGTGTACTATGGGTGGCCGTGTGTTAGGGGTGGCCGTGTGTTAGGGGTGGCCGTGTGTTAGGGGTGGCCGTGTGTTAGGGGTGGCCGTGTATTAGGGGTGGCCGTGTGTTAGTGGTGGCCGTGCGTAAGTCGTGGCCGTGTGTTAGTCGCGGCCGTGTGTTAGGGGTGGCCGTGTGTTAGGGGTGTGTTAGGGGTGGCCGTGTGCCAGGGGTGTGTTAGGGGTGGCCGTGTGTTAGGGGTGGCCGTTTGTTAGGGGTGGCCGTGTATTAGGGGTGGCCGTGTGTTAGGGGTGGCCGTGTGTTAGGGGTGGTCGTGTGTTAGGGGTGGCCGTGTGTTAGGGGTGGCCGTGTGTTAGGCGTGGCCGTGTGTTAGGCGTGGCCGTGTGTTAGGCTTGGCCGTGTGCTAGGGAAGTGCTAAGGGTGGCCGTGCGTGAGAGGGGGCAGGTGGGTTAGAGGTGGCCTTGTTATAGGGGTGGCCGTGAGTTAAGAATAGCCGTGTGTTAGGGTGGTCATGTGTTAGGGGTGTGTTTGGGGCGGTCGTGTGTTAGGGGTGTGTTAGGGGTTGCCGTGTGTTAGGGCTGGCCGTGGGTTAGGGGTGGCCTTGTGTTAGGGGTGACCGTGTGCTAGGGGTGTGTTAGGGGTGGCCGTGTGTTAGGGGTGGCCGATTGTTAGGGGTAGTCGTGTGTTAGGGGTGGCTGTGTCTTAGGGGGATGTTAGCGGTGGCCGTTTGTTAGGGGTGGCTGTGCGTTGGGAGTGGCCGTGTGTTAGGGGTAGGCGTATGTTAGGAGTGGCCGTGTGTTAGGGGTGGCTGTGTGTTAGGGGTGGCCCTTGGTGGCCGTGTGTTAGGGATGGCAGTGTGTTAGGGGTGGCCGTGTATTTAGGGTGGCCGTGTGTTAGGGGTGGCCGTCTTTTAGGGCTGGCCGTGTGTTAGTGTTGGCCGTGTGCTTGGGAAGTGTTAGGGTTGGCCGTTCGTGAGTTGTGGCCGTGGGTTAGAGGTGGCCTCGTTTTAGGGGTGGCCGAGTGTTCGGAATGGCCGTGTGTTAGGGGTGGCCGTGTGTTAGGGGTGTGTTAGGGGTGGCCGTGTGTTAGGGGTGGCCGTGTGTTAGGGGTGGCCATGTGTTAGGGGTGTGTTAGGGGTGGCCGTGTGTTAGGGGTGGCCGTGTGTTAGGGGTGTGTTAGGGGTGGCCATGTGTTACGGGTGGCCGTGTGTTAGGGGGTTGCCGTGCGTTAGGAGTGACCGTGTGTTAGGGGTGGCCGTGTGTTAGGGGTGTGTTAGGGGTTGCCGCGTGTTAGGGCTGGCCGTGTGTTAGGGGTGGCCGTGTGTTAGGGGTGGCCGTGTGTTAGGGGTGGCCGTGTGTTAGGGGTGGCCGTGTGTTGGGAGTGGCCGTGTGATAGGTGTGTGCTAGGGGTGGCCGTGTGTTAGGGGTGGCCGTGTGTTGGGGGTGGCCGTGTATTAGGGGTGGCCGTGTGTTAGAGGTGGTCGTGTGTTAGCGGTATGTTAGGGGTGGCCGTGTGCTAGAGGTGGCCGTGTGTTAGGGGTTGCGGTGTGTTAGGGGTGGCCGTGTGTTAGGGGTGTGTTGGTGGTGGCCGTAAGTTGGGGGTGGCCGTGTGTTAGGGGTGGCCGTGTATTAGGGGTGGCCGTGTGTTAGGGGTGGCCGTGTGTTAGAGGTTGCCGTGTGTTAGGGGTGGCCGTTTGTTTGGGGTAGCCGTGTGTTAGGGGTGGCCGTGTGTTAGGGGTGGCCGTGTATTAGGGGTGGCCGTGTGTTTGGGGTGGCCGTGTGTTAGGGGTGGCCGTGTGTTAGGGGTGGCCGTGTGTTAGGGGTGGCCGTGGGTTAGGGGTGGCCGTGTGTTAGAGGTTGCCGTGTGTTAGGGGTGGCCGTTTGTTAGAGGTGGCCGTGTGTTAGGGGTGGCCGTGTGTTAGGGGTGGCCCTGTGTTAGGAGTGTGTTAGGGGTGGCCGTGTGTTAGAGGTGGCCGTGTGTTAGGGGTGGCCGTGTGCTAGGAAAGTGTTAGGGGTGGCCGTGCGTGAGGGGTGGCCGTGTGTTAGGGGTGTCCGTGTGTTAGGGCTGGCCGTGTGTTAGGGGTGGCCGTGTATTAGGGGTGGCCGTGTGTTAGAGGTGGTCGTGTGTTAGAGGTTGCCGTGTGTTAGGGGTGGCCGTTTGTTAGAGGTGGCCGTGTGTTAGGGGTGGCCCTGTGTTAGGAGTGTGTTAGGGGGGGCCGTGTATTTGGGGTGGCCGTGTGTTAGGGGTGGCCGTGTTTTAGGGCTGGCCGTGTGTTAGGGTTGGCCGTGTGCTTGGGAAGTGTTAGGGTTGGCCCTGCGTGAGTTGTGGCCGTGGGTTAGAGGTGGCCTTGTTTTTCGGGTGGCCGTGTGTTAGGAATGGCCGTGTGTTAGGGGTGTGTTAAGGGTGGCCGTGTGTTAGGGTTGGCCGTGCGTTAGGGGTGGCCGTGTGTTAGGGGTAGGCGTGTGTTAGGGGTGGCCGTCTGTTAGGGGTAGGCGTGTGTTAGGAGTGGTCGTGTGTTAGGGGTGGCCGTGTGTTAGGGGTGGCTGTGTGTTAGGGGTGTGTTAGGGGTGGCCGTGTGTTAGGGATGGCCGTGTGTTAGGGGTGGCCGTCTGTTAGGGGTAGGCGTGTGTTAGGAGTGGTCGTGTGTTAGGGGTGGCCGTGTGTTAGGGGTGGCTGTGTGTTAGGGGTGTGTTAGGAGTGGTCGTGTGTTAGGGGTGGCTGTGTGTTAGGGGTGTGTTAGGGGTGGCCGTGTGTTAGGGATGGCCGTGTGTTAGGGGTGGCCGTGTGTTAGGGCTGGCCGTGTATTAGGGGTGGCCGTGTGTTAGGGGTGGCCGTATGTTAGGGGTGGCCGTGTGTTAGGAGTGGCTGTGTGTTAGGGGTGTGTTAGCGGTGGCCGTGTGCTAGGTGTGTGCTAGGGGTGGCCGTGCGTTAGGGATGGCCGTGTGTTAGGGGTGGCCATGTATTTTTGGTGGCCGTGTGTTAGGGGCGGCCGTCTTTTAGGGCTGACCGTGTGTTAGGGAATTGTTCGGGACGGCCGTGCGTGAGGGGTGGCCGTGGGTTAGGGGTGGCTGTGTGTTAGGGGTGGCCATGTGTTAGGGAGGCCTTGTGTTATGGTGTGTGCTAGTGGTGGCCGTGTGTTAGGGGTGGCCGTGTGTTGGGGGTGGCCGTGTGTTAGGGGTGGCCGTGTGTTAGGGGTGGGCGTGTGTTAGGGGTGGCTGTGTATTGGGGGTGACCGTGTGTTAGGGGTGGCCGTGTGTTAGGGGTGGGGGTGTGTTAGGGGTGGCTGTGTATTGGGGGTGGCCGTGTGTTAGGGGTGGCCGTGTGTTATAGGGTGTGCTAGTGGTGGCCGTGTGTTAGGGGTGGCCGTGTGTTGGGGGTGGCCGTGTGTTAGGGGTGGCCGTGTGTTAGGGGTGGGCGTGTGTTAGGGGTGGCCGTGTATTTGAGGTGGCCGTGTGTCAGGGGTGGCCGTGTGTTAGGGGTGACCGTGTGTTAGGGGTGACCGTGTATTAAGGGTGGCCGTGTGTCAAGGGAATGCTAGCGGTGGCAGTGTGTTAGAGGTTGCCGTGTGTTAGGGGTGGCTGTTTGTTAGGGGTGGCCGTGTTTTAGGGGTTGCCGTGTGTTAGGGGTGGCCGTGTGTTAGCTGTGGCAGTGTGTTAGGAGTGGCTGAGTGTTAGGGGTGGCCGTGTGTTAGGGGTGGCCGTGTGTTAGGGGTGGCCGTGTGTTAGGGGTGTGTTAGGGGTGGCCGTGTGTTAGGGGTGTGTTAGGAGCGGCTGTGTGTTAGGGGTGGCCGTGTGTTAGGGGTGGCCGTGTGTTGGGGGTGGCCGTGTTTTCGGGGTGGCCGTGTGTTAGGGGTATGTTACGGGTGGCCGTGTGTTAGGGGTATGTTAGGGGTGACCTTGTGTTAGAGGTGGCCGTGTGTTAGGGGTATGTTAGGGGTGGCCGTATGTTAGGGGTGTGTTAGGGGTGGCCGTGTGCTAGGGGTGTGTTAGGGGTGGCCGCGTATTAGGGGTGGCCGTGTGTTAGGGGTGGCCGTGTGTTAGGGGTGGCCGTGTGTTAGTGGTGGCCGTGTGTTAGGGGTGGCCGTGTGTTAGGGGTATGTTAGGGGTGGCCGTGCGTTAGGGGTGGCCGTGTGTTAGGAGTGGCCGTGTGTTAGGGGTGGCCGTGTGTCAGGGGTGTGTTAGGGGTGGCCGTGTATTTGGGGTGGCCGTGTGTTAGGGGTGGCCGTGTGTTAGGTGTGGCCCTTGGTGGCCGTGTGTTTGGGGTGGCCGTGTGTTAGGTGTGGCCCTTGGTGGCCGTGTATTTGGGGTGGCCGTGTGTTTGGGGTGGCCGTGTGTTAGGGGTGGCCGTGTATTAGGGGTGGCCGTGTGTTAGGGGTGGCCGTGTGTTAGGGGTGGCCGTGTGTTAGGGGTGGCCGTGTGTTAGGGGTGTGTTAGGGGTGGCCGTGTGTTAGGGATTGCGGTGTGTTCGGGGTGGCCGTGTGTTAGGGGTGGCCCTGTGTTAGGGGTGTGTTAGGGGTGGCCGTGTGTTAGGGATTGCGGTGTGTTAGGGGTAGCCGTGTGTTTGGGCTGGCCGTGTGCTAGGGAATTGTTAGGGGTGGCCGTGCGTGAGGGTTGGCAGGTGGGTTAGAGGTGGCCTTGTTTTAGGGGTGGCCGTGTGTTAGGGGTATGTTAGGGGTGGTCGTGTGTTAGGGGTGGCCCTGTGTTAGGGGTGTGTTAGGGCTGGCCCTGTGTTAGGGGTGTGTTAGGGGTGGCCGTGTGTTAGGGGTTGCCGTGTGTTTGGGGTGGCCGTGTGTTAGGGGTGGCCGTGTATTAGGGGTGGCCGTGTGTTAGGGGTAGTCGTGTGTTAGGGTGGCCGTGTGTTAGGGGTGGCCGTGTGTTAGGGTGGCCGTGTGTTAGGAGTGGCCGTGTGTTAGGGGTGTGCTAGGGATGGCCGGGTGCTAGGAGTGTGATAGGGCTGGCCGTGTGTTAGGGGTGGTCGTGTGTTTGGGGTGGCCGTGTGTTAGGGTTATGTGAGGGGTGGCCCTGTGTTAGGGGTATGTTAGGGGTGGCCGTGTGTTTGGGGTGGCCGTGTATTAGGGGTGGCCGTGTGTTAGGGGTTGCAATGTGTTAGGGGTAGCCGTGTGTTAGGGGTATGTTAGGGGTTGCCGTGTGTTAGGAGTGGCCGTGTGTTAGGGGTATGTTAGGGGTGGCCGTATGTTAGGGGTGTGTTAGGGGTGGCCGTGTGCTAGGGGTGTGTTAGGGGTGGCCGCGTATTAGGGGTGGCCGTGTGTTAGGGGTGGCCGTGTGTTAGGGGTGGCCGTGTGTTAGTGGTGGCCGTGTGTTAGGGGTGGCCGTGTGTTAGGGGTATGTTAGGGGTGGCCGTGCGTTAGGGGTGGCCGTGTGTTAGGAGTGGCCGTGTGTTAGGGGTGGCCGTGTGTCAGGGGTGTGTTAGGGGTGGCCGTGTATTTGGGGTGGCCGTGTGTTAGGGGTGGCCGTGTGTTAGGTGTGGCCCTTGGTGGCCGTGTGTTTGGGGTGGCCGTGTGTTAGGTGTGGCCCTTGGTGGCCGTGTATTTGGGGTGGCCGTGTGTTTGGGGTGGCCGTGTGTTAGGGGTGGCCGTGTTATAGGGCTGGCCGTGTATTAGGGGTGGCCGTGTGTTAGGGGTGGCCGTGTGTTAGGGGTGGCCGTGTGTTAGGGGTGGCCGTGTGTTAGGGGTGGCCGTGTGTTTGGGGTGGCCGTGTGTTAGGGGTGGCCGTGTGTTAGGGGTGGCCGTGTGTTAGGGGTGTGTTAGGGGTGGCCGTGTGTTAGGGGTGGCCGTGTGTTTGGGGTGGCCGTGTGTTAGGTGTGGCCCTTGGTGGCCGTGTGTTAGGGGTGTGTTAGGGGTATGTTAGGGGTGGCCGTGTGTTAGGGGTGGCCGTGTGTTAGGTGTGGCCCTTGGTGGCCGTGTATTTGGGGTGGCCGTGTGTTTGGGGTGTGTTAGGGGTGGCCGTGTGTTAGGGGTGGCCGTGTGTTTGGGGTGGCCGTGTGTTAGGGGTGGCCGTGTTATAGGGCTGGCCGTGTATTAGGGGTGGCCGTGTGTTAGGGGTGGCCGTGTGTTAGGGGTGGCCGTGTGTTAGGGGTGGCCGTGTGTTAGGGGTGTGTTAGGGGTGGCCGTGTGTTAGGGGTAGCCGTGTGTTTGGGCTGGCCGTGTGCTAGGGAATTGTTAGGGGTGGCCGTGCGTGAGGGTTGGCAGGTGGGTTAGAGGTGGCCTTGTTTTAGGGGTGGCCCTGTGTTAGGGGTGTGTTAGGGGTGGCCCTGTGTTAGGGGTGTGTTAGGGGTGGCCGTGTGTTAGGGGTTGCCGTGTGTTAGGGGTGGCCGTGTGTTAGGGGTGGCCGTGTATTAGGGGTGGCCGTGTGTTAGGGGTAGTCGTGTGTTAGGGTGGCCGTGTGTTAGGGGTGGCCGTGTGTTAGGGTGGCCGTGTGTTAGGAGTGGCCGTGTGTTAGGGGTGTGCTAGGGATGGCCGGGTGCTAGGAGTGTGATAGGGCTGGCCGTGTGTTAGGGGTGGTCGTGTGTTTGGGGTGGCCGTGTGTTAGGGTTATGTGAGGGGTGGCCCTGTGTTAGGGGTATGTTAGGGGTGGCCGTGTGTTTGGGGTGGCCGTGTATTAGGGGTGGCCGTGTGTTAGGGGTTGCAATGTGTTAGGGGTAGCCGTGTGTTAGGGGTATGTTAGGGGTTGCCGTGTGTTAGGGGTGTGCTAGGGATGGCCGTGTGCTAGGAGTGTGATAGGGCTGGCCGTGTGTTAGGGGTGGTCGTATGTTAGGGGTATGTTACGGGTGGCCGTGTGTTAGGGGTATGCTAGGGGTGACCTTGTGTTAGAGGTGGCCGTGTGTTAGGGGTATGTTAGGGGTGGCCGTATGTTAGGGGTGTGTTAGGGGTGGCCGTGTGCTAGGGGTGTGTTAGGGGTGGCCGCGTATTAGGGGTGGCCGTGTGTTAGGGGTGGCCGTGTGTTAGGGGTGGCCGTGTGTTAGTGGTGGCCGTGTGTTAGGGGTGGCCGTGTGTTAGGGGTATGTTAGGGGTGGCCGTGCGTTAGGGGTGGCCGTGTGTTAGGAGTGGCCGTGTGTTAGGGGTGGCCGTGTGTCAGGGGTGTGTTAGGGGTGGCCGTGTATTTGGGGTGGCCGTGTGTTAGGGGTGGCCGTGTGTTAGGTGTGGCCCTTGGTGGCCGTGTGTTTGGGGTGGCCGTGTGTTAGGTGTGGCCCTTGGTGGCCGTGTATTTGGGGTGGCCGTGTGTTTGGGGTGGCCGTGTGTTAGGGGTGGCCGTGTTATAGGGCTGGCCGTGTATTAGGGGTGGCCGTGTGTTAGGGGTGGCCGTGTGTTAGGGGTGGCCGTGTGTTAGGGGTGGCCGTGTGTTAGGGGTGTGTTAGGGGTGGCCGTGTGTTAGGGATTGCGGTGTGTTAGGGGTGGCCGTGTGTTAGGGGTGGCCCTGTGTTAGGGGTGTGTTAGGGGTGGCCGTGTGTTAGGGATTGCGGTGTGTTAGGGGTAGCCGTGTGTTTGGGCTGGCCGTGTGCTAGGGAGTTGTTAGGGGTGGCCGTGCGTGAGGGTTGGCAGGTGGGTTAGAGGTGGCCTTGTTTTAATGGTGGCCGTGTGTTAGGGGTATGTTAGGGGTGGTCGTGTGTTAGGGGTGGCCCTGTGTTAGGGGTGTGTTAGGGGTGGCCCTGTGTTAGGGGTGTGTTAGGGGTGGCCGTGTGTTAGGGGTTGCCGTGTGTTAGGGGTGGCCGTGTGTTAGGGGTGGCCGTGTATTAGGGGTGGCCGTGTGTTAGGGGTAGTCGTGTGTTAGGGTGGCCGTGTGTTAGGGGTGGCCGTGTGTTAGGGTGGCCGTGTGTTAGGAGTGGCCGTGTGTTAGGGGTGTGCTAGGGATTGCCGGGTGCTAGGAGTGTGATAGGGCTGGCCGTGTGTTAGGGGTGGTCGTGTGTTTGGGGTGGCCGTGTGTTAGGGTTATGTGAGGGGTGGCCCTGTGTTAGGGGTATGTTAGGGGTGGCCGTGTGTTTGGGGTGGCCGTGTATTAGGGGTGGCCGTGTGTTAGGGGTTGCAATGTGTTAGGGGTAGCCGTGTGTTAGGGGTATGTTAGGGGTTGCCGTGTGTTAGGGGTGGCCGTGTGTTAGGAGTGGCCGTGTGTTAGGGGTGTGCTAGGGATGGCCGTGTGCTAGGAGTGTGATAGGGCTGGCCGTGTGTTAGGGGTGGTCGTATGTTAGGGGTATGTTACGGGTGGCCGTGTGTTAGGGGTATGCTAGGGGTGACCTTGTGTTAGAGGTGGCCGTGTGTTAGGGGTATGTTAGGGGTGGCCGTATGTTAGGGGTGTGTTAGGGGTGGCCGTGTGCTAGGGGTGTGTTAGGGGTGGCCGCGTATTAGGGGTGGCCGTGTGTTAGGGGTGGCCGTGTGTTAGGGGTGGCCGTGTGTTAGTGGTGGCCGTGTGTTAGGGGTGGCCGTGTGTTAGGGGTATGTTAGGGGTGGCCGTGCGTTAGGGGTGGCCGTGTGTTAGGAGTGGCCGTGTGTTAGGGGTGGCCGTGTGTCAGGGGTGTGTTAGGGGTGGCCGTGTGTTAGGTGTGGCCCTTGGTGGCCGTGTGTTTGGGGTGGCCGTGTGTTAGGTGTGGCCCTTGGTGGCCGTGTATTTGGGGTGGCCGTGTGTTTGGGGTGGCCGTGTGTTAGGGGTGGCCGTGTTATAGGGCTGGC
Organism: Arenicola marina; assembly: GCA_964019135.1. Classification (NCBI taxonomy): domain Eukaryota; kingdom Metazoa; phylum Annelida; class Polychaeta; family Arenicolidae; genus Arenicola; species Arenicola marina. Next base: position 713,584 of record OZ025250.1, read on the forward strand.
CGTGTATTAGGGGTGGCCGTGTGTTAGGGGTGGCCGTGTGTTAGGGGTGGCCGTGTGTTAGGGGTGGCCGTGTGTTAGGTGTGGCCCTTGGTGGCCGTGTATTTGGGGTGGCGGTGTGTTTGGGGTGGCCGTGTGTTAGGGGTGGCCGTGTTATAGGGCTGGCCGTGTATTAGGGGTGGCCGTGTGTTAGGGGTGGCCGTGTGTTAGGGGTGGCCGTGTGTTAGGGGTCGCCGTGTGTTAGGGGTGGCCGTGTGTTTGGGGTGGCCGTGTGTTAGGGGTGGCCGTGTGTTAGGGGTGGCCGTGTGTTAGGGGTGTGTTAGGGGTGGCCGTGTGTTAGGGGTGGCCGTGTGTTAGGGGTGGCCGTGTGTTAGGTGTGGCCCTTGGTGGCCGTGTATTTGGGGTGGCCGTGTGTTTGGGGTGTGTTAGGGGTGGCCGTGTGTTAGGGGTGGCCGTGTGTTTGGGGTGGCCGTGTGTTAGGGGTGGCCGTGTTATAGGGCTGGCCGTGTATTAGGGGTGGCCGTGTGTTAGGGATTGCTGTGAGTTAGGGGTAGCCGTGTGTTTGGGCTGGCCGTGTGCTAGGGAATTGTTAGGGGTGGCCGTGCGTGAGGGTTGGCAGGTGGGTTAGAGGTGGCCTTGTTTTAGGGGTGGCCGTGTGTTAGGGGTATGTTAGGCGTGGTCGTGTGTTAGGGGTGGCCCTGTGTTAGGGGTGTGTTAGGGGTGGCCGTGTGTTAGGGGTTGCCGTGTGTTAGGGGTGGCCGTGTGTTAGGGGTGGCCGTGTATTAGGGGTGGCCGTGTGTTAGGGGTAGTCGTGTGTTAGGGTGGCCGTGTGTTAGGGGTGGCCGTGTGTTAGGGTGGCCGTGTGTTAGGAGTGGCCGTGTGTTAGGGGTGTGCTAGGGATGGCCGGGTGCTAGGAGTGTGATAGGGCTGGCCGTGTGTTAGGGGTGGTCGTGTGTTTGGGGTGGCCGTGTGTTAGGGTTATGTGAGGGGTGGCCCTGTGTTAGGGGTATGTTAGGGGTGGCCGTGTGTTTGGGGTGGCCGTGTATTAGGGGTGGCCGTGTGTTAGGGGTTGCAATGTGTTAGGGGTAGCCGTGTGTTAGGGGTATGTTAGGGGTTGCCGTGTGTTAGGAGTGGCCGTGTGTTAGGGGTGTGCTAGGGATGGCCGTGTGCTAGGAGTGTGATAGGGCTGGCCGTGTGTTAGGGGTGGTCGTGTGTTGGGGGTGGCCGTGTATTGGGGGTGGCCGTGTGTTAGGGGTGGCCGTGTGTTTGGGGTGGCCCTTGGTGGCCGTGTGTTAGGGATGGCCTTGTGTTAGGGGTGGCCGTGTGTTAAGGGTGGCCGTGTGTTAGAGGTGGCCGTGTCTCAGGCGTTTCCATGCGTTAGGGTTGGCCGTGTGTTAGAGGTTGCCGTGTGTTAGGGGTGGCCGTGTGTTAAGGGTGGTCGTGTGTTAGGGTTGGCCGTGTGTTAGGAGTGGCCGTGTGTTAGGGGTGGCCGTGTGTTTGGGGTGGCCGTGTATTAGGGGTGGCCGTGTGTTAGGGGTTGCAATGTGTTAGGGGTAGCCGTGTGTTAGGGGTATGTTAGGGGTTGCCGTGTGTTAGGAGTGGCCGTGTGTTAGGGGTGTGCTAGGGATGGCCGTGTGCTAGGAGTGTGATAGGGCTGGCCGTGTGTTAGGGGTGGTCGTGTGTTGGGGGTGGCCGTGTATTGGGGGTGGCCGTGTGTTAGGGGTGGCCGTGTGTTTGGGGTGGCCCTTGGTGGCCGTGTGTTAGGGATGGCCTTGTGTTAGGGGTGGCCGTGTGTTAAGGGTGGCCGTGTGTTAGAGGTGGCCGTGTCTCAGGGGTTTCCATGCGTTAGGGTTGGCCGTGTGTTAGAGGTTGCCGTGTGTTTGGGGTGGCCGTGTGTTAAGGGTGGTCGTGTGTTAGGGTTGGCCGTGTGTTAGGAGTGGCCGTGTGTTAGGGGGGGCCGTGTGTTAGGGGTGGCCGTGTGTTAGGGGTGGCCGTGTGTTAGGGGTGGCCGTGTGTTAGGTGTGGCCCTTGGTGGCCGTGTATTTGGGGTGGCCGTGTGTTTGGGGTGTGTTAGGGGTGGCCGTGTGTTAGGGGTGGCCGTGTGTTTGGGGTGGCCGTGTGTTAGGGGTGGCCGTGTTATAGGGCTGGCCGTGTATTAGGGGTGGCCGTGTGTTAGGGGTGGCCGTGTGTTAGGGGTGGCCGTGTGTTAGGGGTGGCCGTGTGTTAGGGGTGTGTTAGGGGTGGCCGTGTGTTAGGGGTAGCCGTGTGTTTGGGCTGGCCGTGTGCTAGGGAATTGTTAGGGGTGGCCGTGCGTGAGGGTTGGCAGGTGGGTTAGAGGTGGCCTTGTTTTAGGGGTGGCCCTGTGTTAGGGGTGTGTTAGGGGTGGCCCTGTGTTAGGGGTGTGTTAGGGGTGGCCGTGTGTTAGGGGTTGCCGTGTGTTAGGGGTGGCCGTGTGTTAGGGGTGGCCGTGTATTAGGGGTGGCCGTGTGTTAGGGGTAGTCGTGTGTTAGGGTGGCCGTGTGTTAGGGGTGGCCGTGTGTTAGGGTGGCCGTGTGTTAGGAGTGGCCGTGTGTTAGGGGTGTGCTAGGGATGGCCGGGTGCTAGGAGTGTGATAGGGCTGGCCGTGTGTTAGGGGTGGTCGTGTGTTTGGGGTGGCCGTGTGTTAGGGTTATGTGAGGGGTGGCCCTGTGTTAGGGGTATGTTAGGGGTGGCCGTGTGTTTGGGGTGGCCGTGTATTAGGGGTGGCCGTGTGTTAGGGGTTGCAATGTGTTAGGGGTAGCCGTGTGTTAGGGGTATGTTAGGGGTTGCCGTGTGTTAGGGGTGTGCTAGGGATGGCCGTGTGCTAGGAGTGTGATAGGGCTGGCCGTGTGTTAGGGGTGGTCGTATGTTAGGGGTATGTTACGGGTGGCCGTGTGTTAGGGGTATGCTAGGGGTGACCTTGTGTTAGAGGTGGCCGTGTGTTAGGGGTATGTTAGGGGTGGCCGTATGTTAGGGGTGTGTTAGGGGTGGCCGTGTGCTAGGGGTGTGTTAGGGGTGGCCGCGTATTAGGGGTGGCCGTGTGTTAGGGGTGGCCGTGTGTTAGGGGTGGCCGTGTGTTAGTGGTGGCCGTGTGTTAGGGGTGGCCGTGTGTTAGGGGTATGTTAGGGGTGGCCGTGCGTTAGGGGTGGCCGTGTGTTAGGAGTGGCCGTGTGTTAGGGGTGGCCGTGTGTCAGGGGTGTGTTAGGGGTGGCCGTGTATTTGGGGTGGCCGTGTGTTAGGGGTGGCCGTGTGTTAGGTGTGGCCCTTGGTGGCCGTGTGTTTGGGGTGGCCGTGTGTTAGGTGTGGCCCTTGGTGGCCGTGTATTTGGGGTGGCCGTGTGTTTGGGGTGGCCGTGTGTTAGGGGTGGCCGTGTTATAGGGCTGGCCGTGTATTAGGGGTGGCCGTGTGTTAGGGGTGGCCGTGTGTTAGGGGTGGCCGTGTGTTAGGGGTGGCCGTGTGTTAGGGGTGTGTTAGGGGTGGCCGTGTGTTAGGGATTGCGGTGTGTTAGGGGTGGCCGTGTGTTAGGGGTGGCCCTGTGTTAGGGGTGTGTTAGGGGTGGCCGTGTGTTAGGGATTGCGGTGTGTTAGGGGTAGCCGTGTGTTTGGGCTGGCCGTGTGCTAGGGAATTGTTAGGGGTGGCCGTGCGTGAGGGTTGGCAGGTGGGTTAGAGGTGGCCTTGTTTTAATGGTGGCCGTGTGTTAGGGGTATGTTAGGGGTGGTCGTGTGTTAGGGGTGGCCCTGTGTTAGGGGTGTGTTAGGGGTGGCCCTGTGTTAGGGGTGTGTTAGGGGTGGCCGTGTGTTAGGGGTTGCCGTGTGTTAGGGGTGGCCGTGTGTTAGGGGTGGCCGTGTATTAGGGGTGGCCGTGTGTTAGGGGTAGTCGTGTGTTAGGGTGGCCGTGTGTTAGGGGTGGCCGTGTGTTAGGGTGGCCGTGTGTTAGGAGTGGCCGTGTGTTAGGGGTGTGCTAGGGATGGCCGGGTGCTAGGAGTGTGATAGGGCTGGCCGTGTGTTAGGGGTGGTCGTGTGTTTGGGGTGGCCGTGTGTTAGGGTTATGTGAGGGGTGGCCCTGTGTTAGGGGTATGTTAGGGGTGGCCGTGTGTTTGGGGTGGCCGTGTATTAGGGGTGGCCGTGTGTTAGGGGTTGCAATGTGTTAGGGGTAGCCGTGTGTTAGGGGTATGTTAGGGGTTGCCGTGTGTTAGGGGTGGCCGTGTGTTAGGAGTGGCCGTGTGTTAGGGGTGTGCTAGGGATGGCCGTGTGCTAGGAGTGTGATAGGGCTGGCCGTGTGTTAGGGGTGGTCGTATGTTAGGGGTATGTTACGGGTGGCCGTGTGTTAGGGGTATGCTAGGGGTGACCTTGTGTTAGAGGTGGCCGTGTGTTAGGGGTATGTTAGGGGTGGCCGTATGTTAGGGGTGTGTTAGGGGTGGCCGTGTGCTAGGGGTGTGTTAGGGGTGGCCGCGTATTAGGGGTGGCCGTGTGTTAGGGGTGGCCGTGTGTTAGGGGTGGCCGTGTGTTAGTGGTGGCCGTGTGTTAGGGGTGGCCGTGTGTTAGGGGTATGTTAGGGGTGGCCGTGCGTTAGGGGTGGCCGTGTGTTAGGAGTGGCCGTGTGTTAGGGGTGGCCGTGTGTCAGGGGTGTGTTAGGGGTGGCCGTGTGTTAGGTGTGGCCCTTGGTGGCCGTGTGTTTGGGGTGGCCGTGTGTTAGGTGTGGCCCTTGGTGGCCGTGTATTTGGGGTGGCCGTGTGTTTGGGGTGGCCGTGTGTTAGGGGTGGCCGTGTTATAGGGCTGGCCGTGTATTAGGGGTGGCCGTGTGTTAGGGGTGGCCGTGTGTTAGGGGTGGCCGTGTGTTAGGGGTGGCCGTGTGTTAGGTGTGGCCCTTGGTGGCCGTGTATTTGGGGTGGCGGTGTGTTTGGGGTGGCCGTGTGTTAGGGGTGGCCGTGTTATAGGGCTGGCCGTGTATTAGGGGTGGCCGTGTGTTAGGGGTGGCCGTGTGTTAGGGGTGGCCGTGTGTTAGGGGTCGCCGTGTGTTAGGGGTGGCCGTGTGTTTGGGGTGGCCGTGTGTTAGGGGTGGCCGTGTGTTAGGGGTGGCCGTGTGTTAGGGGTGTGTTAGGGGTGGCCGTGTGTTAGGGGTGGCCGTGTGTTAGGGGTGGCCGTGTGTTAGGTGTGGCCCTTGGTGGCCGTGTATTTGGGGTGGCCGTGTGTTTGGGGTGTGTTAGGGGTGGCCGTGTGTTAGGGGTGGCCGTGTGTTTGGGGTGGCCGTGTGTTAGGGGTGGCCGTGTTATAGGGCTGGCCGTGTATTAGGGGTGGCCGTGTGTTAGGGATTGCTGTGAGTTAGGGGTAGCCGTGTGTTTGGGCTGGCCGTGTGCTAGGGAATTGTTAGGGGTGGCCGTGCGTGAGGGTTGGCAGGTGGGTTAGAGGTGGCCTTGTTTTAGGGGTGGCCGTGTGTTAGGGGTATGTTAGGCGTGGTCGTGTGTTAGGGGTGGCCCTGTGTTAGGGGTGTGTTAGGGGTGGCCGTGTGTTAGGGGTTGCCGTGTGTTAGGGGTGGCCGTGTGTTAGGGGTGGCCGTGTATTAGGGGTGGCCGTGTGTTAGGGGTAGTCGTGTGTTAGGGTGGCCGTGTGTTAGGGGTGGCCGTGTGTTAGGGTGGCCGTGTGTTAGGAGTGGCCGTGTGTTAGGGGTGTGCTAGGGATGGCCGGGTGCTAGGAGTGTGATAGGGCTGGCCGTGTGTTAGGGGTGGTCGTGTGTTTGGGGTGGCCGTGTGTTAGGGTTATGTGAGGGGTGGCCCTGTGTTAGGGGTATGTTAGGGGTGGCCGTGTGTTTGGGGTGGCCGTGTATTAGGGGTGGCCGTGTGTTAGGGGTTGCAATGTGTTAGGGGTAGCCGTGTGTTAGGGGTATGTTAGGGGTTGCCGTGTGTTAGGAGTGGCCGTGTGTTAGGGGTGTGCTAGGGATGGCCGTGTGCTAGGAGTGTGATAGGGCTGGCCGTGTGTTAGGGGTGGTCGTGTGTTGGGGGTGGCCGTGTATTGGGGGTGGCCGTGTGTTAGGGGTGGCCGTGTGTTTGGGGTGGCCCTTGGTGGCCGTGTGTTAGGGATGGCCTTGTGTTAGGGGTGGCCGTGTGTTAAGGGTGGCCGTGTGTTAGAGGTGGCCGTGTCTCAGGCGTTTCCATGCGTTAGGGTTGGCCGTGTGTTAGAGGTTGCCGTGTGTTAGGGGTGGCCGTGTGTTAAGGGTGGTCGTGTGTTAGGGTTGGCCGTGTGTTAGGAGTGGCCGTGTGTTAGGGGTGGCCGTGTGTTTGGGGTGGCCGTGTATTAGGGGTGGCCGTGTGTTAGGGGTTGCAATGTGTTAGGGGTAGCCGTGTGTTAGGGGTATGTTAGGGGTTGCCGTGTGTTAGGAGTGGCCGTGTGTTAGGGGTGTGCTAGGGATGGCCGTGTGCTAGGAGTGTGATAGGGCTGGCCGTGTGTTAGGGGTGGTCGTGTGTTGGGGGTGGCCGTGTATTGGGGGTGGCCGTGTGTTAGGGGTGGCCGTGTGTTTGGGGTGGCCCTTGGTGGCCGTGTGTTAGGGATGGCCTTGTGTTAGGGGTGGCCGTGTGTTAAGGGTGGCCGTGTGTTAGAGGTGGCCGTGTCTCAGGGGTTTCCATGCGTTAGGGTTGGCCGTGTGTTAGAGGTTGCCGTGTGTTTGGGGTGGCCGTGTGTTAAGGGTGGTCGTGTGTTAGGGTTGGCCGTGTGTTAGGAGTGGCCGTGTGTTAGGGGGGGCCGTGTGTTAGGGGTGGCCGTGTGTTAGGGGTGGCTGTGTGTTAGGGGTGGCCGTGTGTTAGGGGTGGCCGTGTGTTAGGGGTGGCCGTGTGTTAGTCGAGTGTTAGTCATTTGGCTTACCGTTATAGTGGCGGCCGTGTGTGTCTGCTGATGCCCGTCACGTGATCCGTGGCGATAATGTGGTAATCCAAGGGTACAGCACAAGTTGACATCCCGATAAGCTGTTTAAGGATGCTGGAATGCTGCTTGACACCTGGTGACCTCTCTGTGCAGACTGTTCTCGCACGTTATACACACAGGGAGGCGCAGACAGCTGTCCGACTGACGTTCATACACACTCTCCCACCGCCAGAGGCACTCGCAGGCCGCTGCTGCAGATAGTTGGCTACCAAGACGATACAAGTTTACTACCTGGTTGATTGGCTTTCAGTATTTACGCCAGGTGAGGAGACCTGCCTGCCTGCCTGCCTGCTATGGGGCTTCCCTGGTAGGCCGCTGCTCACCACAGACATACTGTCTTTGCGGGGAGCGGCCGATGGCGGGGCGGGGGTGGGGCTCGATGAGAGGTGTCCGGCCGTTCAGGCAGGCTGTAGTTCTCCCACCGGCCGCTAGAGGGGCGACAGCCGTGAAGGGGCCCCGTGATGACGTCACAGGCTCTGACCTTGTGATGACGTCACAGGCCCTGGAATATGGGGACAATCACTGCCAGGGGTTCAACATGAGGACAATCACTGCCAGGGGTTCAATATGAGGACAATCACTGCTGGAAGTTCAACATGAAGACAATCACTGCGGGAGGTTCAACATGAGGACAATCACTGCGGGGGGTTCAACATCAGGGCAATCACTGTGGGAGGTTCAACATGAGGACAATCACTGGCATGGGTTCAACATGATGACAATCACTGCCATGGGTTCAACATGATGGCAATCACTGCCATGGGTTCAACATGATGGCAATCACTGCCATGTGTTCAACATGATGGCAATCGCTGCGGGAGGTACAACATGAAGACAATCACTGCGGGAGGTTCAACATGAGGACACAATCACTGCCAGGGGTTCAGCATGAGGACAATCATTAACCGGGGTTCTACATGAGGACAATCACTGCGGGAGGTTCAGCATGAGGACAATCACTGCCAGAGGTTCAACATGAGGACAATTGCTGCCAGGGGTTCAAAATGAGGACAATCACTGCCATGGGTTCAACATGAGGACAATCACTGCCAGGTGTTCAACCAGAGGACAATCACTGCCATGGGTTCAGCATGAGGACAATCACTGTGGGAGGTTCAGCATGAGGACAATCACTGAGAGGGGATCAACATGAGGACAGTCACTGCCATGGGTTCAACATGATGACAATCACTGCCATGGGTTCAACATGATGGCAATCACTGCCATGGGTTCAACATGATGGCAATCACTGCCATGTGTTCAACATGATAGCAATCGCTGCGGGAGGTTCAACATGAGGACAATCACTCGGGGAGGTTCAACATGCGGACAATCACTGCCAGGGGTTCAACATGAAGACAATCACTGCCAGGGGTTCAACATGAGGACAATTACCGCCAGGGGTTCAAAATGAGGCCAATCACTGCCAGGGGTTCAACATGAGGACAATCACTGGGGGAGGTTCAACATGAGGACAATCACTGCCATGGGTTCAACATGAGGACAATCACAGCCAGGAGTTCAACATGAGGACAGTCACTGCCAGGAGTTCAACATGAAGACAATCACAGCGGGAGGTTCAACATGAGGACAATCACGGCGGAAGGTTCAACATGAGGACAATCACTGGGGGAGGTTCAACATGGGGACACTCACTGCCAGGGGTTCAACATGAGGACAATCACTGCGGGAGGTTCAATATGGGGACAATCACTGCGGGAGGTTCAACATGAGGACAATCACTGCGGGAGGTTCAATATGGGGACAATCACTGCAGGAGGTTCAACATGAGGACAATCACTGCCTGGGGTTCAACATGAGGACCATCACTGCCAGGGTTTCAACATGAGGACAATCACTGTGGGAGGTTCAACATGGGGACAGTCACTGCCAGGGGTTCAACATGAGGACAATCACTGCGGGAGGTTCAACATGAGGACAATCACTGCCAGGGGTTCAACATGAGGACAATCACTGCGGGAGGTTCAACATGAGGACAATCACTGCAAGGGAATTAAGATGAGGACAATCACTGCGGGAGGTTCAACATGAGGACAATCACTCCGGGAGGTTAAAAAATGTGGACAATCACTGCGGCAGTTTCAACATGGGGACACTCACTGCCTATGGTTCAACATGAGGACAATCACTGCGGGAGGTTGAACAGGAGGACAATCACTGCGGGAGGTTCAACATGAGGACAATCACAGCGGTGGGTTCAACATGAGGACAATCACTGCGGGAGGTTCAACATGAGGACAATCACTGCCAGGGTTTCAACATGAGCACAATCACCGCCAGGGTTTCAACATGAGAAAAATCACTGCCAGGGGTGCAACATGAGGACAATCACTGCCAGGGGTTCAACATGAGGACAATCACTGCCAGCAGTTCAACATGAGGACAATCACTGCGGGAGGTTCAACATGAGGACAATCGCCTCCAGGCGTTCAACATGAGGCCAATCACTGGGGGAGGTTCAACATGAGGACAATCACTGCGGGAGGTTCAACATGTGGATAATCACTGCGGGAAGTTCAACATGAGGACAATCACTGCGGGAGGTTCAATATGGGGACAATCACTGCCAGGGGTTTAACATGCGACAATCACTGCCAGAGGTTCAACATGGGGACAATCACTGCGGGAGGTTCAACATGAGGACAATCACTGCCAGGGGTTCAACATGAGAACAATCACTGCCTGGGGTTTAACATGAGGACAATCACTGCCAGGGGTTCATCATGAGAACAATCACTGCCAGGGGTTCAACATGAGCACAATCACCGCCAGGGGTTCAACATCAGAACAATCACTGCCAGCAGTTCAACATGAGGACAATTACTGCCAGGGGTTCAACATGAGGACAATCATTGCGGGAGGTTCAACATGAGGACAATCACTGCTATGAGTTCAACATGAGGACAATCACTGCAAGGCGTTCAACATGAGGACAATCACTGCGGGAGGTTCAACATGGGGACAATCACTGCCAGGGGTTCAACATGAGGACAATCACTGCGGGAGGTTCATCATGAGGACAATCACTGCCAGGGGTTCAACATGAAGACAATCACTGCGGGAGGTTGAACATGAGGACAATCACTGGGGGAGGTTCAACAGGAGGACAATCAGTGTGGGAGGTTCAACATGAGGACAATCACTGCTATGAGTTCAACATGAGGACAATCACTGCAAGGGGCTCAACATGAGGACAATCACTGCGGGAGGTTCAACATGGGGACAATCACTGCCAGGGGTTCAACATGAGGACAATCACTGCGGGAGGTTCATCATGAGGACAATCACTGCCAGGGGTTCAACATGAAGACAATCACTGCGGGAGGTTGAACATGAGGACAATCACTGGGGGAGGTTCAACAGGAGGACAATCACTGCCCGGGGTTCAACATGAGGACAATCACTGCAGAAAGTTCAACATGAAGACAATTACTGCAGGAGGTTCAGCATGAGGACAATTACTGCGGGAGGTTCAACCTGAGGACAATCACTGCCAGGTGTTCAACTTGGGGACAATCACTGCGGGAGGTTCAACATGAAGACAATCACTGCGGAAGGTTCAACATGAGGACAATCACTGCCAAGGGTTCAACATGATGACAATCACTGCGGGAGGCTTAACATGAGGACAATCACTGCGGGAGGTTCAACATGAGGACAATCACTGCGGGAGTTTCGACATGAGGACAATCACTACGGGAGGTTCAACATGAGGACAATCACTGCCAGGGGTTCAACATGAGGACAGTCACTGCCAGGAGTTTAACATGGGGACAATCGCTGCAGGAGGTTCAACATGGGGACAATCACTGTGGGACGTTCAACATGAGGACCATCACTGGGGTAGGTTCAACATGAGGACAATCACTGTGGGAGGTTGAACATGGGGACAATCACTGCCAGGGGTTCAACTTAAGGGTAACCACTGCGGGTGGTTCAACATGGGGACAATCACTGCCATGGGTTCAACATGAGGACAATCACTGTGGGAGGTTCAACATGAGGACAATCACTGCGGGAGGTTCAACATGAGGACAATCACTGCAAGGGAATTAAGATGAGGACAATCACTGCGGGTTGTACAACATGAGGACAATCACTCCGGGAGGTTAAAATATGCGGACAATCACTGCGGGAGTTTCAACATGGGGACACTCACTGCCAGCAGTTCAACATGAGGACAATCACTGCGGGAGGTTGAACAGGAGGACAATCACTGCGGGAGGTTCAACATGAGGACAATCACTGCGGGAGGTTCAATATGAGGACAATCACTGCCAGGGTTTAACATGAGGACAATCACTGCCAGGGGTGCAACATGAGGACAATCACTGCCAGGGGTTCAACATGAGGACAATCACTGCTAGCAGTTCAACATGAGGACAATCACTGCGGGAGGTTCAACATGAGCACAATCACTGCCAGGCGTTCAACTTGAGGACAATCACTGCGGGAGGTTCAACATGAGGACAAGCACCACCAGGGGTTAAACATGAGGACAGTCACTGCCAGGAGTTTAACATGGGGACAATCGCTGCAGGAGGTTCAACATGGGGACAATCACTGTGGGACGTTCAACATGAGGACCATCACTGGGGTAGGTTCAACATGAGGACAATCACTGTGGGAGGTTCAACATGGGGACAATCACTGCCAGGGGTTCAACTTAAGGGTAACCACTGCGGGTGGTTCAACATGGGGACAATCACTGCCATGGGTTCAACATGAGGACAATCACTGTGGGAGGTTCAACATGACGACAATCACTGCGGGAGGTTCAACATGAGGACAATCACTGCAAGGGAATTAAGATGAGGACAATCACTGCGGGAGGTACAACATGAGGACAATCACTCCGGGAGGTTAAAAAATGCGGACAGTCACTGCGGGAGTTTCAACATGGGGACACTCACTGCCAGCAGTTCAACATGAGGACAATCACTGCGGGAGGTTGAACAGGAGGACAATCACTGCGGGAGGTTCAACATGAGGACAATCACTGCGGGAGGTTCAATATGAGGACAATCACTGCCAGGGTTTAACATGAGGACAATCACTGCCAGGGGTGCAACATGAGGACAATCACTGCCAGGGGTTCAACATGAGGACAATCACTGCTAGCAGTTCAACATGAGGAAAATCACTGCGGGAGGTTCAACATGAGCACAATCACTGCCAGGCGTTCAACTTGAGGACAATCACTGCGGGAGGTTCAACATGAGGACAAGCACCACCAGGGGTTAAACATGAAGACAGTCACTGCGGGAGGTTGAACATGAGGCCAATCACTGGGGGAGGTTCAACATGAGGACAATCACTGCGGGAGGTTCAACATGAGGACAATCACAGCGGTGGGTTCAACATGAGGACAATCACTGTGGGAGGTTCAACAGTGGGACAGTCACTGCGGGAAGTTCAACATGGGCATAATCAGTGCTGGAGGTTCAACATGGGGACAATCACTGTGGGAGATTCAACATGAGGACAACCACTGCCAGGGGTTCAACATGAGAACAATCACTGCCTGGGGTTCAACATGAGCACAATCACCGCCAGGGGTGCAACATCAGAACAATCACTGCCAGGGGTTCAACATGAGGACAATTACTGCCAGGGGTTCAACATGAGGACAATCACTGCCAGGGGTTCAACATGAGGACAATCACTGCCTGGGGTTTAACATGAGGACAATCACTGCCAGGGGTTCAACATGAGGACAATTACTGCCAGGGGTTCAACATGAGCACAATCCCCCCCAGGGGTTCAACATGAGGACAATCACTGCCTGGGGTTCAACATGAGGACAATAATTGCGGGAGGTTCAACATGAGGACAATCACTGCCAGTGTTTCAACATGAGGACAATCACTGCTATGAGTTCAACATGAGGACAATCACCGCCATGGGTTCAACATGTGGACAATCACTGCCAGGGGTTCAACATGAGGACAATCACTGCGGGAGGTTCAACATGAGGACAATCACTGCGGGAGGTTCAACATGAGGACAATCACTGCCATAGGTTCAACATGAGGACAATCACTGCCAGCAGTTCAACATGAGGACAATCACTGCTATGAGTTCAACATGAGGACAGTCACTGCGGGAGGTTCAACATGAGGACAATCACTGCGGCAGGTTCAACATGAGCACAATCACTGCCAGGCGTTCAACATGAGGACAATCACTGCTATGAGTTCAATATGCGGACAATCACTGCCATGGGTTCAACATGAGGACAATCACTGCCAGGGGTTCAACATGAGGACAATCACTGCGGGAGGTTCAAAATGAGGACAATCATTGCGGGAGGTTCAACATGAGGACAATCACTGCCAGGCGTTCAACATGAGGACAATCACTGCCAGGGGTTCAACATGAGGATAATCACTGCGGGAGGTTCAAAATGAGAACAAATCACTGCGGGAGGTTCAACATGAGGACAATCACTGCCATGGGTTCAACATGAGGACAATCACTGCCAGGGGTTCAACATGAGGACAATCACTGCGGGAGGTTCAAAATGAGGACAATCATTGCGGGAGGTTCAACATGAGGACAATCACTGCCATGGGTTCAACATGAGGACAATCACTGCCAGGGGTTCAACATGAGGACAATCACTGCGGGAGGTTCATCATGAGGACAATCACTGCCAGGGGTTCAACATGAAGACAATCACTGCGGGAGGTTCAACATGGGGACAATCACTGCCAGGGGTTCAACATGAGGACAATCACTGCGGGAGGTTCATCATGAGGACAATCACTGCCAGGGGTTCAACATGAAGACAATCACTGCGGGAGGTTGAACATGAGGACAATCACTGGGGGAGGTTCAACAGGAGGACAATCACTGCCCGGGGTTCAACATGAGGACAATCACTGCAGAAAGTTCAACATGAAGACAATCACTGCGGGAGGTTCAGCATGAGGACAATTACTGCGGGAGGTTCAACCTGAGGACAATCACTGCCAGGTGTTCAACTTGGGGACAATCACTGCGGGAGGTTCAACATGAGGACAATCACTGCGGAAGGTTCAACATGAGGACAATCACTGCCAAGGGTTCAACATGATGACAATCACTGCGGGAGGCTTAACATGAGGACAATCACTGCGGGAGGTTCAACATGAGGACAATCACTGCGGGAGTTTCGACATGAGGACAATCACTACGGGAGGTTCAACATGAGGACAATCACTGCCAGGAGTTCAACATGAGGACAGTCACTGCCAGGAGTTTAACATGGGGACAATCGCTGCAGGAGGTTCAACATGGGGACAATCACTGTGGGACGTTCAACATGAGGACCATCACTGGGGTAGGTTCAACATGAGGACAATCACTGTGGGAGGTTGAACATGGGGACAATCACTGCCAGGGGTTCAACTTAAGGGTAACCACTGCGGGTGGTTCAACATGGGGACAATCACTGCCATGGGTTCAACATGAGGACAATCACTGTGGGAGGTTCAACATGAGGACAATCACTGCGGGAGGTTCAACATGAGGACAATCACTGCAAGGGAATTAAGATGAGGACAATCACTGCGGGAGGTACAACATGAGGACAATCACTCCGGGAGGTTAAAATATGCGGACAATCACTGCGGGAGTTTCAACATGGGGACACTCACTGCCAGCAGTTCAACATGAGGACAATCACTGCGGGAGGTTGAACAGGAGGACAATCACTGCGGGAGGTTCAACATGAGGACAATCACTGCGGGAGGTTCAATATGAGGACAATCACTGCCAGGGTTTAACATGAGGACAATCACTGCCAGGGGTGCAACATGAGGACAATCACTGCCAGGGGTTCAACATGAGGACAATCACTGCTAGCAGTTCAACATGAGGACAATCACTGCGGGAGGTTCAACATGAGCACAATCACTGCCAGGCGTTCAACTTGAGGACAATCACTGCGGGAGGTTCAACATGAGGACAAGCACCACCAGGGGTTAAACATGAGGACAGTCACTGCCAGGAGTTTAACATGGGGACAATCGCTGCAGGAGGTTCAACATGGGGACAATCACTGTGGGACGTTCAACATGAGGACCATCACTGGGGTAGGTTCAACTTGAGGACAATCACTGCGGGAGGTTCAACATGAGGACAAGCACCACCAGGGGTTAAACATGAAGACAATCACTGCGGGAGGTTGAACATGAGGCCAATCACTGGGGGAGGTTCAACATGAGGACAATCACTGCGGGAGGTTCAACATGAGGACAATCACAGCGGTGGGTTCAACATGAGGACAATCACTGTGGGAGGTTCAACAGTGGGACAGTCACTGCGGGAAGTTCAACATGGGCATAATCAGTGCTGGAGGTTCAACATGGGGACAATCACTGTGGGAGATTCAACATGAGGACAACCACTGCCAGGGGTTCAACATGAGAACAATCACTGCCTGGGG
The DNA here is from genome assembly GCA_964019135.1 of Arenicola marina. Classification (NCBI taxonomy): domain Eukaryota; kingdom Metazoa; phylum Annelida; class Polychaeta; family Arenicolidae; genus Arenicola; species Arenicola marina. The sequence goes on from OZ025250.1 coordinate 728,965, forward strand.
TTCAACATGAGCACAATCACCGCCAGGGGTGCAACATCAGAACAATCACTGCCAGGGGTTCAACATGAGGACAATTACTGCCAGGGGTTCAACATGAGGACAATCACTGCCAGGGGTTCAACATGAGGACAATCACTGCCTGGGTTTTAACATGAGGACAATCACTGCCAGGGGTTCAACATGAGGACAATTACTGCCAGGGGTTCAACATGAGCACAATCCCCCCCAGGGGTTCAACATGAGGACAATCACTGCCTGGGGTTCAACATGAGGACAATAATTGCGGGAGGTTCAACATGAGGACAATCACTGCCAGTGTTTCAACATGAGGACAATCACTGCTATGAGTTCAACATGAGGACAATCACCGCCATGGGTTCAACATGTGGACAATCACTGCCAGGGGTTCAACATGAGGACAATCACTGCGGGAGGTTCAACATGAGGACAATCACTGCGGGAGGTTCAACATGAGGACAATCACTGCCATAGGTTCAACATGAGGACAATCACTGCCAGCAGTTCAACATGAGGACAATCACTGCTATGAGTTCAACATGAGGACAGTCACTGCGGGAGGTTCAACATGAGGACAATCACTGCGGCAGGTTCAACATGAGCACAATCACTGCCAGGCGTTCAACATGAGGACAATCACTGCTATGAGTTCAATATGCGGACAATCACTGCCATGGGTTCAACATGAGGACAATCACTGCCAGGGGTTCAACATGAGGACAATCACTGCGGGAGGTTCAAAATGAGGACAATCATTGCGGGAGGTTCAACATGAGGACAATCACTGCCAGGCGTTCAACATGAGGACAATCACTGCCAGGGGTTCAACATGAGGATAATCACTGCGGGAGGTTCAAAATGAGAACAAATCACTGCGGGAGGTTCAACATGAGGACAATCACTGCCATGGGTTCAACATGAGGACAATCACTGCCAGCAGTTCAACATGAGGACAACCACTGCTATGAGTTTAACATGAGGACAGTCACTGCGGGAGGTTCAACATGAGGACAATCACTGCGGGAGGTTCAACATGAGCACAATCACTGCCAGGCGTTCAACATGAGGACAATCACTGCGGGAGGTTCAACATGAGGACAATCACTGCCGGAGGTTCAACATGAGGACAATCACCTCCAGGGGTTCAACATGCAGACAATCACTGCTGGAGGTTGAACATGAGGCCAATCACTGGGGGAGGTTCAACATGAGGACAATCGCTGCGGGAGGTTCAACATGAGGACAATCACTGTGAGAGGTTCAACATGAGGATAATCACTGCGGGAAGTTCAACATGAGAACAATCAATCACTGAGGTTCATGCGGACAACCACTGCCAGGGGTTCAACATGAGAACAATCACTGCCTGGGGATTAACATGAGCACAATCACCGCCAGGGGTTCAACATCAGAACAATCACTGCCAGGGGTTCAACATGAGGACAATTACTGCCAGGGGTTCAACATGAGGACAATCACTGCCTGGGGTTCAACATGAAGACAATCACTGCCAGCAGTTCAACATGAGGACAATCACTGCCAGCAGTTCAACATGAGGACAATCACTGCGGGAGGTTCAACATGAGGACAATCACTGCGGGAGGTTCAACATGAGCACAATCACTGCCAGGCGTTCAACATGAGGACAATCACTGCGGGAGGTTTAACATGAGGACAATCACTGCCGGAGGTTCAACATGAGGACAATCACCTCCAGGGGTTCAACATGAAGACAATCACTGCTGGAGGTTGAACATAAGGCCAATCACTGGGGGAGGTTCAACATGAGGACAATCACTGCGGGAGGTTCAACATGAGGACAATCACTGTGAGAGGTTCAACATGAGGATAATCACTGCGGGAAGTTCAACATGAGGACAATGACTGCAGGAGGTTCAATATGGGGACAATCACTGCCAGGGGTTCAACATGAGGACAATCACTGCAGGAGGTTCAACATGAGGACAATCACTGCCCGGGGTTCAACATGAGGACACTCACTGTGGGAGGTTCAACATGGGGACAATCACTGCGGGAGGTTCAACATGGGGACAATCACTGCGGGAGGTTCAACATGGGGACAATCACTGCGAGAGATTCAACATGAGTACAATCACTGCCAGGGGTTCAACATGAGCACAATCACAGCCAGGGGTTCAACATGAGGACAATCACTGCCAGGGGTTCAACATGAGAACAATCACTGCCAGAGGTTCAGCATGAGCACAATCACCGCCAGGGGTTCAACATGAGAATAATCACTGCCAGGGGTTCAACATGAAGACAATCACTGCCAGGGGTTCAACATGAGGACAATCACTGCCAGGGGTTCAACATGAGGAAAATCACTGCCAGATGTTCAACATGAGCACAATCCCCGCCAGGGGTTCAACATGAAGACAATCACTGCCATGGGTTCAACGTGAGGACAATCATTGCGGAAGGTTCAACATTAGGACAATCACTGCCAGTGTTTCAACATGAGGACAATCACTGCTATGAGTTCAACATGAGGACAATCACTGCGGGAGGTTCAACATGGGGACAATCAGTGTGGAAAGTTTAACATGAGGATAATCACTGCGGGAGGTTCAACATGTGGACAATCACTGCCATGGGTTCAACATGAGGACAATCACTGCCAGCAGTTCAACATGAGGACAATCACTGCCAGCAGTTCAACATGAAGACAATCACTGCGGGAGGTTCAACATGAGGACAATCACTGCGGGAGGTTCAACATGAGCACAATCACTGCCAGGCGTTCAACATGAGCACAATCACTGCCAGGCGTTCAACATGAGGACAATCACTGCGGTAGGTTCAACATGAGGACAATCACTGCCGGAGGTTCAACATGAGGACAATCACCTCCATGGGTTCAACATGAAGACGATCACTGCGGGAGATTCAACATGAGGCCAATCACTGGGGGGGGGGGGTCAACATGAGGACCATCACTGCGGGAGGTTCAACATGAGGACAATCACTGGGGGAGGTTCAACATGTGGATAATCACTGCGGGAAGTTCAACATCAGGACAATCACAGCGGTGGGTTCAACATGAGGACAATCACTGTGGGAGGTTCAACATGAGGACAATCACAGCGGTGGGTTCAACATGAGGACAATCACTGTGGGAGGTTCAACATGTGGATCATCACTGCGGGAAGTTCAACATGAGGACAATCACAGCGGTTGGTTCAACATGAGGACAATCACTGCGGGAGGTTCAACATGAGGACAATCACGGTGGGAGGTTCAACATGAGGATAATCAATGTGGGAAGTTTAACATGAGGACAATCACTGCGGGAGGTTCAACATGGGGACAATCACTGCCAGGGGTTCAACATGAGGACACTCACTGTGGCAGGTTCAACATGGGGACAATCACTGCGGGAGGTTCAACATGGGGACAATCACTGCTGGAGGTTCAACATGGGGACAATCACTGCGGGAGGTTCAACATGAGGACAATCACCGCCAGGGGTTCAACATGAGAACAATCACTGCCAGGGGTTCAACATGAGGACAATCACTGCCAGGGGTTCAACATGAGGACAATCACTGCCAGGGGTTCAACATGAGCACAATCACCGCCAGGGGTTCAACATGAGAACAATCACTGCCAGAGGTTCAACATGAGCACAATCTGTGCCAGGGGTTCAACATGAGGACAATCACTGCCTGGGGATTAGCATGAGGGCAATCACTGCCAGGGGTCCAACATGAGGACAATCATTGCGGGAGGTTCAACATGAGGACAATCACTGCCAGTGTTTCAACATGAGCACAATCACTGCTATGAGTTCAACATGAGGACAATCACTGCCATGGGTTCAACATCAGGACAATCACTGCCATGGGTTCAACATGAGGACAATCACTGGGGGAGGTTCAAAATGAGGACAATCACAGCGGGAGGTTCAACATAGGGACAATCAGTGTGGGAGGTTCAACATGAGGACAATCACTGCGGAAGGTTCAACATGAGGACAATCACTGCCATGGGTTCAACATGAGGACAATCACTGCCAGCAGTTCAACGTGAGGACAATCACTGCGGGAGGTTCAACATGAGGACAGTCACTGTGGGAAGTTCAACATGAGCACAATCACTGCCAGGCGTTCAACATGAGGACAATCACTGCGGGAGGTTCAACATGAGGACAATCACTGCCGGAGGTTCAACATGAGGACAATCACCTCCAGGGGTTCAACATGAAGACAATCGCTGCGGGAGGTTGAACATGAGGACAATCACTGCGGGAGGTTCAACATGAGGACAATCACAGCGGTGGGATCAACATGAGGACAATCACTGTGGGAGGTTCAACATGCGGATAATCACTGCGGGAAGTTCAACATGAAGACAATCACAGCGGGAGGTTCAACATGAGGACAATCACTGCGGGGGGTTCAACATGAGGACAATCACTGCCCGGGGTTCAACATGAGGACACTCACTCTGGAAGGTTCAACATGCGGACAGTCACTGCAGGAGGTTTAACATGAGGACAATCACTGCCAGAGGTTCAACATGAGGACAATCACTGCGGGAGGTTCAAAATGGTGACAATCACTGCGGGAGGTTCAACCTGAGGACAATCACTGCCAGGGGTTCAACATGAGGACAATCACTGCGGGAGGTTCAACATGAGCACAATCACTGCCAGGGGTTCAACATGAGGACAATCACTACGGGAGGTTCAACATAAGGACAATCACTGCCAGGGGTTTAACATGAAGACAATCACTGCGGGAGGTTGAACATGAGGACAATCACTGGGGGAGGTTCAACAGGAGGACAATCACTGCCCGGGGTTCAACATGAGGACAATCACTGCAGGAAGTTCAACATGAAGACAATCACTGCGGGAGGTTCAGCATGAGGACAATTACTGCGGGAGGTTCAACCTGAGGACAATCACTGCCAGGGGTTCAACATGAGGACAATCACTGCAGGAGGTTCAACATGAGGACAATCACTGCGGAAGGTTCAACATGAGGACAATCAGTGCGGGACGTTCAACATGATTACAATCACTGCCAGGGGTTCAACATGAAGACAATCACTGCGGGAGGTTCAACATGAGGACAATCACTGCAGAAGGTTCAACATGAGGACAATCACTGCGGGAGGTTCAACATGATTACAATCACTGACAGAGGTTCAACATGAGGACAATCAGTGCGGGACGTTCAACATGATTACAATCACTGCCAGGGGTTCAACATGAAGACAATCACTGCGGGAGGTTCAACATGAGGACAATCACTGCAGAAGGTTCAACATGGGGACAATCACTGCGGAAGGTTCAACATGAGGACAATCACTGCGGAAGGTTCAACATGAAGACAATCGCTGCGGGAGGTTCAACATGAAGACAATCACTGCGGAAGGTTCAAGAAGAGGACAATCACCGCGGAAAGTTCAACATGAGGACAATCACTGCAGAAGGTTCAACATGAGGACAATCACTGCGGAAGGTTCAACATGAGGACAATCACTGCAGAAGGTTCAACATGAGGACAATCGCTGCGGGAGGTTCAACATGAAGACAATCACTGCGGAAGGTTCAAGAAGAGGACAATCACCGCGGAAGGTTCAACATGAGGACAATCACTGCAGAAGGTTCAACATGAGGACAATCACTGCGGGAAGTTCAACATGAGGACAATCATTGCGGAGTTTTCAACATGAGAACAATCACTGCGGGAGGTTCAACATGAGGACAATCACTGCGGGATTTTCATTATGAGGACAATCACTGCGGGAGGTTCAACATGAGGACAATCACTGCGGGAGGTTCAACATGAGGACAATGACTGCGGGAAGTTCAACATGAGGACAATCATTGCGGAGTTTTCAACATGAGGGCAATCACTGCGGGAGGTTCAACATGAGGACAATCACTGCGGGATTTTCAACATGAGGACAATCACTGCGGGATTTTCAACATGAGTACAATCACTGCGGGATTTTCAACATGAGGACAATCACTGCGGGATTTTCAACATGAGGACAATCACTGCGGGAGGTTTAACATTAGGAAAATCACTGCAGGAGGCTTAATATGAGGACAATCACTGCCAGGGGTTCAACATGAAGACAATCACTGCAGGAAGTTCAACATGAGGACAATCACTGCGGGAGGCTTCACATGAGGAAAATCACTGCGGGAGATTCAACATGAGGACAATCACTGCGGGAGGTTAAGCATCACTGCGGGAGGTTAAGCACGAGGACAATCACTGCGGGAAGCTGAACATAAGGACAATCACTGCGGAAAGTTCAACATGAGGACAATCAGTGCGGGAAGTTCAACATGATTACAATCACTGCCAGGGGTTCAACATGAGGACAATCACTGCGGGAGGTTTAACATGAGGACAATCACTGCGGGAGGTTCAACATGACGACAATCAGTGCGAGAAGTTCAGCATGAGGACAATCACTGCCAGGGGTCCAACATGAGGACAATCACTGCGGGAGGTTTAACATGAGGACAATCACTGCGGGAAGTTCAACATGAGGACAATCACTGCCAGGGGTCCAACATGAGGACAATCACTGCGGGAGGTTTAACATGAGGACAATCACTGCGGGAGGTTCAACATGAGGACAATCACTGCGGGAGGTTAAGCATGAGGACAATCACTGCGGGGAGTTGAACATGAGGACAATCACTGCGGGAAGTTCCACATGAGGACAATCACTGCCAGGGGTTCAACATGAGGACAATCACTGCGGGAGGTTCAACATGAGGACAATCACTGAGGGAGGTTCAAGAAGAGGACAATCACCGCGGAAAGTTCAACATGAGGACAATCACTGCAGAAGGTTCAACGTGAGGACAATCACTGCGGAAGGTTCAACATGAGGACAATCACTTCGGAAGGTTCAACATGAGGACAATCGCTGCGGGAGGTTCAACATGAGGACAATCACTGCGGAAGGTTCAAGAAGAGGACAATCACCGCGGAAGGTTCAACATGAGGACAATCACTGCAGAAGGTTCAACATGAGGACAATCACTGCGGGAAGTTCAACATGAGGACAATCATTGCGGAGTTTTCAACATGAGGACAATCACTGCGGGAGGTTCAACATGAGGACAATCACCGCGGGATTTTCATTATGAGGACAATCACTGCGGGAGGTTCAACATGAGGACAATCACTGCGGGAGGTTCAACATGAGGACAATGACTGCGGGAAGTTCAACATGAGGACAATCATTGCGGAGTTTTCAACATGAGGGCAATCACTGCGGGAGGTTCAACATGAGGACAATCACTGCGGGATTTTCAACATGAGGACAATCACTGCGGGATTTTCAACATGAGAACAATCACTGCGGGATTTTCAACATGAGGACAATCACTGCGGGATTTTCAACATGAGGACAATCACTGCGGGAGGTTTAACATGAGGAAAATCACTGCAGGAGGCTTAATATGAGGACAATCACTGCGGGAAGTTCAACATGAGGACAATCACTGCGGGAGGTTCAACATGAGGACAATCACTGCGGGAGGCTTAACATGAGGACAATCACTGCGGGAGATTCAACATGAGGACAATCACTGCGGGAGGTTAAGCATCACTGCGGGAGGTTAAGCACGAGGACAATCACTGCGGGAAGCTGAACATAAGGACAATCACTGCGGAAAGTTCAACATGAGGACAATCAGTGCGGGACGTTCAACATGATTACAATCACTGCCAGGGGTTCAACATGAGGACAATCACTGCCAGGGGTCCAACATGAGGACAATCACTGCCAGGATTTCAACATGAGGACAATCACTGCGGGAGGTTCAACATGAGGACAATCACTGCCAGGATTTCAACATGAGGACAATCACTGCGGGAGGTTCAACATGAGGACAATCACTGCCAGGATTTCAACATGAGGGCAATCACTGCGGGAGGTTCAACATGAGGACAATCACTGCGGGAGGTTCAACATGAGGACAATCACTGCGGGGAGTTGAACATGGGGACAATCAATGCGGAGGCTTAGCATGAGGACAACCACTGCCAGGGGTTCAACATGAGGACCATCACTGCCAGGGGTTCAACATGAGGACCATCACTGCGGTAGGTTCAACCTGAGGACAATCACTGCCAGGGGTTCAACATGGGGACAATCACTGCGGGAGGTTCAACATGAGGACAATCACTGCGGAAGGTTCAACATGAGGACAATGAGTGCGGGACGTTCAACATGATTTACAATCACTGCCAGGGGTTCAACATGAGGACAATCACTGCCAGGGGTCCAACATGAGGACAATCACTGCCCGGGGTTCAACATGAGGACAATCACTGCGGGAAGTTCAACATGAGGACAATAACTGCGGGAAGTTCAACATGAGGACAATCACTGGGCTTAACATGAGGAAAATCACTGCGAGAGGTTTAACATGAGGACAATCACTGCGGGAGGTTCAACGTCAGGACAAGCACTGTCGGAGGTTAAATGTTAGAACAAACACTGCGGGACGTGTAACATGTGAACAAGCACTGCCGGTTAACAAAACGTTAACATAACGTAACGTTCTGGGTGTCTGGAATGACGTCACAACATTTACCCATCCATCTCGTGTCTGGAATGACGTCACAACATGTACCCATCCATCTCGTGTCTGGAATGACGTCACAACATGTACCCATCCATCTCGTGTCTGGAATGACTTCACAACATGTACCCGTGTCTAGAATGACGTGACAACATGTACCCATCCATCTCGTGTCTGGAATGACGTCACAACATTTACCCATCCATCTCGTGTCTGGAATGACGTCACAACATGTACCCATCCATCTCGTGTCTGGAATGACGTCACAACTTACAATAAAAGTTTACTTTACTAAAAGGCCCTGTATATCACAATTTTAATTAAATTAAATTAAATCTCTTAATATTCCTGCATAGAATATAAACTGACCAAGCTGATAATATAATTCTTCATTTCTCGATTTCAGTAAGATTATTAAGTCTGAGATGCAATAATTTCTGACCAAGGTAAATATTTCTTACGAATGTCGATATGAAGATCACATAGCACACAAAGTTCGTCTTCGACAGGAAATATTGACCTTGAAGGCTACAATGTTGGCAGTATGTTGGCAGTATGTTGGCAGTATGTTGGCAGTATGTTGCGTCCCTGGCTATATTAAGCCCCACACAGGAATCAATAGCTAAACGATGGTCCGAACATCTAGATTTTGAAATTGCTCTTCGAAATTTCTAAGCTTGCTGAGCACAATATCTTTAGCATCACTGCTCCCATCTGGTTGAGCACAATCTTTCATTCTTCGAACAAACTCTTCTAAAAACAGATTTACATACCCAGTTGGTTTTACTATATAACATATTGTTAGCATCTCTTGGGAGTATCTTCAATCGTCAGAATTTGTATCCAGTACACATTTCACATTATAATTAACACAGTGCATACCTGCCTCATTCCGCCAGTACTGCTACGTTAGTGGTTGTCATTGAATTTACAAAACGTCACAATCTGATCCCACCACCTCGTGTCTGAATGACGTCATAACCTGTAAGCACCCATCCCGTGTCTGGAGTGACGTCACAACCTGATCCACCATCTCGGGTCTGAATGACGTCATAACCTGTAAGCACCATGCCGGGTCTGGAATGACGTCACAACCTGATCCACCATCTCGTGTCTGAATGATGTCATAACCTCTAAGCACCATCCCGTGTCTGGAATGACGTCACAACCTGATCCACCATCTCGTGTCTGAATGACGTCATAACCTGATACACCCATTCCGTGTCGGCCCATATCGTTTCTATCTCGAGCGGTCTATTGAAGGTAGTAAGCTGTTCGCTTCATGGGGCTGTTATTCGTTTGCCGCGCGGAAAAGGGTCGTCTTACAAATTGTCGGCTGTTTCTTCACACGTGTGCGACTTGTCGATGAACCCGTCAGTGGGACTGTCACTGAGCCAGAAGACCACATGTCCGATCCACCCCCTCCCCCCCACTACCCTCACATACCCTGGCCTGCCTGCTGTGGGTGTCCGGTACTACTGCCCGCCCAACCCCCACCTATTCCCCACATACGCTGGCCAGCCTGCGGTGAATGTCCGGTACCCACCCCCCCCCCCTTCACCGCCCACTACCCCTCACCGTCCACAACCCCCCACTACCCCCCCCCCCCCCACACACACACTGGCCTGCCTGCTGTGAGTGCCCGGCGGCCCCCCCCACCCACACCCCCCAATACCCCCACACATCCTGGCCAGCCCGCTGTAAGTGTCCGGTACTCCCCCCCTCACCCCCCCCCCCCCCCCACACACCCTGGCCTGCCTGCTGTGAGTGTCCGGTACTCCCCCCCTCACCCCCCCCCCCCACACACCCTGGCCTGCCTGCTGTGAGTGTCCGGTATTACCCCCTCACCCCTCACTACCCCTCACTACCCCTCACCCCCCACTACCCCTCACTACCCCCCCAAACACCCTGACCTGCCTTCTGTGGTATGTCCGTTACTGCCCCCTCACCGCTCACCCACCACTACCCCTCACCCCCAGTACCCCTCATCCCTCACTACCCCTCTCACCCCCTACTACCCACCACACACCCTGGCCCGCCTGCTGGGGGTGTCCAGTACTACTCCCCCCCCCCCCCTCTCACCGCACACTACCCCTCACCGCCCACTAACCCCCACACACCCTGGACAGCCTGCTGTGAGGGTCCGCTATTCCTATAATCCCTCACCCTCACCGCCCACTCCCCCGCACTCCACACCCTAAACAGCCGGCAATAAGTTACCCCCCTTCCGCCCGACTACACAGACACCCTGGCTGCCCCCACCCCCCACCCCCGTCCCGGCCACCCCCTCCATGCTGGGGTGCTAAGGGGATCTGTTGGTGTCGGGTGCGGACCACGCGGCTCGGCCCCCATCAGTAATTCAATCCGCGACATTCCTTTTCACAGAGTCTCTGCGAATGGTGCCCTAGCGACAGCCTCGTTTTGACCTGCCGTCAAGGCAACGCCAACGGGAGACGCCACAGACCTGAAAGATGAGGACAAAGAAATAGAGAAATCCTAGAAACGCCTAGGGAACGGATGTTGACCGTTGCCATTGGAGAGGGCAGCTGAGGGGTGGTCGTCCGCCCCTCGTTAACTGCTTATGGCGTTGACATCACGTGCGACTGCTGACAACGGTGACGACACCCGACCCGCCACTGATGTCGTCACGACATGGCGGCGAGCAATTCGAGTTGACACGAGGGAGCAGTGTTCACGGTCTGTCGGACGGAGGGTCTGTGCGACCATCTGTTGGTCGGTCTGTGCGACGGTCTGTCGGACGGTCAGTGCGACGGTCTGTCGGGCGGTCTGTGTGACGGTCAGTGCGACGGTCTGTCGGACGGTCTGTGTGACGGTCTGTGCGACGGTCTGTCGGACGGTCTGTGTGACGGTCTGTGCGACGGTCTGTCGGACGGTCAGTGCGACGGTCTGTCGGACGGTCTGTGCGACGGTCTGTCGGACGGTCTGTGCGACGATCTGTGTGACGGTCTGTGCGACGGTCTGTGCGACGGTCTGTGCGACGGTCTGTCGGAGGGTCAGTGCGACGGTCTGTCGGACGGTCAGTGTGACGGTCTGTGTGACGGTCTGTGCGACGGTCTGTGTGACGGTCTGTGTGACGGTCTGTGCGACGGTCTGTGCGACGGTCTGTCGGACGGTCTGTGTGACGGTATGTGCGACGGTCTGTGTGACGGTCTGTGCGACGGTCTGTGCGACGGTTTGTCGGACGGTCTGTGCGACGGTCTGTCGGACGGTCTGTGTGACGGTCTGTGCGACGATCTGTGTGACGGTCTGTGCGACGGTCTGTGTGACGGTCTGTGCGACGGTCCGTGCGACGGTCTGTCGGACGGTCAGTGCGACGGTCTGTCGGACGGTCTGTGTGACGGCCTGTGCGACGGTCTGTGCGACGGTCTGTGCGACGGTCTGTGCGACGGTCTGTCGGACGGTCAGTGCGACGGTCTGTCGGACGGTCTGTGTGACGGTCTGTGCGACGGTCTGTGCGACGGTCTGTGTGACGGTCTGTGCGACTGTCTGTGCGACGGTCTGTCGGACGGTCTGTGCGACGGTCTGTCGGACGGTCTGTGTGACGGTCTGTGCGACGGTCTGTGTGACGGTTTGTGCGACGGTCTTTGCGACGGTCTGTCGGACGGTCTGTGCGACGGCCTGTCGGACGGTCTGTGCGACGATCTGTGTGACGGTCTGTGTGACGGTCTGTGCGACGGTCTGTGTGACGGTCTCTGCGACAGTCTGTGCGACGGTCTGTGCGACGATCTGTGCGACGGTCTGTATGATGGTGTGTGCGGCGGTCTGTGTGACGGTCAGTGCGACGGTCTGTCGGACGGTCTGTGTGACGGTCTGTGCGACGGTCTGTGTGACGGTCTGTGTGACGGTCTGTGCGACGGTCTGTGTGACGGTCTGTGCGACGGTCTGTGCGACGGTCTGTCGGACGGTCTTCAGACGACAGCTCTGGGGTGTTGTACTTACGGTCGAGAGCGGTAGATGTAGGTGTTGTTATGTGGGGGCCAAAGGGAGTGGGCCCTCTGTATCGTACCCACTCTGTGGTGTTATGCTCGCCGGTTATGTGGGGGCCAATGGGAGTGGGCCCTCTGTATCATACTCACTCTGTGGTGTTATGCTCGCCGGTTATGTGGGAGCCCATGGGTGTGGGCCCTCTGTATCATACTCACTCTGTGGTGTTATGCTCGCCGGTTATGTGGGAGCCAATGGGTGTGGGCCCTCTGTATCATACTCACTCTGTGGTGTTATGCTCGCCGGTTATGTGGGAGCCAATGAGAGTGGGCCCTCTGTATCATACCCACTCTGTGGCGTTATGCTCGCCGGTTATGTGGGAGCCAATGGGAGTGGGCCCTCTGTATCATACCCACTCTGTGGTGTTATGCTCGCCGGTTATGTGGGAGCCAATGGGAGTGGGCCCTCTGTATCATACCCACTCTGTGGTGTTATGCTCGCCGGTTATGTGGGAGCCAATGGGAGTGGGCCCTCCGTATCATACCCACTCTGTGGTGTTATGCTCGCCGGTTATGTGGTAGCCAATGGGAGTGGGCCCTCTGTATCATACCCACTCTGTGGGATTTATGTTCGCCGGTTATGTGGTAGCCAAGGGGGGGTGGGCCCTCTGTATCATACCTACTCTGTGGTGTTATGCTCGCCGGTTATGTGGGGGCCAATGAGAGGGGGCCCTCTGTATCATACCCACTCTGTGGTGTTATGCTCGCCGGTTATGTGGGAGCCAATAGGAGTGGGCCCTCTGTATCATACCCACTCTGTGGTGTTATGCTCGCCGGTTATGTGGTAGCCAATGGGAGTGGGCCCTCTGTATCATACCCACTCTGTGGTGTTATGCTCGCCGGTTATGTAGGGGCCAATGGGAGTGGGCCCTCTGTATCATACCCACTCTGTGGTGTTATGCTCGCCGGTTATGTGGGGGCCAATGGGAGTGGGCCCTCTGTATCATACCCACTCTGTGGTGTTATGCTCGCCGGTTATGTGGGAGCCAATGGGAGTGGGCCCTCTGTATCATACCTACTCTGTGGTGTTATGCTCGCCGGTTATGTGGGGGCCAATGGGAGTGGGCCCTCTGTATCATACCCACTCTGTGGTGTTATGCTCGCCGGTTATGTGGGAGCCAATGGGAGTGGACCCTCTGTATCATACCCACTCTGTGGTGTTATGCTCGCCGGTTATGTGGGAGCCAATGGGAGTGGGCCCTCTGTATCATACCCACCCTGTGGTGTTATGCTCGCCGGTTATGTGGGAGCCAATGGGAGTGGGCCCTCTGTATCATACCCACTCTGTGGTGTTATGCTCGCCGGTTATGTGGGAGCCAATGGGAGTGGGCCCTCTGTATCACACCCACTCTGTGGTGTTATGCTCGCCGGTTATGTGGGAGCCAATGGGAGTGGGCCCTCTGTATCATACCCACCCTGTGGTGTTATGCTCGCCGGTTATGTGGGAGCCAATGGGAGTGGGCCCTCTGTATCATACCCACTCTGTGGTGTTATGCTCGCCCTCTGGGGTCTCTCGCTGTCCATGGGGATTGTGTCTCTTAGAGCCCGCCTTGTGTCCTCTGGGGTCTCTCGCTGTCCATGGGGATTGTGTCTGTTAGAGCTCGCCTTGTGTCCTCTGGGGTCCCTCGCTGTCCATGGGGATTGTGTCTGTTAGAGCTCGCCTTGTGTCCTCTGGGGTCTCTCGCTGTCCATGGGGATTGTGTCTGTTAGAGCTCGCCTTGTGTCCTCTGGGGTCTCTCGCTGTCCATGGGGATTGTGTCTGTTAAAGCTCGCCTTGTGTCCTCTGGGGTCTCTCGCTGTCCATGGGGATTGTGTCTGTTAGAGCTCGCCTTGTGTCCTCTGAGGTCCCTCGCTGTCCATGGGGATTGTGTCTGTTAGAGCTCGCCTTGTGTCCTCCGGGGTCTCTCGCTGTCCATGGGGATTGTGTCTGTTAGAGCTCGCCTTGTGTCCTCTGGGGTCTCTCGCTGACCATGGGGATTGTGTCTGTTAGAGCTCGCCTTGTGTCCTCTGGGGTCTCTCGCTGTCCATGGGGATTGTGTCTGTTAGAGCTCGCCTTGTGTCCTCTGGGGTCTCTCGCTGTCCATGGGGATTGTGTCTGTTAGAGCTCGCCTTGTGTCCTCTGGGGTCTCTCGCTGTCCATGGGGATTGTGTCTGTTAGAGCTCGCCTTGTGTCCTCTGGGGTCTCTCGCTGTCCATGGGGATTGTGTCTCTTAGAGCTCGCCTTGTGTCCTCTGGGGTCTCTCGCTGTCCATGGGGATTGTGTCTGTTAGAGCTCGCCTTGTGTCCTCTGGGGTCTCTCGCTGTCCGTGGGGATTGTGTCTGTTAGAGCTCGCCTTGTGTCCTCTGGGGTCTCTCGCTGTCCATGGGGATTGTGTCTGTTAGAGCTCGCCTTGTGTCCTCTGGGGTCTCTCGCTGTCCATGGGGATTGTGTCTGTTAGAGCTCGCCTTGTGTCCTCTGGGGTCTCTCGCTGTCCATGGGGATTGTGTCTGTTAGAGCTCGCCTTGTGTCCTCTGGGGTCCCTCGCTGTCCATGGGGATTGTGTCTGTTAGAGCTCGCCTTGTGTCCTCTGAGGTCTCTCGCTGTCCATGGGGATTGTGTCTGTTAGAGCTCGCCCTGTGTCCTCTGAGGTCTCTCGCTGTCCATGGGGATTGTGTCTGTTAGAGCTCGCCTTGTGTCCTCTGGGGTCTCTCGCTGTCCATGGGGATTGTGTCTGTTAGAGCTCGCCTTGTGTCCTCTGGGGTCCCTCGCTTTCCATGGGGATTGTGTCTGTTAGAGCTCGCTTTGTGTCGTCTGGGGTCTCTCGCTGTCCATGGGGATTGTGTCTGTTAGAGCTCGCCTTGTGTCCTCTGGGGTCCTTCGCTGTCCATGGGGATTGTGTCTGTTAAAGCTCGCCTTGTGTCCTCTGAGGTCTCTCGCTGTCCATGGGGATTGTGTCTGTTAGAGCTCGCCTTGTGTCCTCTGGGGTCTCTCGCTGTCCATGGGGATTGTGTCTGTTAGAGCTCGCCTTGTGTCCTCTGGGGTCCTTCGCTGTCCATGGGGATTGTGTCTGTTAAAGCTCGCCTTGTGTCCTCTGAGGTCTCTCGCTGTCCATGGGGATTGTGTCTGTTAGAGCTCGCCTTGTGTCCTCTGGGGTCCTTCGCTGTCCATGGGGATTGTGTCTGTTAAAGCTCGCCTTGTGTCCTCTGAGGTCTCTCGCTGTCCATGGGGATTGTGTCTGTTAGAGCTCGCCTTGTGTCCTCTGGGGTCTCTCGCTGTCCATGGGGATTGTGTCTGTTAGAGCTCGCCTTGTGTCCTCTGGGGTCCTTCGCTGTCCATGGGGATTGTGTCTGTTAAAGCTCGCCTTGTGTCCTCTGAGGTCTCTCGCTGTCCATGGGGATTGTGTCTGTTAGAGCTCGCCTTGTGTCCTCTGGGGTCCCTCGCTGTCCATGGGGATTGTGTCTGTTAGAGCTCGCCTTGTGTCCTCTGGGGTCTCTCGCTGTCCATGGGGATTGTGTCTGTTAGAGCTCGCCTTGTGTCCTCTGGGGTCCCTCGCTGTCCATGGGGATTGTGTCTGTTAAAGCTCGCCTTGTGTCCTCTGGGGTCTCTTGCTGTCCATGGGGATTGTGTCTGTTAGAGCTCGCCTTGTGTCCTCTGGGGTCTCTCGCTGTCCATGGGGATTGT
Source organism: Arenicola marina (assembly GCA_964019135.1). NCBI lineage: Eukaryota > Metazoa > Annelida > Polychaeta > Arenicolidae > Arenicola > Arenicola marina. The sequence goes on from OZ025250.1 coordinate 745,238, forward strand.
GTCTGTTAGAGCTCGCCTTGTGTCCTCTGGGGTCTCTCGCTGTCCATGGGGATTGTGTCTGTTAGAGCTCGCCTTGTGTCCTCTGGGGTCTCTCGCTGTCCATGGGGATTGTGTCTGCTAGAGCTCGCCTTGTGTCCTCTGGGGTCTCTCGCTGTCCATGGGGATTGTGTCTGTTAGAGCTCGCCTTGTGTCCTCTGAGGTCTCTCGCTGTCCATGGGGATTGTGTCTGTTAGAGCTCGCCTTGTGTCCTCTGGGGTCCCTCGCTGTCCATGGGGATTGTGTCTGTTAGAGCTCGCCTTGTGTCCTCTGGGGTCCCTCGCTGTCCATGGGGATTGTGTCTGTTAGAGCTCGCCTTGTGTCCTCTGGGGTCTCTCGCTGTCCATGGAGATTGTGTCTGTTAGAGCTCGCCTTGTGTCCTCTGGGGTCTCTCGCTGTCCATGGAGATTGTGTCTGTTAGAGCTCGCCTTGTGTCCTCTGAGGTCTCTCGCTGTCCATGGGGATTGTGTCTGTTAGAGCTCGCCTTGTGTCCTCTGGGGTCTCTCGCTGTCCATGGGGATTGTGTCTGTTAGAGCTCGCCTTGTGTCCTCTGGGGTCTCTCGCTGTCCATGGGGATTGTGTCTGTTAGAGCTCGCCTTGTGTCCTCTGGGGTCTCTCGCTGTCCATGGGGATTGTGTCTGTTAGAGCTCGCCTTGTGTCCTCTGGGGTCTCTCGCTGTCCATGTGGATTGTGTCTGTTAGAGCTCGCCTTGTGTCCTCTGGGGTCTCTCGCTGTCCATGGGGATTGTGTCTGTTAGAGCTCGCCTTGTGTCCTCTGGGGTCTCTCGCTGTCCATGTGGATTGTGTCTGTTAGAGCTCGCCTTGTGTCCTCTGGAGTCTCTCGCTGTCCATGGGGATTGTGTCTGTTAGAGCTCGCCTTGTGTCCTCTGGGGTCTCTCGCTGTCCATGGGGATTGTGTCTGTTAGAGCTCGCCTTGTGTCCTCTGGAGTCTCTCGCTGTCCATGGGGATTGTGTCTGTTAGAGCTCGCCTTGTGTCCTCTGGGGTCTCTCGCTGTCCACGGGGATTGTGTCTGTTAGAGCTCGCCTTGTGTCCTCTGGGGTCCCTCGCTGTCCATGGGGATTGTGTCTGTTAGAGCTCGCCTTGTGTCCTCTGGGGTCTCTCGCTGTCCATGGGGATTGTGTCTGTTAGAGCTCGCCTTGTGTCCTCTGAGGTCTCTCGCTGTCCATGGGGATTGTGTCTGTTAGAGCTCGCCTTGTGTCCTCTGGGGTCTCTCGCTGTCCATTGGGATTGTGTCTGTTAGAGGTCGCCTTGTGTCCCCTGGGGTCCCTCGCTGTCCACGGGGATTGTGTCTGTTAGAGCTCGCCTTGTGTCCTCTGAGGTCTCTCGCTGTCCATGGGGATTGTGTCTGTTAGAGCTCGCCTTGTGTCCTCTGGGGTCTCTCGCTGCCCATTGGGATTGTGTCTGTTAGAGGTCGCCTTGTGTCCCCTGGGGTCCCTCGCTGTCCATGGGGATTGTGTCTGTTAGAGCTCGCCTTGTGTCCTCTGGGGTCTCTCGCTGTCCATGGGGATTGTGTCTGTTAGAGCTCGCCTTGTGTCCTCTGAGGTCTCTCGCTGTCCATCGGGATTGTGTCTGTTAGAGCTCGCCTTGTGTCCTCTGGGGTCTCTCGCTGTCCATTGGGATTGTGTCTGTTAGAGGTCGCCTTGTGTCCCCTGGGGTCCCTCGCTGTCCACGGGGATTGTGTCTGTTAAAGCTCGCCTTGTGTCCTCTGAGGTCTCTCGCTGTCCATGGGGATTGTGTCTGTTAGAGCTCGCCTTGTGTCCTCTGGGGTCTCTCGCTGTCCATGGGGATTGTGTCTGTTAGAGCTCGCCTTGTGTCCTCTGGGGTCCCTCGCTGTCCATGGGGATTGTGTCTGTTAAAGCTCGCCTTGTGTCCTCTGGGGTCCCTCGCTGTCCATGGGGATTGTGTCTGTTAGAGCTCGCCTTGTGTCCTCTGGGGTCTCTCGCTGTCCATGGAGATTGTGTCTGTTAGAGCTCGCCTTGTGTCCTCTGGGGTCTCTCGCTGTCCATGGGGATTGTGTCTGCTAGAGCTCGCCTTGTGTCCTCTGGGGTCTCTCGCTGTCCGTGGGGATTGTGTCTGCTAGAGCTCGCCTTGTGTCCTCTGGGGTCCCTCGCTGTCCATGGGGATTGTGTCTGTTAGAGCTCGCCTTGTGTCCTCTGGGGTCTCTCGCTGTCCATGGGGATTGTGTCTGTTAGAGCTCGCCTTGTGTCCTCTAGGGTCTCTCGCTGTCCATGGGGATTGGGTCTGTTAGAGCTCGCCTTGTGTCCTCTGGGGTCTCTCGCTGTCCATGGGGATTGTGTCTGTTAGAGCTCGCCTTGTGTCCTCTGAGGTCTCTCGCTGTCCATGGGGATTGTGTCTGTTAGAGCTCGCCTTGTGTCCTCTGGGGTCTCTCGCTGTCCATGGGGATTGTGTCTGTTAGAGCTCGCCTTGTGTCCTCTGGGGTCTCTCGCTGTCCATGGGGATTGTGTCTGTTAGAGCTCGCCTTGTGTCCACTGAGGTCTCTCGCTGTCCATGGGGATTGTGTCTGTTAGAGCTCGCCTTGTGTCCTCTGGGGTCCCTCGCTCTCCATGGGGATTGTGTCTGTTAGAGCTCGCCTTGTGTCCTCTGGGGTCTCTCGCTGTCCATGGGGATTGTGTCTGTTAGAGCTCGCCTTGTGTCCTCTGGGGTCTCTCGCTGTCCATGGGGATTGTGTCTGTTAGAGCTCGCCTTGTGTCCTCTGGGGTCTCTCGCTGTCCATGGGGATTGTGTCTGTTAGAGCTCGCCTTGTGTCCTCTGGGGTCTCTCGCTGTCCATGGGGATTGTGTCTGTTAGAGCTCGCCTTGTGTCCTCTGGGGTCTCTCGCTGTCCATGGGGACTGTGTCTGTTAGAGCTCGCCTTGTGTCCTCTGGGGTCTCTCGCTGTCCATGGGGATTGTGTCTGTTAGAGCTCGCCTTGTGTCCTCTGAGGTCCCTCGCTGTCCATGGGGATTGTGTCTGTTAGAGCTCGCCTTGTGTCCTCTGGGGTCTTTCGCTGTCCATGGGGATTGTGTCTGTTAGAGCTCGCCTTGTGTCCTCTAGGGTCTCTCGCTGTCCATGGGGATTGTGTCTGTTAGAGCTCGCCTTGTGTCCTCTGGGGTCCCTCGCTGTCCATGGGGATTGTGTCTGCTAGAGCTCGCCTTGTGTCCTCTGAGGTCTCTCGCTGTCCATGGGGATTCTGTCTGTTAGAGCTCGCCTTGTGTCCTCTGGGGTCCCTCGCTGTCCATGGGGATTGTGTCTGTTAGAGCTCGCCTTGTGTCCTCTGGGGTCTCTCGCTGTCCATGGGGATTGTGTCTGTTAGAGCTCGCCTTGTGTCCTCTGGGGTCTCTCGCTGTCCATGGGGATTGTGTCTGTTAGAGCTCGCCTTGTGTCCTCTGGGGTCTCTCGCTGTCCATGGGGATTGTGTCTGTTAGAGCTCGCCTTGTGTCCTCTGGGGTCTCTCGCTGTCCATGGGGACTGTGTCTGTTAGAGCTCGCCTTGTGTCCTCTGGGGTCTCTCGCTGTCCATGGGGATTGTGTCTGTTAGAGCTCGCCTTGTGTCCTCTGAGGTCCCTCGCTGTCCATGGGGATTGTGTCTGTTAGAGCTCGCCTTGTGTCCTCTGGGGTCTTTCGCTGTCCATGGGGATTGTGTCTGTTAGAGCTCGCCTTGTGTCCTCTGGGGTCCCTCGCTGTCCATGGGGATTGTGTCTGTTAGAGCTCGCCTTGTGTCCTCTGGGGTCTCTCGCTGTCCATGGGGATTGTGTCTGTTAGAGCTCGCCTTGTGTCCTCTGGGGTCTCTCGCTGTCCATTGGGATTGTGTCTGTTAGAGGTCGCCTTGTGTCCCCTGGGGTCCCTCGCTGTCCACGGGGATTGTGTCTGTTAGAGCTCGCCTTGTGTCCTCTGAGGTCTCTCGCTGTCCATGGGGATTGTGTCTGTTAGAGCTCGCCTTGTGTCCTCTGGGGTCTCTCGCTGCCCATTGGGATTGTGTCTGTTAGAGGTCGCCTTGTGTCCCCTGGGGTCCCTCGCTGTCCATGGGGATTGTGTCTGTTAGAGCTCGCCTTGTGTCCTCTGGGGTCTCTCGCTGTCCATGGGGATTGTGTCTGTTAGAGCTCGCCTTGTGTCCTCTGAGGTCTCTCGCTGTCCATCGGGATTGTGTCTGTTAGAGCTCGCCTTGTGTCCTCTGGGGTCTCTCGCTGTCCATTGGGATTGTGTCTGTTAGAGGTCGCCTTGTGTCCCCTGGGGTCCCTCGCTGTCCACGGGGATTGTGTCTGTTAAAGCTCGCCTTGTGTCCTCTGAGGTCTCTCGCTGTCCATGGGGATTGTGTCTGTTAGAGCTCGCCTTGTGTCCTCTGGGGTCTCTCGCTGTCCATGGGGATTGTGTCTGTTAGAGCTCGCCTTGTGTCCTCTGGGGTCCCTCGCTGTCCATGGGGATTGTGTCTGTTAGAGCTCGCCTTGTGTCCTCTGGGGTCCCTCGCTGTCCATGGGGATTGTGTCTGTTAGAGCTCGCCTTGTGTCCTCTGGGGTCTCTCGCTGTCCATGGGGATTGTGTCTGTTAGAGCTCGCCTTGTGTCCTCTGAGGTCTCTCGCTGTCCATGGGGATTGTGTCTGTTAGAGCTCGCCTTGTGTCCTCTGGGGTCTCTCGCTGTCCATGGGGATTGTGTCTGTTAGAGCTCGCCTTGTGTCCTCTGGGGTCTCTCGCTGTCCATGGAGATTGTGTCTGTTAGAGCTCGCCTTGTGTCCTCTGGGGTCTCTCGCTGTCCATGGAGATTGTGTCTGTTAGAGCTCGCCTTGTGTCCTCTGGGGTCTCTCGCTGTCCATGGAGATTGTGTCTGTTAGAGCTCGCCTTGTGTCCTCTGAGGTCTCTCGCTGTCCATGGGGATTGTGTCTGTTAGAGCTCGCCTTGTGTCCTCTGGGGTCTCTCGCTGTCCATGGGGATTGTGTCTGTTAGAGCTCGCCTTGTGTCCTCTGGGGTCTCTCGCTGTCCATGGGGATTGTGTCTGTTAGAGCTCGCCTTGTGTCCTCTGGGGTCTCTCGCTGTCCATGGGGATTGTGTCTGTTAGAGCTCGCCTTGTGTCCTCTGGGGTCTCTCGCTGTCCATGTGGATTGTGTCTGTTAGAGCTCGCCTTGTGTCCTCTGGGGTCTCTCGCTGTCCATGGAGATTGTGTCTGTTAGAGCTCGCCTTGTGTCCTCTGGGGTCTCTCGCTGTCCATGGAGATTGTGTCTGTTAGAGCTCGCCTTGTGTCCTCTGAGGTCTCTCGCTGTCCATGGGGATTGTGTCTGTTAGAGCTCGCCTTGTGTCCTCTGGGGTCTCTCGCTGTCCATGGGGATTGTGTCTGTTAGAGCTCGCCTTGTGTCCTCTGGGGTCTCTCGCTGTCCATGGGGATTGTGTCTGTTAGAGCTCGCCTTGTGTCCTCTGGGGTCTCTCGCTGTCCATGGGGATTGTGTCTGTTAGAGCTCGCCTTGTGTCCTCTGGGGTCTCTCGCTGTCCATGTGGATTGTGTCTGTTAGAGCTCGCCTTGTGTCCTCTGGGGTCTCTCGCTGTCCATGGGGATTGTGTCTGTTAGAGCTCGCCTTGTGTCCTCTGGGGTCTCTCGCTGTCCATGTGGATTGTGTCTGTTAGAGCTCGCCTTGTGTCCTCTGGAGTCTCTCGCTGTCCATGGGGATTGTGTCTGTTAGAGCTCGCCTTGTGTCCTCTGGGGTCTCTCGCTGTCCATGGGGATTGTGTCTGTTAGAGCTCGCCTTGTGTCCTCTGGAGTCTCTCGCTGTCCATGGGGATTGTGTCTGTTAGAGCTCGCCTTGTGTCCTCTGGGGTCTCTCGCTGTCCACGGGGATTGTGTCTGTTAGAGCTCGCCTTGTGTCCTCTGGGGTCCCTCGCTGTCCATGGGGATTGTGTCTGTTAGAGCTCGCCTTGTGTCCTCTGGGGTCTCTCGCTGTCCATGGGGATTGTGTCTGTTAGAGCTCGCCTTGTGTCCTCTGAGGTCTCTCGCTGTCCATGGGGATTGTGTCTGTTAGAGCTCGCCTTGTGTCCTCTGGGGTCTCTCGCTGTCCATGGGGATTGTGTCTGTTAGAGCTCGCCTTGTGTCCTCTGGGGTCCCTCGCTGTCCATGGGGATTGTGTCTGTTAGAGCTCGCCTTGTGTCCTCTGGGGTCTCTCGCTGTCCATGGGGATTGTGTCTGTTAGAGCTCGCCTTGTGTCCTCTGGGGTCTCTCGCTGTCCATGGAGATTGTGTCTGTTAGAGCTCGCCTTGTGTCCTCTGGGGTCTCTCGCTGTCCATGGGGATTGTGTCTGTTAGGGCTCGCCTTGTGTCCTCTGGGGTCTCTCGCTGTCCATGGAGATTGTGTCTGTTAGAGCTCGCCTTGTGTCCTCTGGGGTCTCTCGCTGTCCATGGGGATTGTGTCTGTTAGAGCTCGCCTTGTGTCCTCTGGGGTCTCTCGCTGTCCATGGGGATTGTGTCTGTTAGAGCTCGCCTTGTGTCCTCTGGGGTCTCTCGCTGTCCATGGGGATTGTGTCTGTTAGAGCTCGCCTTGTGTCCTCTGGGGTCTCTCACTGTCCATGGGGACTGTGTCTGTTAGAGCTCGCCTTGTGTCCTCTGGGGTCCCTCGCTGTCCATGGGGATTGTGTCTGTTAGAGCTCGCCTTGTGTCCTCTGGGGTCTCTCGCTGTCCATGGGGATTGTGTCTGTTAGAGCTCGCCTTGTGTCCTCTGAGGTCTCTCGCTGTCCATGGGGATTGTGTCTGTTAGAGCTCGCCTTGTGTCCTCTGGGGTCCCTCGCTGTCCATGGGGATTGTGTCTGCTAGAGCTCGCCTTGTGTCCTCTGGGGTCTCTCGCTGTCCATGGAGATTGTGTCTGTTAGAGCTCGCCTTGTGTCCTCTGGGGTCCCTCGCTGTCCATGGGGATTGTGTCTGTTAGAGCTCGCCTTGTGTCCTCTGGGGTCTCTCGCTGTCCATGGGGATTGTGTCTGTTAGAGCTCGCCTTGTGTCCTCTGGGGTCTCTCGCTGTCCATGGGGATTGTGTCTGTTAGAGCTCGCCTTGTGTCCTCTGGGGTCTCTCGCTGTCCATGGGGATTGTGTCTGTTAGAGCTCGCCTTGTGTCCTCTGGGGTCTCTCGCTGTCCATGTGGATTGTGTCTGTTAGAGCTCGCCTTGTGTCCTCTGGGGTCTCTCGCTGTCCATGGGGATTGTGTCTGTTAGAGCTCGCCTTGTGTCCTCTGGGGTCTCTCGCTGTCCATGTCGATTGTGTCTGTTAGAGCTCGCCTTGTGTCCTCTGGAGTCTCTCGCTGTCCATGGGGATTGTGTCTGTTAGAGCTCGCCTTGTGTCCTCTGGGGTCTCTCGCTGTCCATGGGGATTGTGTCTGTTAGAGCTCGCCTTGTGTCCTCTGGAGTCTCTCGCTGTCCATGGGGATTGTGTCTGTTAGAGCTCGCCTTGTGTCCTCTGGGGTCTCTCGCTGTCCACGGGGATTGTGTCTGTTAGAGCTCGCCTTGTGTCCTCTGGGGTCTCTCGCTGTCCATGTGGATTGTGTCTGTTAGAGCTCGCCTTGTGTCCTCTGGAGTCTCTCGCTGTCCATGGGGATTGTGTCTGTTAGAGCTCGCCTTGTGTCCTCTGGGGTCTCTCGCTGTCCATGGGGATTGTGTCTGTTAGAGCTCGCCTTGTGTCCTCTGGAGTCTCTCGCTGTCCATGGGGATTGTGTCTGTTAGAGCTCGCCTTGTGTCCTCTGGGGTCTCTCGCTGTCCACGGGGATTGTGTCTGTTAGAGCTCGCCTTGTGTCCTCTGGGGTCCCTCGCTGTCCATGGGGATTGTGTCTGTTAGAGCTCGCCTTGTGTCCTCTGGGGTCTCTCGCTGTCCATGGGGATTGTGTCTGTTAGAGCTCGCCTTGTGTCCTCTGAGGTCTCTCGCTGTCCATGGGGATTGTGTCTGTTAGAGCTCGCCTTGTGTCCTCTGGGGTCTCTCGCTGTCCATTGGGATTGTGTCTGTTAGAGGTCGCCTTGTGTCCCCTGGGGTCCCTCGCTGTCCACGGGGATTGTGTCTGTTAGAGCTCGCCTTGTGTCCTCTGAGGTCTCTCGCTGTCCATGGGGATTGTGTCTGTTAGAGCTCGCCTTGTGTCCTCTGGGGTCTCTCGCTGCCCATTGGGATTGTGTCTGTTAGAGGTCGCCTTGTGTCCCCTGGGGTCCCTCGCTGTCCATGGGGATTGTGTCTGTTAGAGCTCGCCTTGTGTCCTCTGGGGTCTCTCGCTGTCCATGGGGATTGTGTCTGTTAGAGCTCGCCTTGTGTCCTCTGAGGTCTCTCGCTGTCCATCGGGATTGTGTCTGTTAGAGCTCGCCTTGTGTCCTCTGGGGTCTCTCGCTGTCCATTGGGATTGTGTCTGTTAGAGGTCGCCTTGTGTCCCCTGGGGTCCCTCGCTGTCCACGGGGATTGTGTCTGTTAAAGCTCGCCTTGTGTCCTCTGAGGTCTCTCGCTGTCCATGGGGATTGTGTCTGTTAGAGCTCGCCTTGTGTCCTCTGGGGTCTCTCGCTGTCCATGGGGATTGTGTCTGTTAGAGCTCGCCTTGTGTCCTCTGGGGTCCCTCGCTGTCCATGGGGATTGTGTCTGTTAAAGCTCGCCTTGTGTCCTCTGGGGTCCCTCGCTGTCCATGGGGATTGTGTCTGTTAGAGCTCGCCTTGTGTCCTCTGGGGTCTCTCGCTGTCCATGGGGATTGTGTCTGTTAGAGCTCGCCTTGTGTCCTCTGGGGTCTCTCGCTGTCCATGGGGATTGTGTCTGTTAGAGCTCGCCTTGTGTCCTCTAGGGTCTCTCGCTGTCCATGGGGATTGGGTCTGTTAGAGCTCGCCTTGTGTCCTCTGGGGTCTCTCGCTGTCCATGGGGATTGTGTCTGTTAGAGCTCGCCTTGTGTCCTCTGAGGTCTCTCGCTGTCCATGGGGATTGTGTCTGTTAGAGCTCGCCTTGTGTCCTCTGGGGTCTCTCGCTGTCCATGGGGATTGTGTCTGTTAGAGCTCGCCTTGTGTCCTCTGGGGTCTCTCGCTGTCCATGGGGATTGTGTCTGTTAGAGCTCGCCTTGTGTCCACTGAGGTCTCTCGCTGTCCATGGGGATTGTGTCTGTTAGAGCTCGCCTTGTGTCCTCTGGGGTCCCTCGCTCTCCATGGGGATTGTGTCTGTTAGAGCTCGCCTTGTGTCCTCTGGGGTCTCTCGCTGTCCATGGGGATTGTGTCTGTTAGAGCTCGCCTTGTGTCCTCTGGGGTCTCTCGCTGTCCATGGGGATTGTGTCTGTTAGAGCTCGCCTTGTGTCCTCTGGGGTCTCTCGCTGTCCATGGGGATTGTGTCTGTTAGAGCTCGCCTTGTGTCCTCTGGGGTCTCTCGCTGTCCATGGGGATTGTGTCTGTTAGAGCTCGCCTTGTGTCCTCTGGGGTCTCTCGCTGTCCATGGGGACTGTGTCTGTTAGAGCTCGCCTTGTGTCCTCTGGGGTCTCTCGCTGTCCATGGGGATTGTGTCTGTTAGAGCTCGCCTTGTGTCCTCTGAGGTCCCTCGCTGTCCATGGGGATTGTGTCTGTTAGAGCTCGCCTTGTGTCCTCTGGGGTCTTTCGCTGTCCATGGGGATTGTGTCTGTTAGAGCTCGCCTTGTGTCCTCTAGGGTCTCTCGCTGTCCATGGGGATTGTGTCTGTTAGAGCTCGCCTTGTGTCCTCTGGGGTCCCTCGCTGTCCATGGGGATTGTGTCTGCTAGAGCTCGCCTTGTGTCCTCTGAGGTCTCTCGCTGTCCATGGGGATTCTGTCTGTTAGAGCTCGCCTTGTGTCCTCTGGGGTCCCTCGCTGTCCATGGGGATTGTGTCTGTTAGAGCTCGCCTTGTGTCCTCTGGGGTCTCTCGCTGTCCATGGGGATTGTGTCTGTTAGAGCTCGCCTTGTGTCCTCTGGGGTCTCTCGCTGTCCATGGGGATTGTGTCTGTTAGAGCTCGCCTTGTGTCCTCTGGGGTCTCTCGCTGTCCATGGGGATTGTGTCTGTTAGAGCTCGCCTTGTGTCCTCTGGGGTCTCTCGCTGTCCATGGGGACTGTGTCTGTTAGAGCTCGCCTTGTGTCCTCTGGGGTCTCTCGCTGTCCATGGGGATTGTGTCTGTTAGAGCTCGCCTTGTGTCCTCTGAGGTCCCTCGCTGTCCATGGGGATTGTGTCTGTTAGAGCTCGCCTTGTGTCCTCTGGGGTCTTTCGCTGTCCATGGGGATTGTGTCTGTTAGAGCTCGCCTTGTGTCCTCTAGGGTCTCTCGCTGTCCATGGGGATTGTGTCTGTTAGAGCTCGCCTTGTGTCCTCTGGGGTCCCTCGCTGTCCATGGGGATTGTGTCTGCTAGAGCTCGCCTTGTGTCCTCTGAGGTCTCTCGCTGTCCATGGGGATTCTGTCTGTTAGAGCTCGCCTTGTGTCCTCTGGGGTCCCTCGCTGTCCATGGGGATTGTGTCTGTTAGAGCTCGCCTTGTGTCCTCTGGGGTCTCTCGCTGTCCATGGGGAGTGTGTCTGTTAGAGCTCGCCTTGTGTCCTCTGAGGTGTCTCGCTTGCCATGGGGATTGTGTCTGTTAGAGCTCGCCTTGTGTCCTCTGGGGTCCCTCGCTTTCCATGGGGATTGTGTCTGTTAGAGCTCGCCTTGTGCCCTCTGGGGTCTCTCGCTGTCCATGGAGATTGTGTCTGCTAGAGCTCGCCTTGTGTCCTCTGGGGTCTCTCGCTATTCATGGGGATTGTGTCTGTTAGAGCTCGCCTTGTGTCCTCTGGGGTCCCTCGCTTTCCATGGGGATTGTGTCTGTTAAAGGTCGCCTTGTGTCCTCTGGGGTCTCTCGCTGTCCATGGGGATTGTGTCTGCTAGAGCTCGCCTTGTGTCCTCTGGGGTCCCTCGCTGTCCATGGGGATTGTGTCTGTTAGAGCTCGCCTTGTGTCCTCTGGGGTCTCTCGCTGTCCATGGGGATTGTGTCTGTTAGAGCTCGCCTTGTGTCCTCTGAGGTCTCTCGCTGTCAATGAGGATTGTGTCTGTTAGAGCTCGCCTTGTGTCCTCTGGGGTCTCTCGCTGTCCATGGGGATTGTGTCTGTTAGAGCTCGCCTTTTGTCCTCTGAGGTCTCTCGCTGTCCATGGGGATTGTGTCTGTTAGAGCTCGCCTTGTGTCCTCTGGGGTCTCTCGCTGTCCATGGGGATTGTGTCTCTTAGAGCTCGCCTTGTGTCCTCTGGGGTCTCTCGCTGTCCATGGGGATTGTGTCTGTTAGAGCTCGCCTTGTGTCCTCTGAGGTCTCTCGCTGTCAATGAGGATTGTGTCTGTTAGAGCTCGCCTTGTGTCCTCTGGGGTCTCTCGCTGTCCATGGGGATTGTGTCTGTTAGAGCTCGCCTTGTGTCCTCTGGGGTCCCTCGCTGTCCATGGGGATTGTGTCTGTTAGAGCTCGCCTTGTGTCCTCTGGGGTCTCTCGCTGTCCATGGGGATTGTGTCTGTTAGAGCTCGCCTTGTGTCCTCTGGGGTCTCTCGCTGTCCATGGGGATTGTGTCTGTTAGAGCTCGCCTTGTGTCCTCTGAGGTCTCTCGCTGTCCATGGGGATTGTGTCTGTTAGAGCTCGCCTTGTGTCCTCTGGGGTCTCTCGCTGTCCATGGGGATTGTGTCTGTTAGAGCTCGCCTTGTGTCCTCTGGGGTCTCTCGCTGTCCATGGGGATTGTGTCTGTTAGAGCTCGCCTTGTGTCCTCTGGGGTCTCTCGCTGTCCATGGGGATTGTGTCTGTTAGAGCTCGCCTTGTGTCCTCTGGGGTCTCTCGCTGTCCATGGGGATTGTGTCTGTTAGAGCTCGCCTTGTGTCCTCTGGGGTCTCTCGCTGTCCATGGGGATTGTGTCTGTTAGAGCTCGCCTTGTGTCCTCTGGGGTCCCTCGCTGTCCATGGGGATTGTGTCTGCTAGAGCTCGCCTTGTGTCTTCTGAGGTCTCTCGCTGTCCATGGGGATTGTGTCTGTTAGAGCTCGCCTTGTGTCCTCTGGGGTCTCTCGCTGTCCATGGGGATTGTGTCTGTTAGAGCTCGCCTTGTGTCCTCTGGGGTCCCTCGCTGTCCATGGGGATTGTGTCTGCTAGAGCTCGCCTTGTGTCTTCTGAGGTCTCTCGCTGTCCATGGGGATTGTGTCTGTTAGAGCTCGCCTTGTGTCCTCTGGGGTCTCTCGCTGTCCATGGGGATTGTGTCTGTTAGAGCTCGCCTTGTGTCCTCTGGGGTCTCTCGCTGTAAATAGGAGGTTGTGTCTGTTAGAGTTCGCCTTGTGTCCTCTGGGGTCTCTCGCTGTCCATGGGGATTGTGTCTGTTAGAGCTCGCCTTGTGTCCTCTGGGGTCTCTCGCTGTCCATGGGGATTGTGTCTGTTAGAGGTCGCCTTGTGTCCTCTGGGGTCTCTCGCTGTCCATGGGGATTGTGTCTGTTAGAGCTCGCCTTGTGTCCTCTGGGGTATCTCGCTGTCCATGGGGATTGTGTCTGTTAGAGCTCGCCTTGTGTCCTCTGGGGTCTCTCGCTGTCCATGGGGATTGTGTCTGTTAGAGCTCGCCTTGTGTCCTCTGGGGTCTCTCGCTGTCCATGGGGATTGTGTCTGTTAGAGCTCGCCTTGTGTCCTCTGAAGTCCCTCGCTGTCCATGGGGATTGTGTCTGTTAGAGCTCGCCTTGTGTCCTCTGGGGTCTCTCGCTGTCCATGGGGATTGTGTCTGTTAGAGCTCGCCTTGTGTCCTCTGGGTTTTCTCGCTGTCCATGGGGATTGTGTCTGTTAGAGCTCGCCTTGTGTCCTCTGGGGTCCCTCGCTGTCCATGGGGATTGTGTCTGTTAGAGCTCGATTTGTGTCCTCTGGAGTCTCTCGCTGTCCATGGGGATTGTGTCTGTTAGAGCTCGCCTTGTGTCCTCTGGGGTCTCTCGCTGTCCATGAGGATTGTGTCTGTTAGAGCTCGCCTTGTGTCCTCTGGGGTCTCTCGCTGTCCATGGGGATTGTGTCTGTTAGAGCTCGCCTTGTGTCCTCTGGGGTCTCTCGCTGTCCATGGGGACTGTGTCTGTTAGAGCTCGCCTTGTGTCCTCTGGGGTCCCTCGCTTTCCATAGGGATTGTGTCTGTTAGAGCTCGCCTTGTGTCCTCTGGGGTCTCTCGCTGTCCATGGGGATTGTGTCTGTTAGAGCTCGCCTTGTGTCCTCTGGGGTCCCTCGCTGTCCATGGGGATTGTGTCTGTTAGAGCTCGCCTTGTGTCCTCTGGGGTCTCTCGCTGTCCATGGGGATTGTGTCTGTTAGAGCTCGCCTTGTGTCCTCTGGGGTCTCTCGCTGTCCATGGGGATTGTGTCTGTTAGAGCTCGCCTTGTGTCCTCTGAGGTCTCTCGCTGTCCATGGGGATTGTGTCTGTTAGAGCTCGCCTTGTGTCCTCTGGGGTCTCTCGCTGTCCATGGGGATTGTGTCTGTTAGAGCTCGCCTTGTGTCCTCTGGGGTCGCTCGCTGTCCATGGGGATTGTGTCTGTTAGAGCTCGCCTTGTGTCCTCTGGGGTCTCTCGCTGTCCATGGGGATTGTGTCTGTTAGAGCTCGCCTTGTGTCCTCTGGGGTCTCTATCTTTCCATGGGGATTGTGTCTGTTAGAGCTCGCCTTGTGTCCTCCGGGGTCTCTCGCTGTAAATTGGAGGTTGTGTCTGTTAGAGCTCGCCTTGTGTCCTCTGGGGTCTCTCGCTGTCCATGGGGATTGTGTCTGTTAGAGCTCGCCTTGTGTCCTCTGGGGTCTCTCGCTGTCCATGGGGATTGTGTCTGTTAGAGCTCGCCTTGTGTCCTCTGAGGTCTCTCGCTGTCCATGGGGATTGTGTCTGTTAGAGCTCGCCTTGTGTCCTCTGGGGTCTCTCGCTGTCCATGGGGATTGTGTCTGTTAGAGCTCGCCTTGTGTCCTCTGGGGTCTCTATCTTTCCATGGGGATTGTGTCTGTTAGAGCTCGCCTTGTGTCCTCCGGGGTCTCTCGCTGTAAATTGGAGGTTGTGTCTGTTAGAGCTCGCCTTGTGTCCTCTGGGGTCTCTCGCTGTCCATGGGGATTGTGTCTGCTAGAGCTCGCCTTGTGTCCTCTGGGGTCTCTCGCTGTCCATGGAGATTGTGTCTGCTAGAGCTCGCCTTGTGTCCTCTAGGGTCCCTCGCTGTCCATGGGGATTGTGTCTGTTAGAGCTCGCCTTGTGTCCTCTGGGGTCTCTCGCTGTCCATGGGGATTGTGTCTGTTAGAGCTCGCCTTGTGTCCTCTGGGGTCTCTCGCTGTCCATGGGGATTGTGTCTGTTAGAGCTCGCCTTGTGTCTTCTGGGCTCTCTCGCTGTCCATGGGGATTGTGTCTGTTAGAGCTCGCCTTGTGTCTTCTGGGCTCTCTCGCTGTCCATGGGGATTGTGTCTGTTAGAGCTCGCCTTGTGTCCTCTGGGGTCTCTCGCTGTCCATGGGGATTGTGTCTGTTAGAGCTCGCCTTGTGTCCTCTGGGGTCTCTATCTTTCCATGGGGATTGTGTCTGTTAGAGCTCGCCTTGTGTCCTCTGGGGTCTCTCGCTGTAAATTGGAGGTTGTGTCTCTTAGAGCTCGCCTTGTGTCCTCTGGGGTCTCTCGCTGTCCATGGGGATAGCCAATGGGAGTGGGCCCTCTGTATCATACCCACTCTGTGGTGTTATGCTCGCCGGTTATGTGGGAGCCAATGGGAGTGGGCCCTCTGTATCACACCCACTCTGTGGTGTTATGCTCGCCGGTTATGTGGGAGCCAATGGGAGTGGGCCCTCTGTATCATACCCACCCTGTGGTGTTATGCTCGCCGGTTATGTGGGAGCCAATGGGAGTGGGCCCTCTGTATCATACCCACTCTGTGGTGTTATGCTCGCCGGTTATGTGGGAGCCAATGGGAGTGGGCCCTCTGTATCATACCCACTCTGTGGTGTTATGCTCGCCGGTTATGTGGGAGCCAATGGGAGTGGGCCCTCTGTATCACACCCACTCTGTGGTGTTATGCTCGCCGGTTATGTGGGAGCCAATGGGAGTGGGCCCTCTGTATCATACCCACTCTGTGGTGTTATGCTCGCCGGTTATGTGGGAGCCAATGGGGGTGGGCCCTCTGTATCATACCCACTCTGTGGTGTTATGCTCGCCGGTTATGTGGGGGCCAATGGGAGTGGGCCCTCTGTATCATACCTACTCTGTGGTGTTTTGCTCGCCGGTTATGTGGGAGCCAATGGGAGTGGGCCCTCTGTATCATACCCACTCTGTGGTGTTATGCTCGCCGGTTATGTGGGAGCCAATGGGAGTGGGCCCTCTGTATCATACCTACTCTGTGGTGTTATGCTCGCCGGTTATGTGGGAGCCAATTGGAGTAGGCCCTCTGTATCATACCGACTCTGTGGCGTTATGCTCGCCGGTTATGTGGGAGCCAATGGGAGTGGGCCCTCTGTATCATACCTACTCTGTGGTGTTATGCTCGCCGGTTATGTGGGAGCCAATGGGAGTGGGCCCTCTGTATCATACCTACTCTGTGGTGTTATGCTCGCCGGTTATGTGGGAGCCAATTGGAGTAGGCCCTCTGTATCATACCGACTCTGTGGCGTTATGCTCGCCGGTTATGTGGGAGCCAATGGGAGTGGGCCCTCTGTATCATACCTACTCTGTGGTGTTATGCTCGCCGGTTATGTTTGAGCCAATGTGAGTGGGCCCTCTGTATCATACCCACTCTGTGGTGTTATGCTCGCCGGTTATGTGGGAGCCAATGGGAGTGGGCCCTCTGTATCATACCCACTCTGTGGTGTTATGCTCGCCGGTTATGTGGGAGCCAATGGGAGTGGGCCCTCTGTATCACACCCACTCTGTGGTGTTATGCTCGCCGGTTATGTGGGAGCCAATGGGAGTGGGCCCTCTGTATCATACCCACTCTGTGGTGTTATGCTCGCCGGTTATGTGGGAGCCAATGGGGGTGGGCCCTCTGTATCATACCCACTCTGTGGTGTTATGCTCGCCGGTTATGTGGGGGCCAATGGGAGTGGGCCCTCTGTATCATACCTACTCTGTGGTGTTTTGCTCGCCGGTTATGTGGGAGCCAATGGGAGTGGGCCCTCTGTATCATACCCACTCTGTGGTGTTATGCTCGCCGGTTATGTGGGAGCCAATGGGAGTGGGCCCTCTGTATCATACCTACTCTGTGGTGTTATGCTCGCCGGTTATGTGGGAGCCAATTGGAGTAGGCCCTCTGTATCATACCGACTCTGTGGCGTTATGCTCGCCGGTTATGTGGGAGCCAATGGGAGTGGGCCCTCTGTATCATACCTACTCTGTGGTGTTATGCTCGCCGGTTATGTGGGAGCCAATGGGAGTGGGCCCTCTGTATCATACCTACTCTGTGGTGTTATGCTCGCCGGTTATGTGGGAGCCAATTGGAGTAGGCCCTCTGTATCATACCGACTCTGTGGCGTTATGCTCGCCGGTTATGTGGGAGCCAATGGGAGTGGGCCCTCTGTATCATACCTACTCTGTGGTGTTATGCTCGCCGGTTATGTTTGAGCCAATGTGAGTGGGCCCTCTGTATCATACCCACTCTGTGGTGTTATGCTCGCCGGTTATGTGGGAGCCAATGGGAGTGGGCCCTCTGTATCATACCTACTCTGTGGTGTTATGCTCGCCGGTTATGTGGGAGCCAATGGGAGTGGGCTCTCTGTATCATACCCACTCTGTGGTGTTATGCTCGCCGGTTATGTGTGAGCCAATGGGAGTTGGCCCTCTGTATCATACCTACTCTGTGGTGTTATGCTCGCCGGTTATGTGAGGGCCAATGGGAGTGGGCCCTCTGTATCATACCCACTCTGTGGTGTTATGCTCGCCGGTTATGTGGGAGCCAATGGGAGTGGGCCCTCTGTATCATACCCACTCTGTGGTGTTATACTCGCCGGTTATGTGGTAGCCAATGGGAGTGGGCCCTCTGGATCATACCCACTCTGTGGTGTTATGCTCGCCGGTTATGTGGGGGCCAATGGGAGTGGGCCCTCTGTATCATACCCACTCTGTGGTGTTATGCTCGCCGGTTATGTGGGAGCCAATGGGAGTGGGCCCTCTGTATCATACCCACTCTGTGGTGTTATACTCGCCGGTTATGTGGTAGCCAATGGGAGTGGGCCCTCTGTATCATACCCACTCTGTGGTGTTATACTCGCCGGTTATGTGGGAGCCAATGGGAGTGGGCCATCTGTATCATACCTACTCTGTGGTGTTATGCTCGCCGGTTTTGTGAGGGCCAATGGGAGTAGGCCCTCTGTATCATACCAACTCTGTGGTGTTATGCTCGCCGGTTATGTGGGAGCCAACGGGAGTGGGCCCTCTGTATCATACCCACTCTGTGGTGTTATACTCGCCGGTTATGTGGGAGCCAATGGGAGTGGACCCTCTGTATCATACCTACTCTGTGGTGTTATGCTCGCCGGTTATGTGGGAGCCAATGGGAGTGGGCCCTCTGCATCATACCCCATCTGTGGTGTTATGCTCGCGGGTTATATGGGGGCCAATGGGTGTGGGCCCTCTGTATCATACCCACTCAGTGGTGATATGCTCGCCGGTTATGTGGGAGCCGATGGGAGTGGGCCCTCTGTATCATACCCACTCTGTGGTGTTATGCTCGCCGGTTATGTGGGAGCCAATGGGAGTGGGCCTTCTATATCATACCCACTCTGTGGTGTTATGCTCGCCGGTTATGTGGGAGCCAATGGGAGTGGGCCCTCTGTATCATACCTACTCTGTGGTGTTATGCTCGCCGGTTATGTGGGGGCCAATGGGAGTGGGCCCTCTGTATCATACCCACTTTGTGGTGTTATGCTCGCCGGTTATGTGGGAGCCAATGGGAGTGGGCCCTCTGTATCATACCCACTCTGTGGTGTTATGCTCGCCGGTTATCTGGTAGCCAATGGGAGTGGGCCCTCTGTATCATACCCACTCTGTGGTGTTATGCTCGCCGGTTATGTGGGAGCCAATGGGAGTGGGCCCTTTGTATCATACCTACACTCTGTGGTGTTATGCTCGCCGGTTATGTGGGAGCCAATGTGAGTGGGCCCTCAGTATCATACCCACTCTGTGGTGTTATGCTCGCCGGTTATGTGGGGGCCAATGGCAGTAGGCCCTCTGTATCATACCCACTCTGTGGTGTTATGCTCGCCGGTTATGTGGGGGCCAATGGGAGTGGGCCCTATGTATAACACCTACTCTGTGGTGTTATGCTCGCCGGTTATGTGGGAGCCAATGGGAGTGGGCCCTATGTATCATACCCACTCTGTGGTGTTATGCTCGCCGGTTATGTGGGAGCCAATGGGAGTGCGCCCTCTGTATCATACCTACTCTGTGGTGTTATGCTCGCCGGTTATGTGGGAGCCAATGGGAGTGGGCCCTCTGTATCATACCCACTCTGTGGTGTTATGCTCGCCGGTTATGTGCTAGCCAATGGTAGTGGGCCCTCTGTATCATACCCACTCTGTGGCGTTATGCTCGCCGGTTATGTGGGAGCCAATGGGAGTGGGCCCTCTGTATCATACCCACTCTGTGGCGTTATGCTCGCCGGTTATGTGGGAGCCAATGGGAGTGGGCCCTCTGTATCATACCCACTCTGTGGTGTTATGCTCGCCGGTTATGTGGGGGCCAATGGGAGTGGGCCCTATGTATAACACCTACTCTGTGGTGTTATGCTCGCCGGTTATGTGGGAGCCAATGGGAGTGGGCCCTATGTATCATACCCACTCTGTGGTGTTATGCTCGCCGGTTATGTGGGAGCCAATGGGAGTGCGCCCTCTGTATCATACCTACTCTGTGGTGTTATGCTCGCCGGTTATGTGGGAGCCAATGGGAGTGGGCCCTCTGTATCATACCCACTCTGTGGTGTTATGCTCGCCGGTTATGTGCTAGCCAATGGTAGTGGGCCCTCTGTATCATACCCACTCTGTGGCGTTATGCTCGCCGGTTATGTGGGAGCCAATGGGAGTGGGCCCTCTGTATCATACCCACTCTGTGGCGTTATGCTCGCCGGTTATGTGGGAGCCAATGGGAGTGGGCCCTCTGTATCATACCCACTCTGTGGTGTTATGCTCGCCGGTTATGTGGGAGCCAATGGGAGTGGGCCCTCTGTATCATACCCACTCTGTGGTGTTATGCTCGCCGGTTATGTGGGATCCAATGGGAGTGGGCCCTCTGTATCATACCCACTCTGTGGTGTTATGCTCGCCGGTTATGTGGGGGCCAATGTGAGTGGGCCCTCTGTATCATACCCACTCTGTGGTGTTATGCTCGCCGGTTATGTGGGGGCCAATGGGTGTGGGCCCTCCGTAATATGTCATATAGGTAAAAACCTAATAGGGCGAGCGCAACTATTTTCGGATCGAAAAAAGTTCCTATATTAAAAGAAGTGTTGCAAATTTCTAGTGGAGCTCATCTAGATCTAAGTAATCATTAATATATCAATTCACAATGCATAAATCAACAAGATTGCTACTCAAACAGAAATCTGTAACTGAGGTGAATATATATAGATAAACTGCATGTCAAAGCAAATGAAAATGTAGCCCTGTATGTTTAATTCAAATAACAACACAGAGCTGAAATACTGAGTATGCTCCTATGATCATTAATAAAATAAAACTGGCATGCAAAAACTACAAATGGTCAATAGCAGATTGCGTGATATACTTCATATGCTAACAATGTAGAATTCATAACTCTATTTTCGCTAAATAGTTACATTATATCATAATGCCCCATAATTGAACCATCAAGATTATATTCAACTTGAACCAAATTAGACTAAATTAGACTAAAACGATGAAGCCTTGAAAGTAAGAGAAAAGTCAAATGTCTGTATTTTCATGGAGAATAGATATCACACACCTTTTTAGGATATGACATATCCTTTACATGGTAGAAGTTTAACCCTATGAGTTGGGGGCATGACTTTGCAAACAAAGAACATTGAGTCACATAGATACAGTATGACATGAGCTTAATGTTCCATAAGGCACCACTTAACTACATACTAGGTATGTGGCCCTGATTACCAGATATGTGTCAAATTTGAGTCTGGCTAAAATAGTCACTTTGACAAAATTTGAATTGTGTTTTTGTGTCAAACAATTGGTAATTAAACAATTTGAATATATTATATACACAATGATTGTCAATCTTGATACAAAGTCAGATCAAATTAATATATATATGAAACATGGAAATTATATTAGGATGATCCCATTATGCAATTTAAGGTTTTGAAGAAAGAAGTTTATATATGGTAAATTAAGCTGGTATGACAATTTCATGCTAGTGTGCTAGTTCATAAAGCAATTGACAAAATAGCCATGTTTCCACATTGCTGGATAAATCAAAATCACTTTTAAGATATGTGGTTAAGGTAAAGTGGGTAGATATCAACACCTTAAGATGTTTGTTAGCATAATATGTTGATAGGAAATATTTGGTGGAATCTGCTCACACAACAATGATCCCGCTTGTCTAGGCTTCAAAACATGACAAACCGGAAGTTTCCAAGATAGCCCTGAAACATGCCTCTCTGGGCACGCTCGGTAAACCGGAGCGACAGTCACATAGTAAGTTATACAAAGTACATTAATCAGTTTGCCATGCTATTCGGTGGTGCATCGCAACAATATATGGTCCCTCCCATCCAAACGGCCGGGGTGTCGATAACACCCCACGTGGACAGTTTTCCTTGGCACGATTTATGTGTTCTAACTGCCAACAATGTTTTAAGTGAGATTTCCATTGAAAGAGAAGCTGCAACCATTTTGAAGCAAAATTGTCATAATATACTTGTGACTACGCCATGAAATAACGATACCGATCTCCCATGTGCACTAACAAAACTGTTAACGGCCGCCATTTTGGAAAAGTCGCTCTCGGGAGATTGCGAAATAATAAAAAATGGCGGCCATCTTTCGATATGATTTAGCTGGGTGTTGTTTCACCAAATAAAGGTTTAGAGTTGGAACCTATGTGTCACGTACAGAGAGCTGTGCGCATGCGCAGTAATAAATTAACGTTGTTTACTCCGAGGGTGTCGATAACTGCCCAGTGTCGATAACAACCTGCGTTACCTTAGCAGGTTAGCAGTAGTTTGACCAAATCGATCTCAGATCAAAAGAATTTCAAACTGTGAATGTAATTAGCACCTCTCCAACTTACATGATATGCTGTAAGCCACTTAGAATGAGTAGAATAAGAAATAAAACCATGGTAATTGGGTGAGCTGGATGTGACAGCTGTTTTCTATGTTTCAGCCTACTGTCTTTACCACTGTTTCCATGTATCAGCCAACTGTCTTAAACCACCGCTTTACCAGCTTTTTCGTGGTTAATGGAATGTTACTCATATATCTTTACAATGAGGGAACAAACCAACGTACATGTACAAGCTTAGGTCACTGCTTGGTCTCGAACCGGCTACCTTACGCACGCCAGCCCGCATGCTTAACCAATGCGCCACCGCGACTTGCACGAAAGACAATGTTTGGAACTTTGACTGTATGAACAAAGGAATCATTCTCTCATAAAATGTCGATACTTGTCTTTTAATAACTCGCTAGATGGCGCCACTTGTATCATAATCAATCGCTGCCCTATTTCGGCACGTGCCATTTCGGGGAAATTTCCATTTGTCACTCGTGCTGTCTTCATGACCTCGGACGTGCTATACGTGAATCCAGACATGTCATAGACAACACAAAAACAATGTAACCAAGGAAACCAACCTACTAACTTTATTCGAATAATAGAAATATATAGCAAATAGTTCTTTAGGAATATTGTACTATGCTTTTAAGTAATATTATACTAGTTTTTAAGGAATATTATAGATCTACTAGGTTTTAGTTTTACAGGAATATTGTACTACTTTTAAGGAATATTATACTAGTTTTTAAGGAATTTTATACTAGGTTTTTAAGGAATTTTACACTAGTTTTACAGGAATATTGTACTACTTTGAAGGAATATAATAGTAGTTTTTAAGGAATATTATACTAGCCTTTTAAGGAATTCTGGACTAGTTTTACAGGAATACACTGACCACACCGACACCGACAGCGACGGGTGGCAGTGCAGCCAGTTAAACAGCTAAGCTAAGGCTCAGTTTAGCTGTCAGACGGACGGGACAGTCAGAGTTCAGTTGCCAGAGTGCCAAAGCAGGTCAACAAACTGGCGAATGGCGTAGAATTACACGCAGTTTTGCACAATGAATTAAGTAACACTTATCTGTGATCGTTGTTTCATCACATTATCAGTTTCTGGTCTGTTAATTTTCTTCGCGAAATGGCGATTTCAAGCAGTTTAAGTGAGCAGGTGAGCAAAGCTAGCAGACGACCGGCCATTTTGTTAAACGGAGACGCTCATAGTTTACGATGCCGATAGGTGGCGTCCCGTTTACGGGGGTGACTGTGCATGTGAACGCGAACCAGTCAGTGAAAGCGGAAACAGTCAGTTGCAGGTCGGGCACCAGTCTGACTAGTGTAACACACACCGAGCGCCCTCTGCCGGGAGTGTGGCAAGGAATATTTAGCGCGGATCGTTGAACTCATAAATGTATTGTAATTTAAAGCGTAAATAAAGTGTCAGCGTTTCAATAATTCATCAGTTATCTTTTTGAGGTAGATAATTTAATTATTAAAGACTTGATATAACACATTTCGACCAGTGTTTAGGTGATAATTTTGTGGTTCCGCGGAAATTTGCTCCTTACTCAGAAACGTCTAATTCGAATGGGGGCTGTTACGCGAAATGAAAGTCCTAAGCCTAATGCTTGAAATAGACTTTGATTATGCATGCATGTTACCTTAAGAGCTCGCTTGCGCTCGCTATAATACCTAATATGAATAGGCATGGCCTAAGTTGCGAGCTCTTAAAAGCTCTGTTATCTTTTGATTAATCTTGCTTATGTAAATTTCTGTTAAAAATATCAATTGAATAAGCAAATTAGCTTTTTTGCTTATCATTAATATTAGGCTTAGAATTGTACAATCATGTCCAGAGAAAAGATAACAATAATTAATTAAGCTTAGTGATAAAATTAGTTTTACTAATTTTATTAGTTTTACCCCTTCCGTGCATATTCCACAACGTTTAGAGCAAAAAGTCACATGCAACGCGCCATAAAGATAATATCATTCATACTGTAATTATTGACCAATCACAATACAAGCAACAGGAATAAGCGTTATACTGTGATTATTGGGGTGCAAGGTATTTTAAGTATTTTAAGAGGATACCCGTTACCAGCGGTCCGTCTGTATAATACCCACTATGTGGTGTTATGCTCGCCGGTTATGTGGTAGCCAATGTGAGTGGGCCCTCTATTTAATACCTACTCTGTGGCGTTATGCTCGCCGGTTATGTGGTAGCCAATGTGAGTGGGCCCTCTTTTTAATACCTACTCTGTGGCGTTATGCTCGCCGGTTATGTGGTAGCCAATGTGAGTGGGCCCTCTATTTATTACCTACTCTGTGGCGTTATGCTCGCCGGTTATGTGGTAGCCAATGTGAGTGGGCCCTCTATTTAATACCTACTCTGTGGCGTTATGCTCGCCGGTTATGTGGTAGCCAATGTGAGTGGGCCCTCTATTTAATACCTACTCTGTGGCGTTATGCTCGCCGGTTATGTGGTAGCCAATGTGAGTGGGCCCTCTTTTTAATACCTACTCTGTGGCGTTATGCTCGCCGGTTATGTGGTAGCCAATGTGAGTGGGCCCTCTGTATCATACCCACTCTGTGGCGTTATGCTCGCCGGTTATGTGGTAGCCAATGTGAGTGGGCCCTCTTTTTAATACCTACTCTGTGGCGTTATGCTCGCCGGTTATGTGGTAGCCAATGTGAGTGGGCCCTCTGTATCATACCCACTCTGTGGTGTTATGCTCGCCGGTTATGTGGTAGCCAATGTGAGTGGGCCCTCTATTTAATACCTACTCTGTGGCGTTATGCTCGCCGGTTATGTGGTAGCCAATGTGAGTGGGCCCTCTTTTTAATACCTACTCTGTGGCGTTATGCTCGCCGGTTATGTGGTAGCCAATGTGAGTGGGCCCTCTATTTAATACCTACTCTGTGGCGTTATGCTCGCCGGTTATGTGGTAGCCAATGTGAGTGGGCCCTCTTTTTAATACCTACTCTGTGGCGTTATGCTCGCCGGTTATGTGGTAGCCAATGTGAGTGGGCCCTCTATTTATTACCTACTCTGTGGCGTTATGCTCGCCGGTTATGTGGTAGCCAATGTGAGTGGGCCCTCTTTTTAATACCTACTCTGTGGCGTTATGCTCGCCGGTTATGTGGTAGCCAATGTGAGTGGGCCCTCTGTATCATACCCACTCTGTGGTGTTATGCTCGCCGGTTATGTGGTAGCCAATGTGAGTGGGCTCCCTATTTATTACCTACTCTGTGGCGTTATGCTCGCCGGTTATGTGGTAGCCAATGTGAGTGGGCCCTCTATTTAATACCTACTCTGTGGCGTTATGCTCGCCGGTTATGTGGTAGCCAATGTGAGTGGGCCCACTTTTTAATACCTACTCTGTGGCGTTATGCTCGCCGGTTATGTGGGAGCCAATGTGAGTGGGCCCTCTATTTATTACCTACTCTGTGGCGTTATGCTCGCCGGTTATGTGGTAGCCAATGTGAGTGGGCCCTCTATTTAATACCTACTCTGTGGCGTTATGCTCGCCGGTTATGTGGGAGCCAATGTGAGTGGGCTATCTATTTAATACCTACTCTGTGGCGTTATGCTCGCCGGTTATGTGGTAGCCAATGTGAGTGGGCTCTCTATTTAATACCTACTCTGTGGCGTTATGCTCGCCGGTTATGTGGTAGCCAATGTGAGTGGGCCCTCTATTTAATACCTACTCTGTGGCGTTATGCTCGCCGGTTATGTGGTAGCCAATGTGAGTGGGCCCTCTATTTAATACCTACTCTGTGGCGTTATGCTCGCCGGTTATGTGGTAGCCAATGTGAGTGGGCCCTTTATTTAATACCTACTCTGTGGCGTTATGCTCGCCGGTTATGTGGTAGCCAATGTGAGTGGGCCCTCTATTTAATACCTACTCTGTGGCGTTATGCTCGCCGGTTATGTGGTAGCCAATGTGAGTGGGCCCTCTATTTAATACCTAATCTGTGGCGTTATGCTCGCCGGTTATGTGGTAGCCAATGTGAGTGGGCCCTCTATTTAATACCTACTCTGTGGCGTTATGCTCGCCGGTTATGTGGTAGCCAATGTGAGTGGGCCCTCTATTTAATACCTACTCTGTGGCGTTATGCTCGCCGGTTATGTGGTAGCCAATGTGAGTGGGCCCTCTATTTAATACCTACTCTGTGGCGTTATGCTCGCCGGTTATGACGAAGCGCCAACGTCCTCGCCCACATCCATGGTTAGCGGCTGAGGGCGTTATGATGAAGCGCCGACGTCCTCGCCCACATCTATGGTTAGCCGGTCGAGGGCGTTATATGATGGAGCGCCGACGTCCTCGCCCACATCCATGGTTAGCCGGTCGAGGGCGCTATATGATGGAGCGCCGACGTCCTCGCCCACATCCATGGTTAGCGGGTCGAGGGCGTTATGGTGGAGCGCCGACGTCCTCGCCCACATCCCTGTTTAGCCGGTCGAGGGCGTTATGATGGAGAGTCTCGGTTGAACCAGGTAACCCGTGCCGGGGTGGGGGGGGGAGGTGGGGCAGATAGTTACGTAGATACATATGCGCAACCCCCAAATGACCTATTGTTTCGCCTGTATTGTCTCGGCCCTCGGAGCAGACACCTACATTTTATCTCAATGTGCCCACCTGAAACTCAACGGTTCTCCCTTGCTATTCTCGAGAAAAAGGAAAATGCTCCATATTCTCCTCGCATTCCCGTGATTCCTGCAGCCGGACATCTCAATCAGCTGGCCCCTACCAGGTGGGGTAGGGAAACTTGAGCACGCACTGTAAAAGTCGAGTTCTCCGACTAAATACAAAGTAAGGTGATTTTTTGTAGACCAGTGGAGGATCTGAGGGAGGGGAGGGGGTGCCCCTCAAGCTATGGAAGGCCGGAGGGGGGGGGGTTGCCATCCGTCAAGCAACAGGGGCGGATCCAGGAGAAGCGGGGGCAAATGGACCCCGGGCCCCCTATTAGGGCTGAAATTTATACCAGGAACACATGAAATCCAAAAGCTAGGCCATCGCTCAAAACCGCCCCCCCCCCATATATGCAGCATATCTGGATCCCGACCCTGAGGACGGGAACGTTAAGGACTGTTAGGAATGATTTCTTTTTTTAAATGGTAAAATGTTTATTCAGTACTTTAGGCACAACGCTCATGGTACATATATAACATTTTCGATACAATATTCAGATAGATAACGTACTTGTCTATCAGCTATAGCGATGCTAAAAATGACTCTTATTTTGAATGCTTCGTAAACAAAAATGGCTAAATTCATAATAATGTTTTCGTTTTTACTGCTAAAGAGTCTGTTAACATTTTCAGAAGTGGGATAACGTGTATATACTTTTGACAGTCTCTTATCCATAGTTGAGGCATATAATGGGCACACCAGAGTAAAATGATATTTGTCTTCCACAAGATATTCTCAATGTTTGAAACAGAATTTGCAATACCTATTTCTTGTGGCTCTATATTACAATGCCTACCCCTTTCAATTTCTAAGCTATGAGCCGAGCACCTCAACCTGGCTAGTGCCCTTCTGTAACTTATAACGTTAACACACCTCAAATATAATTTTTTTTTTTTTTTTTTTTTTTTATTCCACTATAATGCACTTATAAATCATACAAAGCAGGAATGGAAGAACAACATACACAGTACAAACAAAAAACAAACATGACATTATTCGCTTAGTGTTACATAGAGTCTGATAGTGGTCTCCATTTCTTATAAAACATATCTGTACTAAAGTTCAGCTTCCTTTCTACCGCGCTCTTTTCGAGCCTATAGTAATGCTTTATATAGTTTTTCACAGCCTGAAAAACTGGAACTGTGTTGGACCACTTGCAGTAATATATATATTTTTTAACAATTAAAGTTAAGTGATTAATAAGTTCGCTATGTGGGGACCAAACTACTCCAAACATACTTGATATTAGTGTAAATCGGGTACATATGGTCTGGGCTGATGCGGCCTCGAGCCAACGTTCTAACTCTTGCCAAATGGGTCTCACATATGGGCATTCAAAGAGAAGGTGCTCAATTGTTTCTGACGAAACAGAGCAGGAAACGCACATCTCTGAAGTAGCTAATTTACTTCTGTGCAAGAAACGATTTGTTATTATAGCTCTTTGCAAAACTAAAAACTGGAAGCTCCGAGTCCTCTCGTCTACAGTAAAACAGTTTTAGAACCTTCAAGGCATTTCGAAGGGACACATCTCTCCCATCTAATAGCAAAAAGGTGTTGTCTGCATATTGCCCTATTTTATACTCTTTTCCATCAATCATGAACCCCTTAATTGTACAGTCGTTCTTAATGGCGTTGGCTAACGGGTCAATAGATAATATAAATAGGTATGGCGAGAGGGGGTCTCCCTGTCGACATCCCCGACCGAGGCGAAAGAAACTAGAAAAAACGCCATTGTTTATAACACAACTTTCACAACTGCTATACAGGGTATTGTACCAACGTCTAAATTTGCATCCAAAGCCATATATTTTTAACACATGATTTATATAATTCCAACTTAGGGTGTCGAAAGCTTTTTCAAAGTCAATCAGGAGCAACATGCCAGACTGTTTATTTGCAATTGCATAGTGCATGATATCGTAAATTAATTTAGTATTTTCTCCAATGTATCTTTCCTTTTGAAAACCTTTTTGCTCTGGGCTTATTACATGCGGCAGAATTTGTTTCATTCTGTTGGATAAAATGCCTGATAAAATTTTATAATCTGAGTTCAGCAAGGTAATTGGTCGCCAGTTTTTCATGTATTCACGCTTGTCGCCTTTAGGTAAGCACGTTATGACCCCCTGCTTTTGCGTAATTGAAAGAGATCCAGATTTATAGGCATTTTGAAAGCTCCGCATGAGGTAGGTACCAAGTTCCTTCCAGAAAAATTTGTATAATTCTACTGGTATACCGTCACTGCCTGGTGACTTGTTATTTTTCATGTTCTTTAATATAGTCGCCGCTTCGTGGCTATCAATGTCCTTCTCACAAATACCAGTTTGTTCGATGTTGAGTGGCTTAATATGTCTGGCATTCAAAAAGTACGTTAGGTTGGTGGAAGCCGCTGGGTCGTCTCTATTGGAGTACAATGTTTTGTAATAGTTCATCTGCTCTTTTAAAATTCGTCTTGGATCCACCACCTCTTTTCCATCCACATTTAATCTATTTATCAATTTACTAACATAATTTCTTCTTTCCAAGTTGCAAAAAAAATTAGTAGGCTTCTCTCCTTCTTCATAGTAGAGTGACCTAGATCTTATGAAGATGCCTTGTATCCTAGGAAGTCTTAGCTGCTCTAGTTGCATTTTAAGGCAATTAAGTTCTTCTGAATTGGCGTTAGCTGACGAGTCCATTGCGTCTATTTCCCGCTGCAGCTGTTTTTCTTCCTTTAAATTCTCCCTCTTCTTAAAGCTGCTATAGCTAATGAATTTACCTCTTATCTCTAATTTAAGCATTTCAAAAAACATCTGGTCATCTATTACGAAGGGTACGTTGCCTGAATCGTCCATCAGGGTGTTAGGGTCTCTATACATATCAACAGTATTTGTTATCGTTTCTTTAATTAGCTCAACGTATTCTTTATCTTTCAGCAATGAAGTATTTAATTTCCAAAACCCCCTACCCCTTGGTACCGAATAGAAGTCGACGTCAATGGAGATAAGTGCGTGGTCAGTTCTGTAACCGGCCGAGATACGTGATTTTCTCATCATTGCATGGATAACTTGAATGATTAAAAAGAAATCGAGTCTGGCTCGCTAAGATTTACGTTGCTGGTTAGTCCACGTGTAACGCTTTGTTTTTGGATTGTTTACTCTCCAACAATCGATTAGCTCAAGTTTTTCCATGAAATTTAGCACTTCCTTCCTTGCACCGACATTATTCTCATGTTTATAACCCAAAGTATCCATTTCAAAGTCCAAGACCAAATTCCAATCCGCACACATAATTATATTTGCATTATCTAACTCGTCAACTCGTTTCCAAACTTCCTTATAAAATTCTGGATTGTCTCTATTCGGTCCATAAATGTTAACAAGTATTAATCTATTGCCACATATTGTTATATCTAAAATGATTAAATTCCCCGTTTCGTCCTTTTCAACTCTGTGAACCTTGTACTCAAAGTTGTCTCTGATAAGTACAGCCACCCCACGTGCCTGTGTCGACGGCGAGTTAACAAATATTTCTCCATTACAAATCTCAGATAGAGTACTTTGCACGTTTGCATGGAAGTGAACGTCTTGGAAACAGATCACTGACGCATTGATTTTGCACCCAATTCAAAACGTCTGTCCTTTTTAGTGTGGAGCCTAGTCCTCTTACATTCATACTACAGATTGAAAATTGACTCATTTATTCGGTTAATCGGAATAAAGCTCTTCCTGCATATAGATCAACTTGCATATAGTGGAGTTTGTGGAGGGAAAAGCTGCATCAA